>VZTJ01002480.1:656014-711928 GCA_013397795.1 Orthonyx spaldingii | reverse complement strand
CCGCGGCCCCGCACCTCGCGCTCAGCCCGCCCGCCGCCATCTTCGCTCCGCTCTCACGTGACCCCGGGCCCCGCCTCCCGCCGCCGTCACGTGGTGCTGCTTGGCCGCGCCCCCGCCACGCCCCCACGGCTGGGTCATGTGATCGGCGGCCCGGCAAGATGGCGGCGTCCTGCGAGGTGGGTGCGCCTCGGGCTCCCGGGGCGGGGCCGCGCCGGGACCGGGAACTGCCCGCGAGCGCCTCCCGCACCTCCCGCCTCTCGGCAGCTGGGTTGTGGGTGTCGCGACTGAGGGGGAGAGGAGGCGGCGGTGAGCAGCGTGGAAGGGCAGGGCGCGGGCAGCCCGCGGGTTGAGCGGAGTCCGCAGCGCTGCGGGGACGTGAGGAAGAGAGGGGGCGTGCGGGGGCTGCAGCGAGGCGAGGGGTGCCGCATGTTTGGCAGCTCGTCAGTGGGAAGCTTCTCTGCCCAGAGCAACCGGGATGTGGATCACGAAACGGGCAGAAAATGCTCGGTGTGGCTTGAGCCGGGGGTGACGGGTCCCGTTCGATGGTGAGAGAGCGGCAGTGCCGAGGAGCTGCACATTACGTGAAAGAAGGTGTGGAGGAGGGGATTGCGGCAGGCACAAGAAAACGAAATAATTCAGCAGTGAAGTACATCGTGTTGCAGGTTGTCAGGTCTGAGCACTCAGAGTTGCTGCATTAGAGACCTCACCCAGGGTGAAATTCTGCCGAGTCTTGCAGCCAGGCAGCCCGCAGGGGAAGCTGTCATGTGCCATTGATACAGGGCTGGGGTGCAACCTTAACGTAGCCAGACTGAGTAGGAGGACTCTGTCTTTGGTTGGCAGGTGACATTCACTCTGCCTCTTCTCAAATGAGCCCTAGGCTTCCCCTCCCCCGTGCTCAGAAACAGCAAGGAGTAAGACCCCCAAACCATTATTGGTTGGAGGTAGATATTGCCCAGACCAGTTCTGTTTTATTGACTGTATGATTAATTCTTCTGTTAAATTGTGATGGCAAAAGATTACACTTGGCCTGATGGAGCTGTGTAGCAACAGTGCATGTAATGAAGCTGTTTGGCAATCAACTATTTCAGGCTATGTGTATAAGGATGCCAAAAAGCAATCTATTAATAATTAAGTTTTCAGTACAAAGTCATAAATATCTAAACACTGCAGACACACAGTCTAAGGAAGTTTGACGGTACAAACTGTAATAGTTCCTCAGTAATATTGCTATGACTTTGTCAGTTTTGTAATCTCATTCAACATGGGCTGAAAACCCAAAAGAGAACCTTAAGTAAACTTCCTTGAGGGAAGCTGGTGTACATATTGCCAACGAGATTTGGGGAGCAGAATTTAATAAGAGTTTCCTGCTAATCAGCTTAAGGGTGGGCCAGAAAGGATGAAGTAACCCTCTGCTTCACAACTGGATCAGCCATAATATTTGCAACAGGAATAAAGAACCTGAGACCTTCAAAGACCCCAGAAGAGGTGCCAGTGTAATGGCAGAGGTTTACATACAGCTGATTATCAAATTAAATATCCATAGAGAAATCAAGGTTGCCAGAAAGCAATAAATGGTGAGAATTGCACAATGTTGTCAGTGCCCACAATTCTTTGAAGAAGATAAGATGGGATTTAACCTAAGAGAGTAAATATGCCTGTTGCTGATTATCTCACTGCTTATCTTCCAGTCCAAAAGTTTAAAGGAAAGTTTGGTTTGCAGAGCATCTGTCAGTGGGCTGTGAGCCTTCACTCAGAGAAGGTGAAGTGCAGGATTGCCTCACCTCGCCGGTTTCATTTTTTTAAAATCATCTCTGTGTTGACATTAACAATTGGCACATAACCAGCAGTTTGAGTTTAAGAACAAAATAGCTGTGCAAACACTTTAGTTGTCCTAGTAGTTGCTTTAATTGGTTTGGTTTTTTTAATAGGAACTGCAGTAGCATGGAAGGGAATTCTTCCTAATGGGCACCTGAGCACTTTGGGACTCTGGAGATTCTGCAAGCTTGAGGCAAGCTCGGGCTGGAATCATGTTAAACAAAGCCGTGCTGGTGGAGTCCCTGCTGGTGTTGCTGGTGGTGCTGTCGGTGCACGCGGTGGTGTGGGACCGCTTCTCCTGGTGCGCCGTCGCTCTGGCCGTCCAGGCCTTCTACGTCCAGTTCAAATGGGACCGGCTGCTGCAGCAGGGGGGGGCCGTGTTCCAGTTCCGGGGGGCAGCCAACAGCGGCCTCCTGCCCGCCAGCATGGTCATCCCCCTGCTGGGGGTGGTGATGAAGGAGAGGTGCAGGGCTGCCGGCATCGTGTACTTCGAGCGCTTCGGCATCGTCGTGGCCTCCACGGGAATGCTGCTCGCTCTCTTCCTGTCCGTCTTAGCGGTTGGCATCACCAAGCCTGTGCCAACCAACACCTGCATCCTGACTGGTATTGCTGGCAGCGTAATTATCTACACCATGAAACATTCCTTGACTGTCTCGGAAGTGATAGAGGTTCTAGAAGTGCTGCTCATTTTTGTCTACCTCAGTATGATCTTGCTGTACTTGTTGCCTCGATGTTTTACTCCCGGAGAAGCGCTGCTGGTTCTTGGAGGTGTAAGTTTTGTTCTCAATCAGCTCATTAAACGCTCACTGAATGTAATCGAGGGTAGAGGGGATCCCATTGACTTCTTCCTTCTGGTAGCGGTTGTCGGAGTTGTTCTTCTTGGTCTTTTTTTCACGGTGCTCTTCACTTTCATGGATTCGGGCACATGGATCTCCTCCATGTTTTTCCACATGATGACAGCAGTGTTAGGCTTAGGGGTCATCATGCCTTGGCTGTACCGACTGATCCAGAGGAACCCTTTGTTCTGGCTGCTCCAGTTTCTGTTTCAGACACAGACAAGACTTTACCTTCTTGTGTACTGGACTTTCTTGGCTGCCTCAGCATGTGGTGTGGTTTTCTACCAGAATGCCAAGAGATCATCTGAATCTAAAAAACACCAGGCCTCGACTATAACCAGGAAATATTTCCATTTCATTGTTGTAGCTACTTATGTTCCTGGACTAATTTATGACCGCCAGCTCCTCTACGTTGCTGCAGTGCTGTGTCTGGCAGTGTTTATTTTCTTAGAATACGTTCGGTACTTCAGGATCAAACCCTTTGGACAAACCCTGAGGCATTTGCTCTCTCTCTTCTTGGATGAAAGAGACAGTGGACCTCTAATCTTGACTCATATTTATCTCCTCCTTGGCATGTCCCTTCCCGTGTGGTTGTTTCCCAGATCTTGTGCTCCTAAAGGCACCCTGCCCGGGGCAGGAGCGCTGGTCCCCTACTCTGGGGTGTTGGCAGTAGGGGTAGGAGACACCATTGCCTCTGTTTTTGGCAGTACAATGGGGGAAATCAAATGGCCAGGAACAAAGAAGACCTTTGAAGGGACAATGACAGCTATTTTTGCTCAGATCATTTCTGTGGCTCTCATTCTGATCTTTGACAGCAGTGTGAATCTGAACTCCAGCTATGCCTGGATTCTGGCATCTGTGAGTTTGGTTTCTCTTTTGGAAGCTTACACTACCCAAATCGATAATCTGCTGTTGCCACTCTACCTCCAGATCATGCTCATGGCATAGAAGCACGTCCAGGAACAGTTTTCTCCCTTCCTGGAGAAAAGTGGTACTAGAAAATGCACTGTAATGAAAGCTAAAAACCAATCTTTTGGTACAGCAGAGAAAATTGTTGAGAACAGAATTGAAAAAGACTTATTTAAAGTAAAGGTTTTGATTTGGTCTTGTTTTCACCCCTGTCAAAAATAGCCAGATTTATGTTCTAACAGCAACAGGCATGACTGATAAAAACAGCACTTGTATTTAATAATCCAATTTAAGTTTCTTCTGGGTGCCCAAGGGAAGAAGAGGAAGAAGAGGTAAGTCAATTAAAGAGGAAAAAATAAACAAGCAAATCTCTCAGATGTTGCTGCCTCTGTACTGTACCTTGTTTTCTGTACTGAGTCCTGTGTTTGGTGTGTGAACTCTCATTTCTGTATCAGCACGATGTAAAGCATGTTTGGTAATGGGGGTGGGCACAGGAACCAGGTACAAGTGTCCAGCTATGTCCAGTCCTCATCAGCAAGAGCCAAAACCACACCACAATGCACAAACACAACTCCAAACTCAGAGCTGCCACAGCTGAGTTTATCCAGAATGGGTAGTGGAGGTTTGGGAATGTCAGACACTGCTCATTCCAGACCATACTAATAAGAAGAGTGTATCTTTAGCTCTGAAGTTTGCTTCAGCAAGAAAAATGTTTTATCTTCCTGAAGATTTAATCTTTAAATTCATTTGGAACTAATATGGGGGGAAAATTAAGCAAAGTCACAGCTAAAATTAATTACACATTAATCCTGAAAGCAGAAAATCTGTTGAAGTCAATAAAATTTTCTACTATTGCACTTTCCTACTTCTCACATTTTTTCAGCCAGATGTTTGATCAAATAATTTATAAAAATGCTTCTATCGACAAATTGACTAAAGCCACTGAATCCCATCCATTTAATTAAAATTACAGCTACCATTTTGTGGCCAAAAAACCCACTTCATTTTTATGTCTGAAACCCTTCGATATCAACAGCCTCCTCTCACTGGTTTGTCAAATGTCCATTAGAACAAAACACAAGCGTCCTCCCTGCCTCTTCCTGTCTCCAGGGATGTATCCAAGTAGGAGATTGTCATTCCAGGATTCCAGTTGGCACCATAAAGTTCACTTCTGACCCTTTTTTAATTCACTTTTGGGAGCAGTTTGGGGGAAGTCCAAGGTACCTTACACAACACTGTCCTGAAGCCCTGTAGCTCTGAGACCATGTCTTGGGAGGGAAAGTAAGACCAGGGGTGGAGTGAAACCAGTCTCTGGGTCAGCAGAGTTGGCTCCAGAATCCAATATTGTGTGTCCCTGCAACAAGCCAGGACTGGAAAAGCTGAGAGGCAGCATTGCCCAATTCATCCCCCTGCCTGGGAAGGGCTCCTGGGATTTGATGCTTCTTTCCCTGAGGATGCCAAAGTTGGCCAGAGCTGGTTACTAACACAGTGAATTGTCAGATACTCTGTAGAAAACCAAACTCAGTAACTGCTGGGCTGTTTCCTTCATGTTTAACAGGAAATTCTGCCAGTCAATCCAGCTTTTTTATTTGGTTTATGCACTTAAGTAGATGGTTTTGCATGCTGCAGGTAGTGGTGCAAGTCAGGACAAACTATCCCTCCTTGGCAGAATTCTAAATTATTAATTCCTCTCATGGAAAGACACAGACAAAACTTGAGTTGCTTCTGTCACAAGTCACAGCCTTTGCCACTGATGTCTTAAATTGCACCAGAGGTGGAGAAATTTGCTTTCCTTCCACCCTGCTTCCAACTTTCAAACAAACTGTAGAAAAGGTAGTTTTTGAATGCAGAAACTTTGCATTCAATATTCCTGCTGTTGCCATGGCCCAGGTCCCCAGTCTGCCTTTGAAAGGGATGAGTTAAGATTTGAGTTCACTCTGCCACGGCCCTGAGCAGCCGTAGGGTTACTGTGATGTAATTCCTGCATTGGTGACACTGGCCTCCTATCTCAGGGTTGCCACTGCACCAGTGCTGGTGAAGTCACACCTGCACAGCTTCTGTTCAGTTCAGGATACAGGCTGGACCTTGCCTGGGATGTAGCTTGCATTTCCAAACATTCCTTGCTATAAGTTGGTTTGGGTTTGGTGAGGTTTTGGGGATAGAAATTGTTCTTGTGCATACTGAGAGTTCCAACCGCTCACCAGACAATTTAGCACTGTCCCCATCTGTTGGGAGAAGGTCACACTGTGTCTTCCTCAAAGAAAAGATGATGGAGATGAAAAGGAGCATTTCTATCTTTTTATTTAAGTGTAAAGAGTTTGACTGAGGTTTTGTTTCCAACATTTCAACATGAATATTTAAGAATTGTCATATTTTTAATCAACACACCCAGAGATAAAACACTCAGCTACAGTCTGGCAGGAGTGTTTAGAAGATTGACCACAAAAAGCAGACTTCCTGCTTCATTTTGCCCACAACAAGATTGTTTTAAATCACTGTTATTCCAACAACAGGACAGAGACCTAATCAAACTTCTCCCCACATGTTCACCTGCATTGCTGGAATCAACCAGACAAGAAATGCACTTTAGCTCTTAAACACAAGAAAATACTGAGTATCTGCAAGGAGAAATGCTTGGTAAGTGGTCCCAGTCAAGGTGCAATGGTCTGAGTTGGTTTGTTTTCAAGACTGAAGGTGTTTCCTTACCAAAGGGACTGGGTGAATACTCTCATACTGGCAGGGCTCCTGCTGCAGTAGAAGCTTCTGTCTGCTGCAGGTTTTGGGCTGTGAGAATGGTCCTGGTTTCAAGAAGGAGGATAAATGAACATTGAGAGCTGATCTAGTGAAGGTTGTGTTTAAAGAGACCACGAATGAACAATCAGAAAGGAATATTGATCAGCTATTGACTCCACAAGCCAGTCACTAACTTCAAGTGTAGAGCGATGGAAAAGGCAGCTCAGGAGTTGGCTGGAGCCTAGGGAGTAAGGAAGAGGTAAAAGCAAAACTTCAGAGGCTGTTCCTGTTCTGCAGGTACAAAATCAATGCCAGCTGAGGCACTACCAATAAACTGTGACAGGCAAGACCCCCAGTAGTTATCCTGACTATTGCACTGGAAAGGTTCCAGTTTCCTCAGCCGCTTGAGAGGATCACAACCTTACCAGTTCTCTTTGCTCCAGGTGGTGCCTTTGGCTTCCATCACGTGGAAGGTGAATGCGTGCCGAGAAGACTCTGAGCTGTTGAGTTCACTCTTATGCACGACCTCACCATGGATGAGGATGAGTCCACCTGTGGGAAAGAATCACCTGACTGCTGTTTTTCCAAAAGATGAGCACTGGCTTTCCAGTGAAACGGAAGGTGCAAGGGTTAAAATATGATTTTAGCTCCCTTGTGTTTTCTTGAGCTGTGAAGGGCCACGGTTGGGGTGGTTTGTACCTTTATTTATAGGCAGAGGTATGAACTGCTTGTCATCGTAGGCTGGCTCTGACCCTACAAATTCTACACATGTTGAGGCACCTGAAGCTGCACGGACCATCCTCCGACTAATCCCATCTGCAAATCCACAGAATAAGCAAACACACAAAAATTAAACACCTGGCTACATTCTGCACAGCAAAGGAACAATATCACTGATTTTTCTTGGCAATGATAGGAACTTTATTATTACTATATTCATACTTTCCTTAGTAGTTTGGGTGGGGTCTTCTTCGTTAAGCAGAGATTTAGGATTTTCCAGCTGTGGCAGAAACAGATAAAAGAGCTGCCTTTTGTTTCCCTTTCTGGCCCCTTCTGTGCATTGCAACAGACCCTCAGTAACACAAATAGTCACACGCTTATGCAAAGTCAACCTTTGGTCCGTTTGTGTTTTCTATAGGAGCACAAATCTTGATATGCATACAGCTGGCTCCAGGATTTGAGGAATGAGTGGTTTAAAATCTGAAGAGTACTATGATTAACACAAACTGGGTGAATCTTTAGGTGAGCAGAAGTTTAAAGCTGCCCTGTGTGCTCTAGAGGTGGGGAAAAGCAGAACTGTGCTGGTGACCAGCAGTGGTCACACACATGCCCTTACTGGTGTGAGAGCCAGGGATGAACCACAAACAGCCATTCTCCAGTGTGGCATCTTCCAGGGCGATCCAGAACCCCAGGACCCTGCCCAGAGGCTCCGTGTGCAGGAAGGTGGCATCCTGGTGTGGTGTCACTGCAAGGAGAGACTGTCATTGGGGTCTTTAATGGGATTCAGTTCCTCTACAAGGACTTCAGGGTTGCATCTCCCTGACTCAGAGCCCTCCCCTGCCCACCCACCTGTCACACATATTAAATCTTACATTAAAATACCACTTGTCAGCCTGCTGCAAATGTAAAAACAGCTCTTTGTTCAAGCTGTATATGATGTAGAAACTTTTCTGAAAAAATTTGGATTTCAAAGATTCTTTTAAGAAGGTTTGGACCACCAAACTCACAGGTTTAAGTCTGATTCTGAGCCTTTTCCCTGGTAATATTCCTTTCCTAAAGGAGCAGTACCTACAGTGTGATACAGAGATAACACAAATCTCACCTTCACCACCAATGCCAGGTTGCTGCAAAGAAAAAAAAGTGATGTGTGAAGAGTTTCACAGCTTCTCACCTTATTTCTTGAGTGACAATTTGAATTACTGTACCTTGAAGATATACATGCTCTGCACAACTACTGGTCTCTCAAGACCTAGTTTTCTTCCCAATTCCTGCAAGACAATTTTCCAAGATTTATGTTTTCTGCACACTAGTTAACATTATTCTTTGAAGATACTTAAATTTCCTTTCACTGACAAAATGACTCCCGCTGGGAGTGTAGAAAGTTAAAATTAACTACTCTGCAATTAATTTTTTCCCCAGACCATTCTAGGAAGCAGTAACAGCTCACCTGCACCTTGGGGGAGTGGGTGATTTGCTTGAAGACAGGATCATGAGCGTGTAGAGCTAAGGGGAAAGAAAAGACTCAGACTGAAGGTTTCAGGAAGAGAAGGGAACGTGGCAGCTCTCAGTGATGAGCTGCAGACACCACATCCAAGCAGGATAATTTGCAGCCAGAAATGTGCATCCCTCCCAAAATGGATAAACATAGCCTATCACACCTAAGGTGATAGGACACTTACAGGTTCTACAATCATCATTATAGACCATAAATACAATCATTCCCTAGCCACAAACTGCACACATATAAAAGCCAACATATAACAGAGTGAACAAGATGGAATATTATGTGATTCAGTATTGTATTACACCAGTGACAACCACTACACATGACCCTGAGGCATGTGGGTGAATTCATCCTTTAAAAACACACCTTTTAAGACCTACCAGAAAAGTGAAGTACTGCAAAAAGGAGCTAGAGCTCATCTTTGGTGCCCTTCAGAGAGCCCCAGCCAGCAGGTCAGAGTGTTTGTGCAGACGCTTGCCACAACCCAGCTCTGACAAATCCATAAAGCAAAGACTCAGAGTTGTGCCTCCAGCTCATCCTGATCAGATTTGCCATGAGGACACATGCCCAGGTCCAGCAGGAGCTGCTCTCAAGCAATGATGATACTTGTCCAAAATGAGTAATTACAAAAAATAAGACTAGAGAAGGCTTTTGAACTGTGAAGTTGCTGGGTCAGCAGGAATCTACAGTTGTTTTCACTTCCACTGAGGAAAAGCTGAAGTGTGACAGAATGGCAGTGGGCCTGGGGAGGGCAGAATGTTTTTCTGAGAAAACCAAAGAACAAGAACTCTTAGTACTGAATTTCCAACTGTAGTGAAGTTTAGTCTGAACAAAGTTCACATGTTTGCAGGCACAGGGAATCCTGCTCTCATTTTCCATGTATTGTTTGAAAACAAAAGGGATCAAAATGCAAGTCCAGGAACTGGGAGAGAGGAAATAGGTCAAACTGAGACCAGTAAGGGTAAAGAAAAGGTGTTGGTGACACGATAGGAGGGAGGGCAGCTTCAACATCAGCAATCCAGCAGGGCACAGGACACAGGAGAGAGTTTGGTCTGTACTGAATGTCACCAGTCTCAGGTGGTAAATTTTTAGAGCAAATGTCTTACATAAAAGAGCCAAGGGCTGAAGTCCAAACTTTTCCATTTCAGTAACTCTGAGCTATTCATTGCTGAAAAACCTCTGAGAAGGGGTTTTTGGAAAGGATTGGAACAGAAGATGAAGTCCTTTGAGAGCAGAGAGTGAGAGGCAGCATGAAGAGAATTGAAGACAGTTATATACAGTGAATAGGTCTGGAGAAATCCTCATGTCTGAAAACCACATCTCTTTTGTCCATCCCTCTCCAAACCCCATCCTTTAAACATACCATGGCCAATCTTGCTGATGGACTTCTCCTTTGGAATTAGAAAGTTACCTACAAAACAAAACCATAATTTAACATTGTTTGCAAAGCAGGAATCATTCCTTGAGCTGGAAACTGGCCCCTGATCCCTCATTCAGCCTTCTCCAGTTCCCTCCCTGTGGCCAACTCAGGCCAGGGCTTACCTTTCTCATCCAAAACACCTTTCTCAAAGAAGAATCTAATCTTGTCTCCACTGGTTAGGAAATAATCCGAGCTACCCTGCCAGGGATAAGAGCCCAGTAAAGATAGCATCCTTGTAAAAACATAAATGAACCTTCAATCAAAACGTTAACTCACCTGCATCTTTTTCCCACCGAGCCGCAGCATAAACAAAACACAGTGAAAAATTACTCATAAAAAGGCTTTCCAAACACTACATCTCTTGGTGCTAATTAGGGCTTTACAAGAGCCTCTCACATAGAAGTAACCCTTGCCTTTCTTTTGCTGGCTGCCTGGAAAATAACCAGTTTTTTATCTGCAGAACATGTACAAAGTGATCTGTGAGAGCTGCTTGTGGCTACCGGGGGTTGAAAGCACGGCAGAGCCACACACTGGTAAGACTCTTGAGAAGACCCCAGAAAATATTTGCAGAAAGCTGGAGAGCAAATTCCTCTTCCGGTGCTATGTTCTGTTAGAAGAAAGAGTCATGTTCCCCCAGAGTGAACCCTGACCAGCAATTTGCCTTTTCCCTTCCTCCTTCCAGCGCTCCAACGGGGGCAGCCCTGCCCTGCTCGGTACCTGCGCCTGGAGCTGCTCCTCCTCCCTGGTGGAGAACGCGGTGCGGCAGTGCGGCGGCACTTCCATCTCCGCCACGATCCTCTGGATCTGGCTCCTCATGCTGTCACACTCCTCTGTGCTGAAAAACCGCTCCAGGAAAAGGAAGCCATCCTTGTGGAACTGGAAGAGACGGTGTGACTGCTCTTGCTCAGAGTCCCCGGGGGAAGCAGCACAAAGCAAGAGAAAGCAGTTCTGGCCCTTTACAGGGTGAAAAGCATCCCAGTTCCAGCTCTGCAGCCAGGCAGTATATTCTTAATTTTTAATTTCAGGAGCGGCTTCTGTTGCAAAAGATTCATTTAGCGGCTGACATTCCAAACAGTTAAGAATAATCTATCTCAATCCCTTAGTCTACACAAAGCAGAGATCTGATCACTAGAGCCTTTTGTGGTTCAAGGATATCTTATCTAAAACCTGCAACCAGCAGTTATTAAATTACCAAGCCCACTAACACAATCAGGGCAGTCATACCTGTGTGCCAAGTCAGAATGAGATTCCTTTACAAGCTGGAAAGCTTTGTTCTCTCTAAGGAAAAAAAACCCTGGGTGATTTCTCACAGTCCACTACACAATCGTTTTCAAAATGAAGTGAACTCTGTTGGCAGTGAACTCAGTTTCTTTATATAGAATACCCTAGAGATTATCCTTTGCCAGGAAGATTTCGAGTTCAGGGATGAGAGCCGAGCAGCACAGACAGAAGGGGCACAGGAGAAATCCCTCCAAGAGCTCAGTGGGACAAGCTGCCCCTGGAAGAGTTTGCAGCCACAACACTCACACACTAAAATCAACATAATACAAGAAGCTGAGGAGAATATAAAGTGTTTGTAAAGCAGATCTTTGCTAGACCTGCTGACAGGTCAACGAGCAGTGACTGTATCTTACACACAGTGTCACCTGCCTGCACTCTGGACACACTCCCTCCCCGGAGAGCAGCTCCTTACCTTCTGGATCTGATGCTGGCTTACAGATGCCATCGGGGCAGAAGCTCCCCAGATCCCACCACCACCACCACGATGCCACTCAGGCTCTGCAGGGCTGGCTCCCCGCCTCTCCACGTGATCCTTGTCCCAGCATGTGATAAAAGCCAGTGCGGGACAGCTGGACTCTTGCACAGCTCCATAGATTTTTGTCCCGGTCGCTGGCTCTCTGTTCCTGGCAGGAACATTCAGGGCTGCACAGTTTTGCTTTGGCTCTTGGTGGCAACAAAGCACACAAAAATTTTCTATTCAAGTGCAGCCACAAACCTGATGAATATTTTAGCTCCAAGGAGGAATCACTTTTAATTAAAAACCCAGATTTAAAAATAGGGCAGTTAAACTGGTAATCGCAGGGGTAAATAAGATAAGGGGAGGTAAAATAAGGTTTGAGCATGAAGAAGAGATCAAGACGTCTTAGAACAAATTTAAAGTATTGATTCAGGGTCTTACAGAGCCCTTTTTGCTCAGTCAGTGAGTCCTGCCAGCACTTCAGCACATCCCCTGAAAGGGCTCCACAACCCAGGAGATGACAGACTAAAGGATGGTAAAGAGCTTTCACTGAGGGCTTGGTAAAACCCATAAAAAATAGCTCTGCTATTTTCATTCACAGCTGCCTTTTGGTAATTTACGCCTTCACTTGCTCGGTTCACTCTCCTGCAGCTCCAGAAGTCCAGGTAATATTTACAAATCAATAAAGCCAAATACACCCAAAGTTCATACCAGAGAAAGAAAATGCAGAAAGTGGGTCTAAAAGGCAGAGAGGAAGGAGCAGCTGCCAGCCCAGCGGTGGCGCTCCCAGCCAACACATCCTTCCCATCCGGAATCCCTGGGGAAGGTTTTTCTCTCTAGAAGAAAATGTGTTTGGCTCCTACAGGAAACACCAAAAACATCCTTGCAGCAGCACACCACAAAAATAACACCATGGGGGCGGGTTCTTGCATCACTCACCCAGCCAAAGGAAAGCCCAACAAAAGGAAGGAATGCAAAATGCTCACAGAAAACTGCTTACATCCTAGCAACTGAAAATGTATTTAAAGAGAGGTTGTTTGCAAAAATTAAGCTTTTTATTCTGTAAGGGGATTGATTGTGGACAAAATCCCTCTGCACCTTATTCAAATATATATATTTTTTTTTTTTTTTTTTTAATAAAGAGGAAATTAGGGGTTTAACTTATTTGCAGGCTTTTCCCTGTATGGAGAAGGATATGAATTCAGTAGTTCAAAAAGCTAAATTTTACCTTTAATCTTTAATCACTGGGCTACAAACCTGGAGGGTGAAAAAAAAAAAAATCAGTCTGCAATGTTGCAACGCTCAAAAAAATATTCCAGTAGTTCCTCCTTCCTCTTAACAGTCTCTCATCAACTGATGGAGTGGAAATGTTTTTAAGGAAGATGTATGACCAGTGGGGAAAAAACCTGCTGTAGGCTGTTGCCTGCAAGTTGATTGCGTGACCCACCTCACCCCTCCCCAGGAGGCAGCAATCCTGGAGAAACACTCCTGGAGAACACTCCCACGCCACTCCTTAGTGCCTCTCCGTCACTGTCGTGTCATGTCCTCCTCATTCCCAGACACGGTGGTTTTTTCCAGCAATTTATCACGTCACCTCCTCCACTCCCCACCTTACGCACGCACCATGACTCCAGAGGCTGTTTTGGTTCACGCCACAACAGCAAACCACAGTTTTCCTGTTCCATGGAATGTTTTGAGCAATATAAACAGCAGATTACAGCAAACAATGCAGCAACTACCAGGAGATAAAACCCATCCTGGTTCCAGGAGATTTCCATGTCTTTCCTAAGGAGTCCTCCCACTCTTTGCCACTCCAGCCATGCCCCTATTTTGAGGCTCAGAAAGACCTTTCCAGCAAGAGGAAAACCACTCCAGCACACAATGCCCAAAAACAGTCAAAGAGAAGGATGCCACCATCGTAAAGCCTTCTCTCCCACAAAGTTTAAATAGAAAGGTTGACAGTACTTAGGCAAAACAGGGAAATTACTCCTTTTCCTTCCCTTCCTCCCCCTCCAAGAGCTCTTTTTGCAGACTCTTAACATTTTCTCCTGCCAGCTCTGCAAGAAAACTTCTGGCAAACTCCCTTGGAGGCTGCCAGGGTCCATCCCGTATCTGTAGGAAAGGTACAGATCAAGTGTTTCAAATGCCTTTTGGACTGGCACGATTATCCCAATTTCCTCCTCAATCAGGGTTCCTATGGACACCATTTGGAACTAAGCCAGCTCAAGCAGCTCAGCACTCTCACCAAAACTGCTGCTGTGGAGCTGCCAGGGTTATCAGGAAGGAAAAATTTCCACAGGACCACCTCACTTCTCCTGAAGTCTTTGATATGATCAGCAACAAGTGACAGAATATTTAATGAGAAACAAGGAGCAAAGGAAGCATGATTTCTTCAGCTCCTCAAAGACCAGGTAAATCTTCGCCAAAAGGAGCTGAGGTCCAGGTGAGCCTTGGAAGACAAGGGGCATTTTGTCCTCTCCTTTCCTGATTCAGTCCTGCATTTCATTAAACTCACCAATAAGCAGCATTACAAACTCCCACTCACCTGCTTCAGAGCCTGTTTACGTTTTCTGTCTGAAGTGGGGACAATGTCACTGTGGTCAAGTAGTCACGGACAAAGGATGTGAGGGAAGGCAAAACACAAGAGAAACACCTTTCTATACTAAAAGAGCTGCACAGAAACTCAAATTTTCTTTGCAAGTCACAGTCTGATTCTCTATAACACAGCATGAATTGGGAAGGACACTATCTGCCAGCATTTCCAGTTGAGGAGCCCATGGGGAAGGCAGACACTGAAATAATTTACCAGTATTTGTCTGAAGACAATTCCTATGGCAGCAGGCAGTTGTCTCCATTGCCTTCACTCCCTACCCCTTTCCCATGGAAGGAGAGCCGTGTACACGGTTTGAAAACCCAACTGGACTTCTATAGGACTGTGCAGACAAACTCCAACAGCCTTAAATTCAGCAACACAAACTGTTTCAGACACTAGTTGAAGTGATAGTGAAATCCATGACACAGCCCCAGCTTGTCACAGAGTAGCACCTCTTTCTCTGTACATCCACTTAATTCATAAAGGACTGTCATAATCCACAAGGACTTGTACAATGAGTAAAACCCAGTAATCCTACACAATAGCTGGAATTATTAATATCTGTCTTTTGAAAAGTGACATCATGGAAGTCTGAGTGTCTTACAAAGAAATACATGAAACACCAAAAAAAGCAGACATAGAAAGAAAATGCAAATTAAAACTTTTATTCTGGTAAAGTGTCCAGTCGTACAAGTCTTTCAGAGCAAACAAGAGCAGCCTTCAGTGCTCACGGGGAACGTGTGCTGTTGCTCAGCTGCCCAAACAATCCCATGTACAAAGTGAATGCCATGATTCTGAAAAGTTACACCAAGGTGCAGGTCCCAGATGCCAAACCACAGCCCTGCTTGTGCATTTACACAATGGGAGTGAACCATGTTTAAGCCATGAGTAGTGACATACTGAAATGGACACATTTGTCAGCTGTAAAGATGACTCAGGCTCAGTAGCCCCCTTCTCATTAAGTCTCCTCTAGAAAAATTCTTCCATTGTCCAATAAAATTCCTTTAAAGGAAACAGAGGGAGGAAGGGATGGAAAATTCCAGGAATCCTAAACTAAGCCTTTGTGTGAACTCACACAAAGTTCACCATGGCCATTGGGATCCAGCAATTCAAGTGCTGCTGCTTTTGAAACTGGGTTTTGGAGATGAGATTTCTGGAGGATTTAATATTCCCAAAGCAGTTGAATATTAACCCACTGCCACAGCTGGAGGGAGAAGGGTTTGAATGAAACTTGAATACTCCTGCCTCATTCCAGTTATGCTTCATACATTGTTAGAATAAGGTAGGAAAGAAAACTCACTCGGTTTTGGCACATGTTCGGGAAATGTATGTTATCCACTGTGGCCAACCAGTAGGGTTAAAGTGGAAGAAATATTTTAAAAAGTGAAGTTTAAGCAATAATTTGACTAGTCAGCATCCCCACAGTCTTACCTTAAGTGACTTTCAGAGCAGGTGACTCTGCTTACAGTATGACAATATTGTCTGGCAGTGAGAAGTCACCCCAGAAGTTAGGAAATCTTTCCATGGTTGAAAGAAAAAAATCCAAGGGAGGAGTTGGCTTCAGGCAGGCACTGCTACAAATACACTCCAGGGAGCAAGTGCCTCTGGGGAGACTTTACATCAACAGATCTCTAGAGAAGGCATAGCTATTGATGAGGGTGAAAAAAGTTACTCCTTCTCTGAACGAGGACTAACAAGTAAGTTAAAAACTCCAAAGAACTCAAACCATGTGAGTTCCATTCTAAAGCAGGGAAAAAGGTACGAAAAGGAAACAATGTCACAGCCTAGGAATCAATACAATTTGAAACTTTTTTCCAGACAACTCATCCTCTGTAAAGGATGTGTTATTGTTCTCAAAATTCCTAGAATCAATTGTTAAAGAGGAAAAAAAAACCAAAAAAAAAGGACTTCATGTGCTTCAGCAACAGAAAGCCACTTAATACTATTTACAGTAATGAACATCAAGAACTTTAATTAAAATGGAGTGAGCTAAATGCAGTGTATAAATGGTAATAAGAAAAAACAAAAAATGAGGTAGGATATTAAAAAGAAGTGACAATTAATATGAAAGAACAGCACATCACACAAGATACCTTAACAGGTATTTAACCACTCAGTCTGACAGAGTAAATTACTTCCAGCTGCTGAATTAACTGGGGACCAAATAATAAAATCAGAAAGTAATCTGAAACACAGAACAACCTCAGCTAACATTTCAGTGCATAGTGGCAGAGTACAGCACAATTTTATACATTTAATAGGTTTGGTATTCCTTGCCTTTCAGCTGGTTCAAAATAATTAATTGTAATTGATCACTTTTTGGGGTATTTAGCAGGAAAGGTAAAGTGCATGTCACTAACCTTCAGTCCTAACATAGGATGAGCATCCTTGTGATCTCCAAGAACTTGTTCAGCTCAGAAGTGCTATTAAGGAAACAAGTGGGTTTCTTTCAAGTGGCTGTATGGTTGAGCAGCTAATAAATAATCTGTCTTGCTACTGTTTTGAAAACCCTGTCAGGAGAACAAGACACTAACCAGGGCAGTGACTGTCCACTTAAGCTGAATGCTTTTTGTGAATGCACAGATCTGTGTCAGAAATAAAGCCCCCTAAGCTTCAGTCTGATGGAAACTTAAAGGAAAACAGAGAATATTCACAGATTGAATACTTGCAAGTGAGGAAGGATTGTTGATGTAAGGTCATCCCTCAAAGACTGAGCAATCCACACAAGTTTGGGAAGTGAGTGACTCGCTCTGCTGTAGGTTGAGTTTTGCAGCAGTCCTCAGTCATAAACGTGTTCAGGACTCATGGTACAGATCCTATCCTTGGAAGTTTTAAAGCTTTTTCCATCTCATCGTACAAGACTGATACTCTGGAATCAAAAGGGAGACCAAGCAGCACATATCAGAAGTAAATAACACATACTGCTGTCTTTCAGAGTGACAATATATGTGTGCCACCTGTGTTTCTGGTACAAAATGTTATCAGACTGCTCATCCCCATTTTGCCATACCAGGAGCGCTCAAGCCCCAGCAGCCATAACCAAAAGAGTTAAGTTTGGACTATTGCAAGAACGGCACAAAGCTGGCATTTTCATGCATGATCAATACCAACCTATCTTACAATTGCTTTGCACGCCTCAGGCCCAGGGCAGTCTCTACTTAGGAAGCAGCAGAAGCACAACACTGTGACTTAATCAGGAATTGGAGGCAGCCCCTCCCTTCTGGCAGAACAGCCTGTTGTTCACCTGTCCTGCTGTTCAGGAGGTTTGCAAGCTTCTAGAAGCACTGCAGCACACTTTCAGGAGCTGCTTATAGGAACTCTAATCCAGCTGTGCAAAGTTTAGGTTGCATAACTAAGACTATCAAGAGTCAAAGCACTCATCTCCAATCTAGACATCCTGGAGAAGTCTCATTGCTCCTGTGAGCCAGGTGAAACTTTCCAGGAGGTGCTTTGCCCTTTCAGCCCTGCCTAGTCTAAAATACATGTGTAATAAAACAGTCATCCAGTGGCCTTGAATAGCAAACAGAGTCCAAGTCCCCACTCAGTGGCCATTACTCTCCAGTGCTATCTTTTAGCACAGACTAAGGAAAAAGTTTCCTTCACCATCCAAAAAGCCCCCACCTCCACCACAGGGAACTGACTGAAAAACACCATTTCTGTAGCTAAGCCTGAAGCCATTCCTGCTTCACTCAAGAAGCAAAGCCTACCTAGCAATTTCTGTCCTTTCTGTGATCCAAAATGCTCGGGCAAATACAAATACAATCCAACCAGCATCAGTCCTTCCCCATCGTTTCAGCTGTGGCCCCAGCTCTAACACAATTTCAAGATACTAACCCTATTAGAAGCCAGAAAAGCTTTTACAGTACCTTGCCTCCCAGATGGAGATTTAATTATATTATCCCCTGGACTGTTTAGACCTTTCATAATGAATGGACTAAGAGAAGCAAGATTTAAATTCTTCTTAAAAGCAGTTTTATAAACAGATCTCCTGATTTTAATGTAGCTTTATTTAAGCATCTGAACATCAATAAATCCAGAGTCCAGTTAACATTGTTCATGGTTTCAGCATATTTAGTATATATATATATTTCATATCTTACATCTGATGAAGAGAGTCACACTGTGCCTTATTGCCCCAACATCCATGGGATCACCACAATCCACTAAGCCAGGGCACTTGCTGGCAGCTTGTCAGGAATCACTCTGGAGCTGGATGGAGCATCCTCCTTTGTACACATGGGAAGCCTCCAAACTTCTCATGCCCCAGCTTACAGCATGGCACCTTGGAGCCGACCTGCTGGTCTGATGCAGAATGTTACAACCAGGACCTGGAGGTCCAGGCACCTCCTCTTCCTTCTGCTGGAAAAGCGCAGACCTCTGTGTCCTGGAGGCACCTTAACCACCCCACCTTAAGGACATGATTATCAGTAACTGTTACACATTGTCTACCTCTGCCGGCCCAGAAGGTTGAGGGGTTTTTGTCAAATACCACCAAACAGGTCAAACTTGTTTCAATAAAGACTGCTCTGTTCCAGGAAGCCAGAAGAGCTCAGTCCACAGAGGATTCTCATTCTCCTCCTTAACACTGAGGGAATGAAAAGGGGAAGAAACAGGAGGACAAGGTTTCTTTTCCAGCACCAGGTCCAACCAGCATTAGCCTCTTATTTAGGTCAAGAGATGTAACAGGAACTGACAGCTGTTAAAGTGAGGGGAACAACAGAAGAGAACAATCAAGCAGCTCTCTAGACTGCATCCATGAAAAACACTGGCAGAGCATTGAACAACTTAATTTAACAACTTAATTGCGGGGGAAGGCAGGATGGGGACAAGAGGTGCAGAGCAAACTCATATTTCCTCTCCAACTCCATGAGAGCCCCTGACACACTGGCCAGTTGTACATTCCTATGCAACAAAACACCAGCAATGAAGAAGTAGCTTGGAACTAAAAGCCAGATCCTGAAGCAACTCGATGCTTCTGAGAGAGTAGATTAGACAGTCCAACTGCTTTTTATCCAGATCTCCCACATGTACTATAACCATCCATTTCAGGCTAAAGCTCTGGAATTGTGTCAGGTAGTGCCTCCAGGACATCGACTGGAGAAGGATGCTGTATCTACTCACTCGCACAAGTGACTTGAAACCGTTACAGTAGTGCAATCTTAAAGGAGCAGAGAGTTTGGGTCCTTCTCCAGGGGCAGAGGAGAAGGTAGGGAGTGTGCAAAGGGGAGAGAAAATTAGTAACAAAAAAAAAAAAAGAAATAAATTCTGCCTTCAAGCAGCTGTGAGATGTTTATCTCCCAAATCCTAATGCCAGCATCTAGATAAAATCAGCTGTCTGTGTCCTATCCCACCCTAATCTGAGACCTCACTGACTGAATCTGAGGGGAGCAGTACCAGGTGTCACAGAGATGAAGGTTCAAGAGGTTTCCTCATCTCTTGCTCTTTGCTTGCAGGATACTGGACTCCCCAGTCCCTGACACGTATAAACCCTATTTGGAGCAGTGCAGCAATCCCCACATTCATTTTCTCCTCCATTCAAAGGTCATTTCTTCTCACCAGCACCATCCACCTTACCCCAATTCCTGTCCAGAAGAACAGCAACACCTCTAATTCCCTCTGGGCCCTGCTCAGAGGCCTATTAATCTGTCTTGATCTGCATCCTGAACCCAAGCCTCCCCCATCCTGCATCTGCGGCAAGAAGCTGACTCATTCAGAGTCATGTTTGTCAAGGACTCCTTGGCCAGTCTGATAGTGATCAGAGTGGAGAAAGGGGAGCATCTGGGTGAAAGGGGAGTGGAATGGCCTTTTGCTTCCTTCTAGTTGATCAGAGGCTTTTCCCTTTTCTCAGGGGTTCAAGCTTGCTCTTTGTCTGCCCTCCACAGACGCTCTTTGACTTCCAAGGGCAGGGTGTTGAACAGGTCCTCCTCCACCACGAGCCCACTGCGTTTCAGCAGCGGGCACTCTCCCAGCTCCACAGGCAGGCACTCCAGGCGGTTCCCTCGCAGCTCTATCTGCGACAGATTCATCAGCTCTCCCACCCGGGAGGGCAGCGACTGCAGCACGTTGTTTCCCAGGTTCAAGGTTCTCAGCTTCCTGCACTGGAACAGCTCTGGGGGGAGACTCTCAATCTGAAAAAAAGAAATCAGTCATAGGCAAAGTCACCAGCAAACACGGACACACGCTCACAAGTGACCAACAAGCCAACATGAAGCTCCAGGGTTTAGAGTCATTGGTTTCGATCATCCACTTCTCCCTTGAGTGAGTTCCTGCTTTCTGAGCTTCCTGCTTTGGGTGCTTCCAGTACCATGATTGTATGGATTCCTCTTTCAGACACTGCACTAGTTACAAGAGATCACCAGTGATGGTGGCTAAAGCAGATACTGTCTCCAAGGCCAGGATTAGAGAACCAGAAACCTGTTCAGAGCTGGTCTATACTGTCACATGTTTCCATCTATATTGGCTTCTTTCCATCCCAAATCTTTTATTCTGTCATTCGATCTTAGTTCCTTTGCTTTAAGAAGCCATTGTACAGTTGGCATTACACTGAACAAAGACTGGATTTAGTCAGGACTTCTAGTTTGGCTGTAAGAAGAGCAGAGGCTGCACGGGTACAACCTCCGGGCCCTGAGAACTGGGAATCTTCTTCCATCATTTCTGTAGGGCTGTGAAACGTTGCAAAGACTTCCTAAGCTCCAACTCACAGGGGTTTTTTACAGTGCCAAAAATACAACAACAACAAAAACTAAGCCATCAGCTGTTAGCTTTCCCAGCACCACCTTCAGGTAACCATGAATGACTGATTTAATAAGGCTTATTTCTAGCAAATCCTTGTAATAGTCCAGTCGTCCTGAAGAATTTCTTTCTGTGGCTAAGGTTCAGCAAACACTAGGCTAGGAATTAAATGCAGCAATTCAGGATTCTCCCCTTAATACAAAGTCTCAGCTTGGAGGCTATCATTTGCCTGTAAAAGCAAACATGAACTTTCTAAAACTCAAATTACGTGTGATATAATTCACGGCTAAATTGGCCTGTAATCCATTCTGAACGAGGAGGAAAAGCCAAGATGAAACCAGACCAATTAGAGACAATTCAATGCAGTAATTGTTACTGGTACTAGAGTGTTTTGTAAACAGCAACATGCAATCAAATGATCACAGACTCTTGAAAATAATAGAGCTATTTGAGGGACAAGTATTGGTTTAGGAAGGAAGCAATGTGTTATAACAGCCTGCTTTCCAGAATGGGACAGTAGTGCCAGCCAACTCCAGAAGCCTCTATTTACTAAGACTGCTGAGCTAGGAGAGGACATTTGAGATAATTCCTGGCCTTGAGAAGCGCCAGTCTACCAGTCCTTGTGTTTCTTGCTGTCACCATTTACTGGGAATAACCAGGCTGTCAGAGTCCCAGTGTAATTCTGGCTTGCCCAGGTACCTGCAGAGGACACAAACAGATTGACTGTTCCATTGGGTCCTCACCATCTTTTGTTTCCGAACACACTGGAGCAAAGGCAGCTCCAGCCTTCCTGTTGCATGGTTTTTTCCCAGAGAGAAATGGGTGGTGCCACACTGTGCTGCAGAAAATGGAGCTGCCTCTAACTCCTCTCATCCAAGAAATGCTCCACCCCAAAACTGCAGAGGATACACTGCAGATTAACCCTTGGGAAGCTGTGCTAGGAAGGCTGCCAGAAGGCAAATGATGCAGAATTATCAGAGTTCTGAACAGTAACACACCACAAAGTTTACCAGAGCTTCAGCCACCCACACAAACAGATGCACAACCATCCAGTGCCAGGAAACGCCAGTGAGCAGCTGTTCAGCTGGAATTGCTGAATGACTGCCCCTTGCCTGCTCCTACTCTGCCGAGGCACAGCAAGATTTCAGACACTAACCTCAAAATGTGACTGGAGTTTTAGGAACCCAGTCTAAGGCTGAAATGCATTAGCAATTAAATACTTGATTTGAGAGCACTTCTGTGAAATGCCAAACCACACTCAAGCTGCTCTGTGTCTCTCACAAGCAATCTGGCAGTGTTCTGCCAGGAAGAGATCTTGCCAATAGCAAGAAGGACCTTGATATATGACAGTGAAAACTAGCACTGCTCCAGGACAATTCTGCTTGGTCCCAGAAGAGCCCAGAAGCACCTAATTATATCTGTCTGCAATTTGTAGTTATGTTAGAGGTTCTTTCAACTTTAGGTGATAATAAACTCAAAGGGAAAAAGAGTCTCACAGGAATTTGCAGATAGAATGAATGAAAGCTTCAATTTTGTCAGACATGGCAAATGAAGTCTCCTTAGTCTTAAACAAAGGAACAAAAAACTAGATGTGGGTACAGTTTGCTTTAAGCAAATAAACACCCTCCAACACAAGCCAAGAGACTACATGCTTCCAACTGCAGAGCAACAACTGACTTGCAGGATTTCTAAACAGCCTCCAACTGGCACTTGGAAGCAGTCTCACTGTTAAGGAGGAAATGCAACAGAACAAGGGCTCTTGGAAGACAGGCTTGCCCTGGAGCTATCTGCAATGTTTTGCCTTAGATAAACCCCTCAGAGAGATACAAAAGCAGTGCCAGTCATAGCCCCAGACCATTGTAGCAGGTTTAATCACAGATAACAGAAGTGCCAGCGCCGTTTCCTCACACAGCAACTTAGCTCTTTGCTCACTTACCCTGTTGGCTGTCACAGCCAGATTCTGTAGGTTTTGAAGAAGTCCAACATCTGGTGGTATGAAAGTTAAGTTGTTGTGGCTGAGATCCAAGTAGCGAAGTTTTCGGCAATAGAAGAGCTGGGTAGGGATCTTTTCTATCTTGTTACGGTTCAGGTAAAGGCGTTCTAAGTTGGTCAGGTTGCCTATCTGCATGGGGATGTAGGCAATGTGGTTGTACCACAATTTAAGGCAAGTGAGACGATGTAAGTGCTGGAAGCTGATGATTTCCTCAATGGTCTTTAGGTTATTGTCCTTCAGGTCTATTTCCTGCAGATTGTGGAGGCTAAAGATAGAGTGAGGAATGCGTTCCAAGTCACACCGGATCAGCTCAAGCTCTGTCAGGTTGACCATCTTCTTAAGGCTGTTGAGGACAATGAGCTTGGTGCCCTCGTTGTTGATGGAAAGCTTCTGAAGATGCACACCAACATCCGTCACCACCTGTGGCAGCTTGGTGAGATTACTCTTCATCCTCAACACCTTCAGCCTCTTCAGCTCCCTCAGTCCATCTATCACAATGTACCGGTTGTTTTCAGCACTCAAATTCCCTGTCAGGTGCAGCTCCTCCAGTGTCTTCAGGCTATAAATCCAAAGAGGAATCTCCTTAATGTCTGTGAACTTGATGTGGAGAGATTTCAAATTCTCTCTCAAGAAGGCAAGGGCTGGGGCCTCAATTTTGGCAGCTGTGTGGTAGAGCCACAGTTCCTTAAGGCTGGTGAGCTGAGCAATGCTGGGGGGAATAGTGACATCAGGGATAAGCTCCAGCTTCAAGACCTCCAACTCAATGAGGTCAAAGACTGTGTCAGGAATGCCACTCAACATGAAAAGATGCAATTCCAGCTTATCCTGAGAGTTTTTGGTGATTCTCTGGCGTAGTTTCTCCAAAGTCCACTCATTGTTGAGGTTCAGCTGCCGCAATTTGTTCTCACTCACCTCTGACAGAAAGACAGCAAAGCGCTTGGAGTAGAGGGGGTCGTACTGATCGATCAAATGGAGCATAAAAGCAAAGTCATTTTTCACATCAGGAATGTCACTGTAACTGCTCTCCTCCCGGATGGACTCAAAGGAGTATTTCTTGAGCGACCGCCTCAACATCCACCACAGTGTGTACATGCAGATCAAACCATAGAAAATCACCAGACTGATGTAGAAAGAAGCCAAGATTTTGAAGAGAGTGGCCAAAGGATGAGCACAGCGATACATCCTGTAGCCAGTCAAGCTCTCAATGTCCACTTTACAATCCACATCAAACGTTATGTTGTTGACATAGTACACAGTATAGCAAATGATCAGAATGAACTTGATTACTTTGATTATGGTCTGTCTCATATACAGGCGATAAACTATGTCTCCCTCTTCCACATGAGTACGAAACTTTTTCACTTTCTCAAAGAGTGCTTTGGCCTGCTCCCCTTCCTTTTTGTCCAAGACACCCGTCTCAGACCTGTCCACAATCCCTTGCTCAATTCGAGACTTTGTTCTCTGCAGCATGGGAACAGTGGCTTCCACATCCTCACTGACCGTGGAGGATTTCTTGTCCATGGAGCCATTCATTTTTCCAAATGCTGGTTTGGTATCACTCTCTTCCACCACTGTCTCAGACAATGCTCTCGTTGTCCATGGAGAGTCAAAACACTTTAGCAAAATAGACACAAAATGCTCCAGCTTGGAGCTGGTCCTTGGGAACTTGAACCAGAAGTTGCTACAAGCCAGAAAGATGAGGGTATGTAGCAGCACTAGATAAGGAAAATACTTGGCAAACCAGTGAAGACGGTTTTCATAACACACTGCATCCACGTAGTTGTACTGGTGTCGGTCCAGATCGTATCGGATCCCTGTAGGCCCCGAGTCAGCAGAGGGAACAAGACTAGTGTTGTAGTAGGTGCGCTCCGGGGCTGCCGCCGTCCATCCCCTGGCGGAGTCATTGCAAGAGTCTTTGGTAACCCATTTACAGGGCAAACAAATCATTTTGTCCTGGGTGACCTGAAGCGTCCCTCCGAACACGGCGATCATCAGCATCACTATGGAAATGTAGTCCGTGAAGACGTCCCACCACGGCTTCAGGATGCGATAGGCCGGCTGAGTATCAGCGAAGTAGCGCAGCTCGGTGACTGGAATCATGATTCACCTGGAACCAAACCAGAAACAGCTTAAAGGGTTTTGTTCTGCTCTTCAAGAGAGCATGAGAAAACACACGTTAAGTGCTGGCATAGCGAGACTGGCATTAGTTGAGACGCAGTTTCAAGTAACTGCGAGACAAATGAATGAGGCTGCCTGGGAGTCATTTGCTACAGCCCAGGCGGTGAAGTTTGTTCAGCCTTCCCTGACAGACGAATTGTCACAAAACCTCAGAACTGGTATTTATTGTTAGCAGTCTGTGGTGCAAGACACACTTAAAGAAAGCTCACAGGGCAGACTTAACGCCCTTGAGCAGACCAGTATTTAGAAATTTACTGTTTTATCTAGGGATTTTATTTCAGGGATGAAGGAGTTGGCCAGCACTGTTGGAAACGATACAATCTACGCAGAGAGCATATTTATCATTGGTTTGTTACTGCTTCTACATAAAAAAAATCTGCATATGGGAGGTTCTCAGATTGAAGGGGCAAGGAAAAAGATCTACATACAGTACAGTTATATTTCCCACAACCACTTCATTGATGCAACTCATTATGACATTCATAAAGCAAGCTGGAAAAGAGAACAAACATTGCTCAATATCATGGCTTTTCCAAGTAAGTAATTTTGGCTTCCTTCCTTTGTGTTAATTCTCCCAAGGGAAGATTAGCTACTTGCCTTCTGATAAATTCAGTACTGAAATGCTGTAGCAGCTGGGTTTTCTGCCTTACTTACTTCAGAAACATAGGAAGGGGGAAACATACTTCGAAGAATTTGCTTCTCTACTAACCACTCCCACCTAGAGTTCATCTCAGCTGGGATTTAAGTGTCACAAAGGAAACCACAAGGTTCTGGGAAGCACAGGCCTGATGACAGTGCTTGTTCTGTCCTTCAGACTCCCAGATGAAACTTAGGAGCATGCTCTTCAACAAGCCATAGAAAGCCCCAAAGCCTGACTGATCCATGGATAACGGAGCTCACAAAACTCCCCTATGTGACAGGTAACATAGTAAGTGAAGTCACTGTAACTCATTCTAATGATGGTGAAAAAGCAGTAATCGATGCCACAGCATCCTTCTAGCAAAGTTCAGGAGCAGGACAAGTACTAATCCTTCAGTCATTTTGAAACGCACACAATTCAAGTATAACGCAGAAAACAAAAATTCAATCGTGTTACCCCAAGCCATAAGATTTCATCTGTACAGACAGTCCAACAAGTCCTGCAGGGCTGAAAGCAAATTATCACTGGCTGGGAAAAAGCCTTCTGTGACAAGGGGGCTGCCCACACCACCTGCTTTGGTAGAATTCAAGTTTTTATTTAAAACGAACTTCCACCATTGAACTGCAAAGAAAGCCATTCCTAACATGAACTCAAAAAGCACCACATACCCTAGAGACACTAAATACAGAAGTCTGTTCTCTGGTTTGCTGTTTACAGCAATAAACGATCTAATGACAGCTTTGGCTCAGTGCTACTTGGGAAAGTTTCAAGCAGCTACAGGTGGTAGATTGACAGATGAAAACCATTCCTGAAGTTATGTTTTTCCTTCTGCCCATCCAGGTCCAACCCTACATTAGTCCATCAGGAAATGCCACTTTTTTTTTTTTTAGGGGTTGATTTTGAGAGATAAAGTGGCATTACCTGTTCTAGAAATTCAGTAAAACAAGGAACAGCAAATCTATTAATGATCAACCAGTAAAGTCACAAATAAGGGATGAAAACAGCCATATAGAGTACTGTCAGAGGAAAAAAATGTCCCATAGGACTGCAGAGCCCCTGAGAAGTGGCTGACACACCTCTGCAGAAGGAACTGCACTAAACAGGGCAGGAGAGCTGTGCATCCACGGGGGAGGGAGCAAGCAAAGCTGAACCTCTTCTGCACAGCACCTGAGCAGCCAGAGGGGAGTGACAAGGTGCTCAGAGCCTCCCTCCCAGCCCTGTGACTACCTTTCAACTTCCTCCTCGGAATACATCTGCCTGAGGGAGCAGAGAGCCCACGTGCGAGATACATTTGGGAAGAGCTCTCTGTGCATACTACAGAAATAATCATTCCAGGATAAAGCAGGGTGCAGAAGTTCTCTCTACACCCCATACACACCAGAACACCCGAAATGAATCCAGCAGGTAAACAGCTATTCATGAAAGAACTTACTCCTTCTACTCCATATCAAGGGAGAAATAATATGTTTATCTCTTTCCTCTTGCCTAGATACCACTTCTCCTCAAAGATCCTTGCTGCTTCCTCCTTCATTCCTCTTAGTAGAGAAACTTGTAAGAAATATCAGGCCCTTCATAGCAGGCTTATGAAACTGGGATGATCGTTTTTCAGGAACTGGGGTCTCATAACATTTGCAGACTTGAGTTGTAGTGCTGGGTTTACTCATTTTGCTCAATCCAGAAAATGCCTAACTTCTTCTCAAAAGCAATGAACCTTGCACTCACTTTCATTTGTAGCTCAGAATACGTAGGAAGGAAACCAAAAAGAAATTAGCTCAGCTGGCTCCCTAAACACGTAAATAGTTACACAGGGTAGGAAATCCCCCTTTACACTGTGCACTTACAAGACAGCTTAAAAAAAAATCATGAACATCCCATGAGAATCTATTACAGTTCAGTGTCAGCAATTAACAGGGTGGAGCAGGAAACCTCCTGCCTTCCAGGAACAATGACAGGGGCACTAGAGGAAGAAAAGAACATTCACAGCAAATTCCCATCTCTGGCAGCAGTGGAGACCCCGTTCAAGTCCCAAAGAGGAACAATAAAACTAGGGGCCACCTTTGCAGAAGCTGGAATTTGCTATGTCTTAACTTATTCCCAGCACCTGCAGTAAAAGGGAAAAGTACCCAGTGAAAACTTGAGAAAGTAGATGGGGAAAGTCACATTCCTGCTCACCCAGATTCCTTATGCATGCAATCCAATTCTAATTCCTGATGGTTCTACATCAGGAGATGTATCTTGTCATCAAATGTCATCTCTACTTTGTGAACTCCATCTTGTAATCATTTTAGAACACAATTCTTGTTATAACATTCTCCATGCTGGATTAGAGCTGTTTTGCTGCTGGGGTGGATGACAACAGCAGACTAAAAGTCAAATTCTCAGGGGTCATCTCTGTCACTTGATTATCCCATGCACAGAAGGATTCTTCCCACAAGGACTGGGATTTCCACCACGCTATCGGAAGAAAACACGCAGGTAGCTGGAACACCCACTCTCCCAATATGGGCAGTAGAACAGAGGGATTTACACAGAGGGCATTATTGTGGCATAGGACTGGGAGCAAACCTTGAATGCAGGGAGTTGGCCAGAAATAAAGCCACCTCCCTTGTGACCAAGAGCAGATCAAGACCCACAGGACCAGCAGACAGCGGATTTCAAGCTTCTGCTCTTTTTAAGAGTTGGATTCCAGGATTCCTTGTCAATAGCAAAGTATTCACTGTGAAGAAGCTTGATTTGCCAATTCACTTCTATCACACAGAGAGCTGAGCACAGAACACCTGAACTGAGGACTGAGTTTAGGAACAGCTATGAAAAAGGAAGCTTCGTGTCAGAGCAGTGTTGGTGAAGAAGGATCCAAGCTCCTTCATATACACTTCAAATTGCAGAACCTTCCAGCTGGAGCTCAGGAACAGGCAGCTTACTTGCAGTGTAGTTACCTCTGTCACATTGAAGACATCAATACTGAGATTTTGAAAGAGTGCTTAAGTTTAGGGACAAGTTGACCTCACTAAACTTGCACAAGCTGATACATCAAAACTTCTCTGTCTAAACTCCTGTCAACTTACCAGACACATAAGAAAGTAAATTCTCCAAAGGTATAATTAAATAGACAGGCTTTGGGGGGTCGGAGGGGAAAAAATCTTACAAGTGGCTTTCTCAAAAATGTTTCAAGTTTTGCATTCCACAGAGCTTTCCTTACTATCACACAGTCCCTGAGCAGTTCCTCATGCCCTGTCCCCTCAGAAATGACTTTACATTGGAGAGTTTCAGCTGCATCAAGCAACACTACTTTGAGCTTTTCTATAACCAACATAGAACCACCTCAGTGCTCTAAACTGTCAGCATAAAAGATTTGTATGCTAAAGCCCCATTCTCATACAACAGGATCAATCCAGTCTAGATAACCATGCTCCTGAAATATTTACACATTCCACATTTGGCTACTACACACCTCTTCAGGGCCTGCAAATTCACCTGGATCCAGGTTTGCATCCCACCAGGGACCATCCCTGCCTCAGCCTGCTGGGCACAAACCTGCAGCCTCCCCACTAATGCTGAACAGGTCGATCCAAGAGAAGGAACAGCAGTTCCAGACTTACATAACCAGCCTGCCAAACCTACCCAGCCTCCAGCCAACCATAAGCATCACCAAGTACTAATCCTGTGTTTTACCAGACACACCTGCAGGAGAAAGATAATCACTCACGTTGGAATAACAGGGACATTCTGAGCAAACCACACCTACACAGCAAAACCAGTCAGAAACAAGATTAAACGTATCTGGCTGACAGACATCACAAAAGCAGCAAGTACCTTATTAAAGACTGACAGAGCTGAGAGCATGAATGCTTCCCACAAACCACAGGTATTAACAGAGTAACTATTCTCTGATTTGGACAATTACTCTATCCAAAACCATTTAATCTAAAAAACCGAAGACTGACCTTTTGTAAACAGACACCTGGCTGAACAGTGTTTCAAATTCTTGCCTGCAGCTGTGGGCCAGCACATCCAGCCCCAGACAGAGTGAACAGAAACAACATCACTGTTCTGTTTCACTGGCCAGTTTGTCAGCTTAACTCATCATTACTGAATACTTTATCCAGCCTTCCCTTTCCTCCTCTTTTCTGTTGGCCATTCTGTTACTAACAATGCTAGAGCACTTACATGCACAACTTCAGGACACACAAGAATGCACAAACTTCCCTGATTTAAAGAAAATCCTCACCTTTAGTGGCATGCAGCTGTCAAGTGAATCAGTCTTACAAAACAGTTCTGGCTAAGTAGATGTGGATAAATTTTATGTTGAATCCTACAATTCTTTAGTTTCCTCTACACATTTTTTTTACCAGTTGATTTCATTTTAAGAGTGTGGACTGCAAAGCACAAGTCAAACCCTGCTGACAGCATATCTTACCTCTCAGAAGCCCAGAGAAAGAGGGAGTTGTTCAGGTGCTGACAGCATCAGAGGTGGATAAAGGAAATAAAAGTCTTGATGCTTTCAAGACTAGAGCCCTGATTATTGACGAGCTACAACATGTTACAGTAAGTTTTCAACAGAGCAGAGCTTCCCTCCTCAGCATGCTGCCACCTGAAATCCTAAAGAAGGGCATGACACAGAGCTCTTTGTTCAAAATTCAGGAAATGCAAGAGCTTACTGGGCAGAAATGGGACTGGGAATTTACGTGTCTCCTCCCCCATGTTTATTAGGTCTGGAATTAAGAGAGGAAAAAAAAAAAAAAGGAGGCTGAAAACAGAGCTGCTTTCAGGCACCCCTCAGAAAACTCTGCAAGCTCAAGGACAGACATGTGATCAATTGGAAAAGCCCAAGACATGAGATGGAACAACTCAAGTTGTTTTGTCCTTTGCTGTTTAGAATAAAACAGCAGTGAAGCCAGATGCCAAAGCCCTAAATAAACGTTATCACTATATCAGGCCCCTTCTGCTTTAAAAAGATAAATCCCTCCTACGGGACAAAACATCTTCTGCGGCAGAGAAGTGAACATGATCACTGGATGATCTTTAAGGTCCTTTCCAACCCAAGCCACTCTATGATAATGTGTCAAGTTAAAAGGGTCATTTATCATTTAGACAAGCAGAGTGGTGGAACAGCAGCTGCCAGAACCTACACTCCTCTCTCAGTGGAATATGCAGTGATCCCAAGACTCAGAGCAGGGTAAGGTAGTTTTGGCAACACTCAGCCCCACCCAAGCCACAAGACACAGCAGGATGAAGTGAACCCACTGCATCACATTGTCTTTACTGGAGTTCCTTGAAAAGAATAATCCTCCTACAATATGGGTAGCATTTTATAATCTTTACAGCTACCCATTAGTCAACTCTTCCTGTCAGATGCAAAACTGTCAGTCTTAACAGCCTCGTGCAACAGCTCCTGTTTACCATCACACAACCATGCGTGTCCTGACAAGTACAGGGAAGAACAGCTGCACCACCAGAACAATCCATCCTGGACTTGGCTTGGCCTGCCACATTTTCTACCTCCTGACAGTGTTTTGCCCCAGCTGCACAGAACCGAGCACAGTCTGTAGTTACCAGCATCACTGACACTTGGGGCAGGGACTGTGTGCTGGTGTTGTAAGTTTAAGTGCCATCAGATGACTTGCAACACTGATGTAAACCAGAGCAAAATGGCTGTGTCAGCTTATAAATTATGAACGTACATGGCCACAGGCTTCCTATCCAAAATTAATTTTCTCTTTGCCATAACAAAGATGCTTCAAGGACAGGGCATTGGAGCTGTCTTGGAAAAGTACAACTGGCTTCTTCCAACAGGACACAATGAAGCATTCCCTTGTGCTGCCTAATACAAGTGATTGAATTAATTCTGTTAGTAACTACACAAGAAAACCAGAACAGCTCCAAGCACCTCACCAGATGCAGAAGAGGGCTCTTCAGCACTTAACTCCAGCACTGAGAGCTGGAGGAACCAACTGTTCTCAGTGGGAAGGGTAGACAGAGCAGAGCTTTGGCACAACTAGCAACAGATAAGAAATCAACACTAAATTCAAAGTGAGTAAAAGCAAGGATAACTTAATTCATTGTTGACAGACTGTCACAACATGCACAAATCCATGGGTGTTGCCACAGCTGTTTTCAAGTTCCAAGAGATGAGCCAGTGGGGATGAAAGACCGACAAAAGCAATGCAAGACAATCAAGACATCAACTATCAGCACATTAATATTTTGTCCCAGTCTGAGCAAAGAGGAGCAAGTACCTCTACATATATTCCCTATAACCTACAGGCTTTGCCCTCAGGACCACCAGCTCCAAAACTGTGACTTTCAGCTCAGAACATTTTCTCACTTCATTAATAAAGAACAGACCACCTCACCCTTCATTATCAAGGTCTGATAAAATCACCACTCTAAAGGAGAACCTGTTAACTAGTCCACCACACACCTTTACTGTGCACAGCAGGAGGCTGAAGCTACAGGAGCAGCAGTCACCACAGGAGCTTTGTGAATTGCCAAGGTAATTTTATAGCAGATGTTAACAATGTTTGGTACATAAGATAACGGCAGCACTGTTACTTCAGCAGGGGGGTCAAGACTGAATAGCTTTTAGTTTCAAAAGCAGTTTCACAGCAGCAGGAAGGGCAGATATAACCCAGCTATAGGAACTGGATTTCCAGTTGCAATACAAGACACATGCACCACACCACATCAGCTGTTTAAGGAAAAAGCTGCTTGGAAGCATTCAGGATACACTCTTCCAAGCATGCACACTCCTGAGTGCCTGTTCAGTATTAGTGTGCATATCCTAAACTAAGGCTGGGTTTGAAAACACTTGGAAAAATGCATAACGGAGACTCACCAAACTGCAACTGAAGACTTTGAATTTTAACCATTACCAAAACAACAGCTGTGCACACCCCTCCTCACTTTAATGAGACCCACACAAAAATCCTAAAAAACCCTTCTCCAGCACCACTCACCAGATAGTGCACCTCTATTTTCTGAGATACCAGTTAAGTTCAACACAAAAAGGCTTCTGAAGTACTCTACTGAACAAAATCTTTCATTAGTATGTGGGAGAAGCACGTAAAGGCTTCTAAAAAGCCTGCTCTAATCACACAGCAATAATTTGATACATGTGACCTCCACTGCTTATTTAAATTTATTTTAAAAATAGCATCAGGGACCCCCAAACCACAGACCATCACTCTGACTGCCTGCAGCAGTTACTAGAATGTAACCAGCTTCAGAAAGTCATCACTGGAAGGCTTCAGGCACTCACATCTCAAGCATGGCAACATTAGCTTTTAACACATGGCTTCTGGCATGCTTTAAGGAAATATTTATGTGCTTTGTCTTTGACCTACAAGAATTAAAAGGGTTTCCAAATACCATGACAAGATTAGTAAAAAAAAAAAAAAAGTCAGCGAACTGTCAGAACACCAGACAAGCCTTAGGGGTTTCTTCTGTTCTGGAACCAACACACTGCACATCCCTGCTCAGAACACGGCCAAGATGGACAGAACGCCCCATCCTGAAGATGGACACAGAATTCTGCAATCCCTCCAATCCCTGTCCCAGTGCAGAACCAAGGAAGCTGGGAGATTCCAGCAACCAGTTTCTGTCATTGCCTAACTGACACCCACACAGGTGACTGGTGAGTGCACTGAGAAAAGCTGCCTGGAGACGCCTCCACAGGAGGAAAACATCACCCCACAGGAAATGGAAGGGCACCCACCAAACCCAACAGCACTTCTTACTTCTCAGCTGCACTCCTATTAGGCAGCAGTCACCAAAACATTTACTGGGCAGCCTCTGTATTTACTTTTAAGTGCAGTGAGGAGTCAGGGTTTGCGTGGCCTGGAGTTAGTTTTATGGGTGACTGTATACAGTTATATTCTACTTTGGACAAGGCTCAGTTCCTTTGTCATCTCCAAGCCGGCTAAGGGCTCCCAGGTTTAATTAACACCACCACAATTAAACACCACCACTCTCCCCATATCATGCTGTGACCAACCACCTTTCCTCCATATCAGTTATCTCCTCCATGCCCTGTGCTTTGCATCTATGTTTAAGCAGGACCCTGGTCTTTTTTTTTGTTTTGTTTTGGCTTGACCACTCAGAGCTGGCCCAGAGCCCTCACCTTGCAGCAGGGTTCTGCTATCTGCACGTCAGTTCTCTGTGCTGGAAGTGGCTGATATTCCTACGTGCTGGATCCCGAGCAAGTGCTGAAGCGCTGCACTCCCCACAAGCCATGGGAACAGCTTCCCTGAAATGAAACACAGATTATCAACAAAAAAGAGGGGATCCAGTTCACAGAGGGACACGTAAAAGCTCAGTAAACTGTATCTAAGAAGCAATGAACAACTCAGAGGGTCACTGGGAGCCAGAAAGAGACATGCTGATACTTAGAAAGATCACAAGAACACTAGGAGCCAAGTAAAACTCCTAGCAGGAAGGAATTTGCAGTATCTGTTATTCTAACAGAAGTTACCAAAAAGTAGGTGTTGCAGACCCAGTCAAAAGAGATGCTGAAAACCAGTATTACAACTAAGCTTAAACAGGTAGAGACAGAATAATAAATCATTATCAGATGGGGAAAGGGATGACTTTACTGCTTATTTTCCATTTTCTGAAAAGCCTGTTTCACTTCAAATGTTACCATCACGAGTATCAGAAAGCATAGATCACACATCTAACCACTCCAGATTCAAGCAACTGCCCCCTTCCCTTACAACATGTATCTTCTTGAAGTGGCAGCAGTTTAGCACCATCGACAAAAATTACAACAGGGCTGGGTTTATTTTTTCCCTTGCTTCCTGCACATCAGCTCGGGGCATGGGAAAACAGGCAAGGAAGCAAATCCTCAGAGGGATCTCTCAAGTATCCAGCCAGCCTCCCAGCCACTTAGGAGAGGACTGCAGAACATCCGACAGCATTGTGTCAACAACAGGGAGAAATGAAAAAGAACAGACATCATCAGTAGAAAGTCCAACCCCATAATGCTGAAGATGTTTGGGGGTACATTTCTCTCGATCCCAGAGTTACCGCTCGGGCTGACAGATTTTGAAGCAACACCCTGGAAACCAAAGCTATTGCATTTTAGCCGTACCACAGTGCCGCAAAGGCAGCACTAGGAGGAGAGGACTCTCTGACCTTCTCCCTGCTCCAGGCAATAGGCACCAGCCCCAACCCAGCACACCTCGGCACCAGCCCCCGCCACTCCACCGCGGCTTTCTGGACATAGAAAGAAACATCCTCTGAGAGATATAAATAAACCCCACCGCCCTTCCGAACGCAGGTAACAAGCGGCGGCGTCCTTCCCTCGCTGGGGGGACACCGCGCACACCCCGGCCCTGCCTCGCCCCACAGACGGGGCGCGGATGCCCCCGCCCCGGCCGGCGTGAGAGCAGGGCCGGCGGGACACGCAGGGACCGGATCGCTGACGAATTACTCAGCAAATCCTTCCCGCTCGCCGCTCCCGAGCCCCTTCAGCCGTCCCCCCCCTCCGACCCGGAGTCCCACCCCATTCCCTCCGGGACACCACCCCACGGGGGACACCTCCCCACAGCCCGTCCGTGCCGCGAGGGGAGCGCGGCACACCCACCTGCCCGCCGCGGCCCTGAGGAGAACCTACCGCAGCCCCCGCCCTCCCTCACGCCGGCCGGGCGCCTTTTGTCCGCCGTGTCCGCAGCAGCCCCACCCCGGATCTGACCTCACCCGGCCGGCGCTGTCGCCCTCAGCCCGGCCAGCTGCCATCTTGGGGGCGGGCACGGAGGCACGCGCGCGGCGCCATCTTTGTGCAGGGCGCGCCCCGCGGGGGGCGGGCGGGAGCGCAGGGGGCGGTGAGGGCGGCGGCGCCATCTTGGTGCCGGGCAGAGCTCAAAATGGCGCCAGCCTTAAAGGAGCCGCCTCAGCTCCAGCCGGAGCCGAGGGCCTGCAGCTGCTGTGAGTTCTGTGGTGCCTGAAAAAAGGGATTCACTGGTGGGTATTTTTACTTGTCTGACGCAACGGAGGACACTGGGCGGCATATTTTCTTCCTAAATTCATAAAGGATGGTTCAAAGGCATTCCTCGTAATTTTATGAGCGTACAGGAGGCGGTTCTGAGTGGTTAAGGGCAGCCAGTTTTAACTTCTATACACCAGTGATGTCTGTAACAGTAACATAAGTGTATCTGTGGTTTTCTAGGAATATTATATGTCTTGGCAACCTGCTGTAGCCATAGGCACGGGACTTGTACCAGAGGAGTTGAGATCCCAGTGCCAGGACACAGTGCTGTAGATTCTTGATAAGAATTAGTGCAATAGCTAATCTTTTTTTTTTAAATCAACACTGATTCTTCATGTCCAGATGTGCTTATTAAATTTAAATGATCTGAAGAAAAAGAGGGTCGTAACATTCCTTGAGTGTTACAGTAAAAAGTACAAGGTCAGATGCGTTCTTTACATCACTGACCTCATCCAGAAATTCCTGCTGAATTTCAAAAGGGCATTAAGGTGAAGTTTCATGATACTGTTGGACCAATATAAAGTCTAAATACTGACAGAGAAAGTGGGGGCTTGTGTCCATCCCTTTTTTGTCCCTACTCCTCCCTGCCCACATCTCTTTTTCCTTACAGGACCTTTTACCCTCGCATCCACACTGAGCCAATTCAACTCATGGACCCGTTAGAAAATTGGCCACCTTTCTGCCAAATTGGCTTTTTGTTAATATATCTAATCAAACAAGCTCAATTCAGGGGCAAACAACAAGCAGGGAAGGAACAAAGCTGGTGGAGGACAGGGCAAAGAAAGCACAGGAGAAAATGCCACTGAGCCATTCTGTGACTCAGGATGTGCTTGGTTGTGTAAGAATGTTCACATCACAAGTTTTCCTTCCATCTGTTTGTTTCGGTGTTTGAGTTAAACAGAAACTTAGAAAACAGCCTTCCTCTCCCCGCACAGACATTCCTTCCTGCTTAATCACCTCGATGATGCCTGAGAGATGTCGGGTTGGGGTTGGGAACCTTTGGCACAGCAGATGCGGCCCCTTCCTTTCCCCATGGCTCACTTCTTCCTGCTGTGGAAGGGGACAGAAATTATTCACTCAGGAGACCCACACGATCTGACTCATTGGTGCGGGTAAAGCCTTGTCACAAAAGGAAGAGGGAAGAGAGGGCAGTTTTCTCTCAACACCTCTCTGCAGCAACTGCCAGCTCTCAAACACTGATGGAGAGCTCAGCTCCTCTGAAATCCCCCTCTGAGGCTGCTCTCCCTGCCCACCCACAGCCCAGGGGTCGAGCAATGCTGCAGGATCTGCTTTAGGTTGTCTCCTAGCAGTAGGTCTTTACCCTCTGATGGACCTTACCCTTATCCCTTCCCTTCTCTAATAATATTAAGTCAGCAGGATGAAATTTTTGAGAGCTTTCTTTACTTAAAAATTCATTTTTCAAAACGACTGAAGGCTTCGCTCAAAGGGAAACTCCCTGCCGTTGCCATGCTGAAATATTTACAGCCAAACCACAAAAATTACGCCGTTGCAGCATGAGCTTCCACCTGAACAACGAGCAGGGACATTTCCCCGGGCAGCCAGAGCCCGGTGAGCGCACAGAGCGTTTCCGCGGCGGCTCCAGCGCCGCCTCCCCGCGGCTCCTCCCAGGAAGCGCCGGCCGCCGATGAAGCGTGCGGGGCGGAGAGAGAGAGAGGCTGCGATGTGTGCCAGGGCAGCCTGCGCGGCTCTGCCGGGCTTCGCAGCGTAAAGCAGCGCGGCCCAGCTCCGTGTAAGTTGGTTTTGTCCCCGCTGTCCCTCTGGCAGCTGCTTTGTCCCCGGTGTCGGCTGCTGCTGGCGCTGCCGCTGCTCTGCCCTGCGCCCGCCCTGGTCCCGCACCCTCCTGGGGCACACCCAGGGACACCCGTGTCCCCAGAGCCTCCCGGGTGCACCCCCGAGCTGCCAAGGGGGGGCTTGGGGAGCACCGGGATGGAGGAGGCGGCTGCGACCCGCGGGCTGGAGGTGGTGAGTGACCACTCCCCGGGGTGACCTTCTGGCTGTCACCTCCAAAATCTTCTGCCCAGTCCGGTGCGCCCCTCCAGAGCGAGCGATGTCCCGGTCGGCCGCTCCCTGGTGCTGCCCCAGCTCTGTGCACAGCTCTTACACAGCTCTGTAGTTTGCTGCAATCTGATAGAGCCTTTTTTGCTGCCACACTTCGATTCTGTCCCCTGCAGGGTAGGTCCCCTCATGCCAGGACTCCTTTGCTTGGCGCCCCAAAGCTATGTCCCGCCACATCTCAGTGTCATGCAAGCACAAGATGGAGATTTCACAGTCATGAGCAATATGATGCTCTGGCTTCCCGTTTTTCCGTAAATTGTGCTGTTTTTTCCCACTTGGCAAACAGATGTAAAACCCCGCTGGTCTCGGCTGGCAGCTGCTTTGCACTTTTTTTAGAAATAACAAAAAAATGCAAACACTGGGAACTTGCATCCTGCATGTAAGAATGGAAAGTGCCCTCAGGAGTACTGAGAGCTTAACATGTGACCTGGTCAGCTTCAAACCTGTTTTAATTAATTTTTTGGCAGATGGATAAATTAATCCATGGCTGGTAATGATAAAGGTGCATGCATCCTCCAGCCTCATTGCTTTTATCTCAAGTACTTAACAAAATATTCACTTATTTTACCTTAAATACTGCATGTTTAAGTAATGCTGTAGAATAGCTGAAGGAACCTGAGGTGAAGGAACAGGCTGCATTAGACGCAGAAATTAATTCGTTTGGAGCCTTGAAGGAAAGATAATCACCAAAATCACTTTAGAGTTAGGAGACTGACATCCTATTAATTGGAATAAAACTTGTGACTAAACCAGAGCTGCAGCAGCTGAGAGGCCAGAGATTCTCGGTATGGGCCAGGAAGGCAAAGGTGCTGCAGGGGAGGAAGGGCAGAGGCAAGAGTTACCTGGGATCAATGACAGTGGGTGGAGAGTTGATATGGAGTACCAGATTCCCAGAGGATGCCCTCTTGCTGGTGTCCATACCACTCCCCTCAGTGCAGAGGAAAGTGGGGGAAGCCTGGATTGGGAGAGAGGAGGCAGAAGCCATGGTTGCCCTTGTTATCCTGATTCTGTGTGTCGTGGGCACAAAGCACAGCCCCAGCACTGTCTGACATTGCAGTGACGACGCACAAAGCAGCTCGTTTTGCCTTTTCCTTTCCGTGGCAGAACAACCACCACCTTGGTTCTGGGCCTGCCCCATCCCAGGTACACGTTCGCTTTAACCCTGTGGAGCAATTGTCTGAGCCTTCCCCTTTGTCTCCGGGGAATTGCAGGTCTGTGCCTGTAGCAGTGAGACAGCAGGAGCCGTGGCATGCTCAGGAGAGCGGGACCGTCCCTCCGTCACTTCTTGCTGGAGAGGAACAGCAGCGCTGGACACAGCTCGTGCTCCGGAGAGGTATGGAATGCCCGGTGGGACTGTTTCTGGCTGGCAGCATTGCCCAGGGCAGCTCACCTTGGCAGCAAGAGCAGACAGAGCACGTCAGGAAAAGCCACTTTGGTGCAACTTCCTCTGTACCTACTTATTTCCAGGGAGCGTGTTTAAAGGATCTTCATAAACAAAGCTCCTTGTCTGTGGGGTTGCTTCATCTCATGATCTCTACTAGAGCCTCTTGGTTTACCAAGTACTTGGGAAATACCAGCATCCCACTCAGAGATCCCAACCTGCAGAGAAGGCAGTCACACACAGCAGGGAGGCAGTGGTGGAAGACCATGGACGCCAAGTCTTCTGCACTGGCACTCAGCTCTCCTGTGTGGCTGCCAGGCAGACTGCACCTGGAGAAACACACCCTTCTCTCTGGGGACCAGAACAGGCTGAAACAGATTTGAGGGCTGCATGGTGCTGAGCCTGTGTTGTACTCCATGGCAGCATCACACACAGGCTGGGGATAGGATGGGATGGAGGGGACATCAGAAAAAGAAAGTATTTGTTATTTCTGTTCCTGAAACAGACAAAGCCTTTCCTCAGAACTGGGAATTTCAAGGCTTAAGGCACCTTCTCCCCACCAATCCCCATCACACCTGGTCATCTGTTAAATTCTCTGACCTGTGGCCTGCAGCAGCACCACCTTATAAGAACAGCACTGGAGCTGTTAATATTTCACCTCCAGCTATCTTTTACTTCCCAAGCCATGAATCCTTCTGCTCCCACCCAAATCAGCTCAGGCACTGGGTCTTGTGACTATAACAGCCACGAGCTTGTGCAGAAAGAGCAAAGCTGGGCTGAGGTAGAGGAGAGAGGCTGCCCTGGAGCCAGTGACTTCTGCTTGCCCTTGGCTGCCTGCCTGGCACCACAGTGGAGCAGAGTCCACCTGGTGCCCTCTGAAACACAGGGCTCCTCAGCAGGGTGTCTGCAAAGATCCCTGGTAAGGGCTGAAGCAGTATAAAAATCTAAGGACCTCAGCACAAAATATCCTTGGAGCACTAACCAAATTCTGGTGCAGTCCTGTGGGAACAGCAGAGGGGAGCAGGTAAGTGGGGAGTTCTGCTGCAGCTGAGTGTTGGGAAAAGGCTGATTGGGTATTCCCCCCACCATCCTGGCATGGCAGAGCACAGACCCCCTCACATCCCAGCTCTGCATCTCACCTCAGCTGCTTTCACATGCCTTCCTTATTCCAGTTCAAATGTATTTTATTTGCTGTGGTGACAATGGTTTTCTTGACTCATTGCTTCAGGGTTGCCCTCCTCATGCCCCTATGCTGGCTCTTCGTGGTGCACTGAGCGTCATTTGTCTCCAGTTTCCAGCCCTTTCCCTGTCTGGGTACCTTTTCCCTGCACTGCTGTGTTATTTAATTCTGCCTCTGCTGCTTTTCATCATCCTCATGATGAATTCCCCATCAAGCACATCTAACTTTCTCCCACTGTGCTTATCTAGCTGGAAGGAGGGTTTTGCATTCAATGTTTCCTACTGTCTTTCTTTCCACTCCCCTGAGCCATGATGTAGATGGAAATTACAAACCAGTCACGGCAGGGTACCTCAGAGTCTCTGTACATCACAGTGACCTCTGTGCTGTGCTCTCTCTTGCCTGTACCTAGTTACTACTTGGGTTTGACATGAACTTTAAATACAAAACCCTGCACAATTTATAGAATCTAGAGCAAGCCCCCTCACCAAGCACTTTGTCAGGACAGAAGACTATCTACTTCTGCTGCTTCATAGACCAGCATGGAATAAAATAGTTTGTTCTGCTAGGAAAAGGGGGCATTTCATGGCTTGTAGGGTAAGGAGGTCCTTCCCATGAAGACAGAGAGGTTATGGAAGGTAAAAGCCTGAGGTCTGGGGTCCTTGGCCTGGCTGTTACAGCCTGGCTGAGCTTGACCCCATGACCAGTCTCAACAGGTAATGAGGTTTAAGGCATTGCCACCTTCCCAGTGAGTGTACAAAAGCTTCTTTTGTTCATCTATTCTCCCAATTCTTGTTGAAGCTTGTAAAGTGAAAGCCGAAACCACTGCAACAGCATTACTGCTCTAAGGTCAGTCAGGAACAGCCCATGAACCAATACTAAAGAGCACATCCTCTGTTGGGAAAAACTTCCCTGGGGAGGGCACAGCCCCTTTGTGACCTCATTGACATGAGTAAAGACTTCAAACTCACTTTCTTTCTCTCTCTGCAGGCAAAAATGTCAAGACAAGTGCAGGCTCGGAGGCTGGAGGGAATAGATAAAAATATCTGGTGAGTTAAGAGAATATCTGGTTTACCCAGGTAGTAGATGTGGTTTTAGGCATCCTAAAATCAGATTGAAACCACACCAGCCACACAGCACAGAGTAGAAGTTTCCCTCAACTGCTTTACATGTGTTCAGGAAGCACATCAGAGCAAGTTTGTCCCAGAATACTTTACCCTGAGTCAGTTCTGTACCTGCTGCTCTCACCTGATGCTGTATCAGGTGTTTTGCACCACTGGGCAGGCAGAAGCATCCCCCTCCCTCTGACCCGTCCACCCAAATGATCCCAGTGGCACCCAAATCTGAGCCAAGTGTTTGCTGCACACTGGCTGCAGCCTGGCACCTGCTCCAAGCTCACCCTGGGGCATAGCAAGCAGAGGCAAGTCAGGGGCTGCTGCTAATGCCATTCCCATCCTGCCAGGCACAATGTGGCGTTGGGAAAGTTGCATGCTGGAAGAAGAGATTTAAATGGTCTTTCCCCAAGGCTCTGCTGTGCCTGAGTTCAAACTACAAGCTGCCAATGAGCTGGCACTTGTTTGGTTTGAGATGAGCAGCGAGTTCAGCCTGCCTTGCCCTCTGCAGAGGCCTTCACAGTGTCTAGTTGCTAAATTTTGCAGAGCTGGTATGAGCTTGAAAACCTCCAAGTACCCTCCTTCTCAGTCCAGTGTGATCAGAAATACCACAGGCTTTCAGCTGTGGCCACACACTGACCACAGGAGCTGTTTCCTGGGAGAATAAATTAAAACCATTCCCTCAGTGCAATAGTTCATCATCCTTGGTTTAATTGCAGCAGGTCTGAAATGACCTGTGCTTGGCCCTGCCTGCCTGTGAGCAGCAGGATGGCTCTGCAGGAGGGACTCCAACCCCACTCCCTTCCAAAGGGATGCTGCGAGCAAAGCTGGTGACAGCACACTGCCCAGACCGTCTGAAAGTACTTTTCTCTCCCTTCTCTCCAGGGTGGAGTTTGTAAAACTGGCTGCTGCCTATTCCAAGGTGAACCTGGGCCAGGGCTTCCCCGACTTCCCTGCACCAGACTTTCTGACAGAGGCACTCACGAGAGCCCTCGGCGGCGGGAACCACATGCTGCACCAGTACACCCGTGCCTTCGTGCGTGGACAGACCTCCCTCCCCAGCACTCACTCCCTTACCCCTCTCTCTCCATCAGCCCTGGCTGCTTCAGAGCTCATCTGGCAGCAATAAACAGGAAAAAACACGAGGCAAAACACAGATCAAGCCTCGACCCATGCCCACTGTTCCCAGGGCTGTAACTCCCTGCTTTACTGGGATGTTTGAAGCAGCCAGGCTGGAAGATGTCTCACAGGGCTCTTGGCTTCCCAGCCCCCTTCCAAAGGTTTGTCCTTGGTTTAGGAGTCTCCTGCGACCCAATTCCCACCCTCCTCTCACCCCACAGGGCCACCCGCCTCTGGTGAAGGTCCTGGCCCAGTTTTTTGAGAAGCTGCTTGGACGAGACCTGGATCCTATGACCAATGTGATGGTGACTGTGGGGGCATACCAGGCCCTGTTCTGCTGCTTCCAGGCTTTAGTGGATGAAGGTGATGAGGTAACCCAAGATTTGGGCTTGTTGCACTGGCAGCCTTCCCCTGGGGGACCTGCAGGCTGGTTTTCATTGTCCTTTTCCAAAGCAAAACCAGTTTTATCCCCATTCTGCAATACTTGAGCTTCCAAAGGAAGAAATTATCTGCTGCAGGGCACTGCCTCATTTCTACATAAAGCAAAATAACCCTTTTTGTCCTGAGTGGTGGTGTCCCACCTGACACTCCCCACAGGCAATGCAGGTTCTCCATTACAGTAATTAAGAGATGAAAATGTCCTGTCCCTCCCATTGCTCTCTGCACTCCTCAGGGAAGGTCTGAGCAGGACCAGGAGGATGCTGACGTGTCCCTTTCTTTCAGGTGATAATCATTGAGCCTTTCTTCGACTGCTATGAGCCGATGGTGAAGATGGCTGGTGGGACACCTGTGTTTGTCCCTCTGAGACCGGTGAGTGGGTGGAGGAGGGAAGAGTCACAGCACAGTCAGCAAAGAGGTGAGTGGTCAGCAAAGTGCAGAGGTAGCAAAGCAAACCAAGATTCCCCTGTGTTCTCTCTAGAATCCTCCAAAAGATGGAAAATTGATGTCTAGTGCAGACTGGCAGCTGGACCCAGCTGAACTGGCTTCTAAATTCAGTGAACGGACAAAAGCCATCGTGCTGAACTCGCCCAACAACCCTCTGGGCAAGGTAACACCTCTGGCCAAGCTGGGCCCTGGAAGCTGCTGGGGTGCTGCAGCCACACTTGCAGTGCAGCAGTGACTCAACCTTCCTTGCACACAAGGGAAGTGGGTGTTGTGGGGGCACCAAATGCTGTGCTCAGTCTCCTGGTGGTTTTAAGCCTCATCTTTTGTGCCCAGCAGTGTTTTTGCCCTGTTAGACCACCGCAGCCAGCTCCTGCCCACCCTGGCGTGGGAGATGGTACCAGGAGGATACACAACCTCTGGGGACAAGCAGGGATAGGCAGTGGCTCAGCAATGCTCCTGCTGATCCCTGGCACACTCCGTGCCTGCTGCAGGTGTTCAGCCGCGGGGAGCTGGGGCTGATTGCAGAGCTGTGTGTGAAGCACGACGTGCTGTGCGTCAGCGACGAGGTGTACGAGTGGCTGGTCTACGATGGGAAGCAGCACATCCGCATCGGTACGGGCAGGGCTGGGCCTGGGGGCTGCTCAGGGCACGGAATGGGGATGTCACTGGTGTCCCATGGAAGTCCCAGGAGCTGCCTGCATGCACAGCTGCACTAGGCATGAATCCCCACTGGACGTATTTTGCTGCACTTCAGTCTCAGCCTCCAAACCAGGTCCTAAACAGAAGCCCTGACTTTAGAGCCAGTCAGAGGAGAGATCTAGAACAAAAAGCCCCTTGGCTCCAGTGAAACTGATTTTTTTCGCATGCTTTCTAAAGCCACAGTTTCTGAGTGTCTCTAGTTTCAGGAAATCCATTTCAACACAATTTCAGCCTGTTCTTCCAGTTGCAGTAACATGCCATCACCTTGATGCAGGGTGATGGTGCTTGGCATCTCTGGGAGCTCCTGGGGCTGGGTACGTGCCTGTGAAAATGTTTAATTAAAAGGAGATGCTCTTGAGAAACCTGGCTGCCTGCTTGGGATGTGCTTTGAGGCTCATCCAGGTGAAAGATGTGCTGTGAACACAAGAGATCACCGTGGATTATGATGGGCAGACAGCTTCCATGTGCCATTAATGCACCGCAGAAAGGAGCGTGCTGAGCTCTGCCATTGGGGTTTCTCTCCTTTCATTGCCAGCCAGCTTGCAAGGGATGTGGGACCGCACGGTGATTGTCGGGAGTGCTGGGAAGACCTTCAGTGCCACTGGATGGAAGGTGAGTACCCCATGTGGCACCTCGTTGTGTCCCCCCCATCCCTGTCCCTTTGCCGTAGCACAGCACCCGGGACACTGCGGCCACGCTCAGGTTTGAGCCTCAGGGTCTGAAAGTATCAAAGGTGCTTCATGAAAATACAATGAAACCAGCACAGGCAAAGAATGGGAAGCCTGAGCAGGTACCCAGAGACTCACCACCTTCCTCTTCCTCTCCTGGCCGCAGGTAGGCTGGGTTGTGGGACCTGACAGGCTGCTGCAGCACCTCCGTACTGTGCACCAGAACTCCGTGTACCACTGTGCCACACTTGCCCAGGTAAGGCAGCTCCCTGCACCTGGCCCTGCAATTCCCAGACCCCCAGAGCAGGGGTAAGAGATGGTCCTCTTGCTCACAGCTGACCTGAAAGGCATGCACAAGAGATTTGTGGTGCCCTGGAGAGGCTCCTTCCTCTCTACCTACAGTTGCCCCATGTCTGGGAGAAAGGGGAGAGTCCAGCCTGCCTGGGGTATATCCCTTATCTTGCACTGACACATCTAAGGCACAGTTTGGAGGGGTTGGAGGCAGAGCTCACTAATCACCTGTGAACTGCAGAAACTTCAGTTCCCAAGAAAGCCCCGACCATCTTCCCACTGGGCACTGGCTTCTCTCTCCTTGCAGGAGGCCGTGGCTCAGGGTTTCCAGAGGGAGCTCATGCTCTATGGAAAACCAGAGAGCTACTTTGTCCAGCTGCCCAAGGAGCTGCAGCAGAAGAGAGACTGGCTGGTCCAGAGCCTGGATGGTGTGGGGATGAAACCCATCGTCCCTGAGGGCACCTACTTCCTCGTGGCAGACATCTCCCAGTTCAGTGAGTTACCTGCAGTCCTGCCCAGGTGGGCTGGGTGTGGAGGGTGGTGCTGCTGGTAGGGACAGGAACCTGCATAAACCATCATCAAAGCAGAGGTGGACTGCATGTTCCCCATCCAGGCTGCAAGGATGTGGGTTTGGGGCTCAGCTGAGGCACCTGGCAGCTGCCCTAGGCTCTGTCCTGCTGCACTTCTGCAGAATCTGATGTCCCCGATGTCCCCAGCTCGGATGAGCCCTACGACTACAGATTTGCAAAGTGGATGGTCAAGAACAAGGTAAATGGGTCTGGCCCTTTCTGCTGCCTTTGCCCCAACTGGGTTTGTGCCCCCTGTGCTGGCTGTGCCTGCCCAAGCTCATGGCTGGGGGCCTGGAGCTCCCTCACACTGGGGCACAGCAGACTGCAGGCCAGCCCCAGAGCAGCCACCTCAGCTCCACGTGCTTCCTCTTCCCAGGGACTTGCTGCCATCCCGCTCTCTGCTTTCTACAGCGAGGCCCACAAGAACAACTACACCAATTTCATCCGGTTCTGCTTTGCAAAGGTGAGATATGTGGCAGCACGATGGAAGGCAAGGTTGGGAGTAATAACCAGGGCTGGTTTAATGAGAGAAATGCCAAGAAGAAATGCAGGATGCCTTGGGCATTGGAGCCCCAGCATGGCATCCCAGGTGGAGTAACCCCTCCTGCAGACACGTGAGCTGAGCTAGGGGCACCTGATGGACCAGGGCCATCCTGAACTTTGTCCCAACAGTATCCTGCATTTCTGGGCCAAGGCAGGGACTCTCTAGGTGCCCCTTTAGCTGCCCAGTGGCTGTGCCTGTCCCAGAGATGGCTGTGCTTGTCTCATACTGAACCTGCAATGCTCTGGAATGAGAAGAGGATTTTTGTATCAACAATGGCTGCAGTGAGGGGAAATGGGATTTGGCTGGGAGCCACTGACCAAACCTGTGGTATGTTTTAGGAGGAAGCTACACTGAAGGCAGCAAATGACATATTGCAAAAATGGAAACAGGAGAAAGCCAGCTCCTGAATGCACTAGAGAGAGAACCAGGCTCTCCTTGGTCCTCATCTGCCCCGACTGCTCTTCTTCACTTGTCTACAGACTTTGATATGTTCTTACTTCTGTGCTTTCAACAACATTTTCTGTCAGACAAATAGTTAAGTTTTTCCAGGCCCAGGGCCTGGAGGACACTTTCAGTCACTGTGAGATGATTGCAAGAAGTGAAACTGTGTGTGCACTGACAGTATTGGACATTTCTTACATGTAAAGACTTTGCTAATCAGTTCTGGGATGTGTTCAGCAACACACAAGGTAAGGATGGTTCCTGGGGTCTGTCTCACCGCCACATTCTGAAAAGGTGTTTCAGGACCTACCTTTAAGGCCATGCTGGAGGGTTAGTGTGGCTTGTCTTGTTCCACATCCCCACTCAGGGCAGCATTTCCACCAGCACTCACGTTCCTGCGGGACTGGACAGTATCACCAGCCATCAGTAAGGTGACTCCTATGATCCTGACGATTGTAAACCCAGTGAAATGACGTTTCTCATCATAAACTATTGTCCCGATGTATTTTTTTGTCCATCTCTGGGGAAGATGACTACACAATTGGTTTCCCCCCAGGAAACAGGCTTTCACCAATTGCCTGGCTATTATCAAACCTTCCAAATTACTCCTGGCATTTTGCCAGGGCTTGGCAGCATCGTCCAGGCTGCAGAGCAAAGCCTTAGACAAGTGCACACAGTGGCAGGGGAGGATGGGCACCGTGGCCTTGGCTGCTCCCGATGCTGGTGGCCAGAACAACTCCCACCCACTGGGCTGGTGGGGTAACATGAGCAGTGTTTGAGAGGTAATTCTTGCATCATTGTGGATTTCAGCCTGGATAAAATATCATCATCAACCACGCAGGAGGTACATGCAACAGACTGTGCGATGAGTGTTTGTACCAGTTAAATTATTAAAGTGGAATTACTGCAATCATGGAAGAGTAAATATCTCTAATGACTGCAGGACTGATGGAGCTCTACTTGAGAGCTGCCTCACCTGTGCTGGGTCCTGTGGCAGTGGCTGCTCATCCCACTCAGGCTGGTGGGCAGAGCTGTGCAGGTTTTCCATACTGGGCTGCAGCTGGTGGTACCAATCCCCTTGGAGGCAGAGCTGCATGGGCGGGCAGGAGGGAGGGGGAGGGAAGGAAGCAAACAACCATCTGCCTTCACTGGTGTCCCATCTCCCCTGCTTGCACAGCCTGGCTGGGTGAGGGTGCTGCTGAAAGCCCTTTTGCACCTGTATATGTGCCAAACGTGGGGAGAGCCGCAACTGCTGAAACAGAGAAAGAACCGTGCAATTAGATAGTTAACGTGAAGATTAATTGCAACACCCCCACATGCGTGGGCTCTTATCTAGGCCATGACACAACCTGCAAAGGGCAGGGTGCTTCTGCCTGTCGTCTAGAACGCACGCAGGGCTTGTGCAGACACGCAGACGCGAGTATACCCAGATTTTACACACACACCCCCATCGGAATCGTGGCTCTTCCTTGGAGCCGCGGGCTGCACCCAGCGCTCCCTCCAGGTCACCCATCCTGCCGCCGAACGGGGCCGACCCTGCTGAGCTCCCCGCCCGCGCCGCCCGCTCAGACACCGGTCACGTGACCCCGGGCTCCGCCCCGCCGGCCAATCAGCGGCGCGGGGCGCGGCGGCAGCGCGGGAAGATGGCGGAGAGCGGCGCGGCCAAGCGGCCCAAGGGCGCGCAGGTGGGCGGGCGGCCTGAGGGGAGCCGGGGCGCCTGAGGGGAACCGGGGCTGCCGCGGCTCCGGCTCTGAGGGGAGCCCGGCGGTAACGCGCGCTGTGCCCCGCAGGTTGAGGACAGGAAGGTGGACTGGCGGCGCTGGAAGCAGGAGAGTAAGGAAGGCCGGGCACACGCGGGGCTGGGGCGCTCGGAGCGGTGTTTAACGCCAGGCGCTGTTCTCCGTCCCAGGGAAAGCAGAGAAGAAGAAATGGAAGGAAATGAAGCTGCTGAAGAAATTGGAGAAACAGCGCATGCGAGAGCTGGCAGAACAGCAAGCCCAGACGCAGGAGGAGCAGAAGGAAGACAGAGGTGATGCCGCAGGGACCCGGTGGGGAGACCTGGGTGCAAAATGCCAGAAAACCTGACTCTTAAAAGGCAGTCAGTGTTACCTGGACAGGAAAGGTGTTACTTCATAGATCCGATACGGGTCAGTCCACATACCCAAACAGGCACGAACATGGTGCAGCAGCCACTCCATGAGAGACCTTTCTTAAGAGAAAACCTGTGATTAAATCTGAGAAACAGAGGCTGCTTTTCCCCCGCCACACGTGCAGCTGAAGCAGTCACTGCGATGCTGTACATCAGCTATCAGGCCGTGGCTCTCTCTCATTCTCTCTGCTCCCCAGGCCGTCACCACACTGTGAGCGTGGCCCTGCCCGGCTCCATCCTGAACAACGCGCAGTCGCTGGAGCTGCGCACGTACCTGGCAGGACAGATCGCCCGGGCCTGCGCCATCTTCTGCGTGGACGAGATTGTGGTGTTCGACGAGCACGGGGAGGATGCGAAGTAAGGAGAAGACTGAAGGAGAGCACTCTTAGATTAGATTTTAGGAAGGAATTTCTCCCTGTGAGGGTGGTGAGGCCCTGGCACAGCTTGCCCAGAGAAACTGTGGCTGCACCATCTCTGGAAGTGTCCAAGACCAGGCTGGACAGGTCTTGGGGCAACCTGGGATAGTGGGAGGTGTCCCTGCTCATGACAGGGGGTGGAACAAGATGATCTTTTAAGTTCCCTTCCAACCCAGGCCATTCTGTGATTCCCTGAAGCACGAGCCATTTTGTTCTGCACAGTATTTCCTTTCAGGTTTCTGTTCCTTCACTCTTCTATTAAGCTAAGGCCAGGAAGGAACTGCATGTACCTCTCCTCAGTGCCAGGATTACAGGGACCACTATACCAGAGCGAAAAAAGATGTTGACTGAACTGCCCTGGCAGCTTGGATCATTTATCCCAGCATGGGGTTGACAAAGCAGCAGGAGGCCAAGTTCTCCTGTACCATTAAACCTTGCTGTGGATGGACAGGACATGCCTGTATCCTTATAGAAGATGCTTTACTATTCTTCAGTTTTTCACCTGGACCTGTACCTGAGTTAACTGGCCAAGCCATGCAATCCTGGAGCATCCAGCTCAGTAGCATCCAACTGCCAGGTCACATTAATACATAAAGATCAAAAAATGAAACTGAAAAAACACATGGCTTATGGAGAGAGTTTCAAGGATGATTTGTTAACAGACTGCCTCTGGAACAGCCCTTTTACAAGGGTAGAGGGGAGGGGTGTGCTGCTATTGTCAGATTAAGAAGCAAGGCTTGGTCTTCTGGAGACCTGACCAATCTCATGCCGCATTCACAAGCTGCTTGCTTTCACTTGCAGGAGTGTGGAGGGGGATTTTGAAGGAATTGGGAGGAAAGGCAAGGCTTGTGTGCAGCTGGCTCGGATCCTGCAGTACTTGGAGTGCCCTCAGTAAGTTTGCTTTTCTCTATACTCAGCTCCTTTGAGTCAGAACAGGGCTAGAATTGAGATACAGATTCCATAAAAATACCTTTTCACATTTCACCTTTCTCTGGTGACAGGTACCTGAGGAAATCCTTTTTTCCAAAACATGAGGATCTGCAGTTTGCAGGTAAGATCCAGTTGTCTCTCTCCTTCCTGAGCTCTGGCTTGTGTGTGGGACAACCAGGACTTTTCCCCACTTCAGCGCTGGACCCAAGAGGGAAGGAGCAGGGAGGAGGGAAGGAGCTGTACCCAGACCTGTGTTTTCCCCTCAGCACCTCTTTGCTCTGTGCTGTTCTAGGGCTGCTCAACCCCCTGGACAGCCCCCACCACATGCGGGTGGACGAGGACTCAGAGTACCGGGAGGGCGTCGTGCTGGACCGGCCAACAAAGCCAGGCAGAGGCTCTTTTGTTAACTGTGGGATGAGGAAGGTGTGTCTGTTACCTACAGATGCCAAAACAATTTCCCTTGTCTCTCTGGCAGATTTGAAGCAGGCAGGGTGGGCACTGCTGGGTTTCTGAAGGCTGCAGTGGGCTGGTGGGGGTTTAAGGCTGTTGCTGTCTTGTCCCTTCTGACTTGGCAGTGTTTGTGGCTTCCCAAGCCCCTGGCAGGCCCTGCCCATTCCAGCACATTCCACACAGCTTTACTGCTGCAGGTGAATCTTTGAGTAGTAAAATAAGCTTCAGAGTGATGACCAAGCCCCTGAGCCACACACAGAGCTCCTCATTCCAGCTCTAGGCCAGAACAGACCCTCACTTCCTCAAAGGATTCCCTTCCCCACCTTCCCTAGTCCTTCCAGAATGTCTGGTGCTGATGGTGACTGTCACTGCAGGAGGTGCAGATTGACAAACAGCTGAACCCCGGTCTGCGAGTCACCGTGCGCCTGGAGGAGCCTCAGAACCCAGGTAATCCACGGCTCCAGTAGCATCTGTAACCTTCAGTCCTGCAGGAGCTGGTCCTTCCATATGACAGGTTTGAAGGTACCCAGCAGTTCTGCATGTTCCCTTCACTCCACACACAAATTTAATAACACCCTTACCATGCCTCCCTCGCTAACTGGAAAGAACTGTCAGCTCTTTGACCAGCAGTAAACAGCCCAAACACACTCAAATCCTTTCCAGGACTCACCGAATTTCCAGAATACTTTTTCACATTCTGGAAAAAGGGAGGGTGATGTTGCACACCAAGTCGGTGCCCTGTTCCAAGAGAAACTGCTCTCCCTGGCTGTCAAATCTCACCAGATCACAGGGGCTGTTAAACCTCTTTGCTCTCTTTCAGAAGCCAAAGTGCGGAAAGGCACCGTGGTGTCCTCGCAGCACCCTCGGGAAGTCTCAGGCTTGTACTGGGGTTACAGCGTCCGCCTGGCCTCCTGCTTGAGTGAGTATCTGTAGGGACTCTCTGCCTGGGCTTCCACACCAATCTCAGCCCTACTGGCTGCACACATCTTTCCTGGAAATCTTGTCTGAAGGGCAGCTTACACGTGCAGGCAGCAGCCATGTGGCAGTCAAATTTTAGGGCTGCTGCAAGGCATGAATCACCCCAGTCACCCTCCAGGGCTCTGCCCTGAACCTCCACTCACCATTGCTCCAAATGGCTGCACAACAGCAAGAGATGAGTTGGCTTTCTTCTCCATTTCCATGATAACTACATCCCACTCATTTACATCAGTGCCAGCAGTGGCATTTGAGTTCAAGATCCCTGGAAAATTCTTTTCCTGTCTTCTGGTTGATTGAACCTCGTAGGAAGACTGTAAGTTGTTAGGGGGTAGCTGCTAGCACCTCTCTTGAGCTTTGAGGAAAAGGGTGTGGGAGACTCTTGCAGCAAGGGAATTACGTGGGAAGGAGGAATCATTCTGTCTCCAGATGCACTTGTAGCACTGAAAGAAACTCTTTCTGCTGCTACCACACAACCATGGGGTGTTTTAGCCTGTCCAGAAGGTACATGGGTGAGCACATGGCAGCAGTAACCCCAAACTCTGTTTTCCAGGTGCTGTCTTTTCCGAGTGCCCGTTCAAGGAAGGCTACGACCTTTCTATTGGGACCTCAGAGCGGGGCAGCTCCGTGGACCAGGTCACTCTGCCCTCCTTCAGGTTTGTGTCCTGCCTGCTTGGCCCCACTCAGAGCTCCCAGTGAGGCTGGAGCAGGCCAGCAAAGCAGGGGAGAGACCCAAGGACAAGGCCAATTCTTTCCCTGTTTCTCTGGATTGGCCAGATTGGTCACATTGGCCAAATGGTGTGGGGCTTTGGAGGGGAGGCAGCTGCAGTGGGCACCATCAGTGGACACAGCTCCCTGCTTCAGCAGCACACAGGAGCTGGGACACAGACCTGGGCAGTCTGCCCTCTCACCCTGTCCTGGTGCTCTCCCCAGGCACGCCCTTGTTGTGTTTGGAGGCCTTGAGGGCTTGGAAGCTGGGGTTGATGTGGACCCCAACCTGGAGGTCACTGATCCAAGTGTCTTGTTTGACTTGTACCTGAACACGTGTCCCAGCCAAGGCAGCAGAACCATCAGGACAGAGGTGAGGCTGATGATGCTGGGTGTGCACAGGGCAGTGCTGGGTGTCTGCCTGTGGCAGTGACACACATGGCCCAGGTGTGGTCACCCACAAGGACCCCCAGCCAGGAGCAGCAGCTCTGACTGGCCGGGCTCTGCTGCAGGAAGCGCTGCTGATCTCTCTGTCTGCGCTGAGACCCCACATTGAGGAGGCCGTGAAGACGCCCAGAGAAAGCTGAGGAAAGGAAATCACTGACCTTGCCCTTGGGGAGGCAGCTCTTCAAATGTGGGGTGCTGGGCAAGTCACTCCAGGAGCCTGGTGGGACAAAGGCACAGAGTGACTGAAGCTGGCAGTGCTGCCCAACCAGGCATTCACTGCTGCTGGGAGCAGCAAGTCTGTGCCCTCCTGCCTGTATGGTCCAGCCAAGGGCTGGTTGCTGCTTCCCAGCAGCTGGAACGAGCCTGGCAGCAGACTTGGTCTCAGCAGCTCAGACATCCGGGGTGGGAATAAAGCAGTATGGAACCTCAGTTGCTGTGAAATCCAGGTGTGTCTTGGTGTAGGCACACTCAGTGCCTCTGGAACGATGTGGCCTTCAGACTGAAACAAAGTCAGAACTTAATCCTTATGCCAAGAAGCTGTTCCTGCCTCAGCCTGACTCCCCTCAGCCCCCCTTCAAGGCTTCATCCTTCCCAACAGCAGGAAGGGCTGAAGCTTCAGTTGGGCCTCAGCACTAAAACACATCATCTCCTTAGTCTGGTCTTAAACTCTGCCTACAGTGAGCTCAGACAGGAAAGCAGCTGGAAAAGTTGGCTCCATCCTCCCTTCCTCCTGCTGAGACATCCAGAGCTGTGGTGAGACCAGATAAGAAAAAAACAGTACCATGGGTGTTCAAAGCTTTACTGCTAAAACCATCTTCTGAAAGAAAACAATCACACAACTCTTTGGCTACAGGAAGGCAGGAACTCTTCCTCTCCTCCCCTGGCACCCATCTCGCTCCCCTCCTTCCCTGCTAAACAGCAACAATTTGTGACTTCCCTTCGTACCTTAATGGGACTCACACAAGTTGGGGATTAGGGGCAAAATCCCAGAGAATTGCTAAAGTGCCAGGTGCCCCTGAGCCCCCTGGAGACCTGTTGTGTGTTTGTGTTTCGTTAGACACAAGGGGAAGGGTAGAGAGAAGCACAGGTTTGATGCTTAATTCCCACATTTACAACTGCACAAGGAACTATGATTCTGCAGGTCCCTTGCCAGGGGTTACCTGGATTGGTCTAGTCAGGGTTCAGTGCTTTCCAGCTGTGATGGCTTTCAAGTTACTTGTTCTCCTGAGAATGTTTGGGACAAAGAGGAGCCCCGAGGCTCGCTCAATGCTCTCAATGGGAACCAGGAACCGTTCCAGAGGGATTTTATCATCCACAGGGCTGTTGGGCATCACGTAGGAGCGCAACTCAATCTCCCCACTCTCCTTTTCCAAGATGAGCACCTTGAAGAAATGGGTGGGGACGGCCACGTTGTTCTTCCCGATCACCTGGTACTTGACATACATCTTCCCATCGGCCTCCATCCTGCACCAACAGCAACATCCCCGGTTATTCTCCTAGTTTGGTGTCACTACCCTCAACCCCCCAACATCCCCTAAGTGAGCCCCCACCCACAGCAGGCAGCAGCTCTGCTCCTGCAGCAGGGCTGTAAAACATGGCTGAAGCAGGGACAGCAACATGGTGGGGGTGAGCTGTGCACTGGGGCTGCTCCCAAATCCCCTCCCTGCTGGCTCTCTGTAACAGACTTCCCAAGATATTTCCTGCTGCTAAAGAGATCTCAACGTGACACAGCTGCTCTTTAGTGCTACGTAGAGATCTTTGAAAATAAAGTCATGTCCTTAAGTGGAGAAATAGTCCATGACATTGAACCTGAAAGCATTATTCTGCAGGGATGAGATCTGCAGTCTAATCTGGTAATCTGCTAATCTCATAAATTGTTAAGGACTACAAACAAAAGCAACCTGGTTATGCTGTAGCTCAAGAAACCCATTTTTTCTCACAAAATAATCATCTGGATGGGAAATACATAATCCTAATCCTAAGAAAGTACCTTTGCACAGAACCTCTGTGCACAGCTGGTCTCACCTACTGAGAGGGCCCTCAGCAGATCCCTCCTGTCTAGGAGCACCTGAGCCTGTTTTCCTTTGCCAGCACGATACATCTTTTGGGTGCCAGTCCAGCTCAGCCCTCGCGTTTACCTGGGCAGGAAGAGGGGTCCTGTGCAGACATAGACATTCCTGTTGCTTTTTGCCAAGCTTCTGCAGTACTTTTCAAGGTTATTCCAGGCATTCTGGTTTAAATGAGGATTCTGGAAACACAACCAGTAGTCAGTTTCCGGGGTATTTCCTCACTGTTCAGAGTAACACCACCTGCTTTTTCTATAACTCGTCTCACAGAGCCCCAGGCACTTTTCATATGAGATCTCCACTATTACCTCTGCTTTGGGAGCTGTGACAGCCTGGTTTGCACACCCAGGACAGAACCCATTGCCTAATGCCACAGTTTTTTGCAAGTGTTTGTCCACCTGTTTACTTCTGCTCCTGACAGGAGCTGCACTGAACGGGGTCTCTCCTTCATGGCTTGAGAGGCACATTTAGCTGAATATACGGCACTTCCGAGTGACTTTGGCCCCTCCCTGCCCGAACTGCCGCACAGCGACGCTCCCGCGTGGTTTCCCGCAGGGAGCAGCGCCTGCCCTTGACGCGGGCAGCTCCGGCTTTCCCTGCAGGCCTCGGGCCGTACCTGCGGGGCGATGTTGCTCAGGTAGAAGGTGTCCCGCATGGCCTTCTGGCTCCACTTGTGGTTGGCGGCGGCGGCCAGGTGCCCGCGGTCGAAGCCGCTGCCGCGGTAGTCGGCGTTGGTGGCGCGGTGATACTCGTGCACCGAGTCGTCCTCCTGGAAGTCGCAGGCGGCGCGGTCCGAGGCGCCGCTGAGCGTGTCCCGGTTGAGCTGCTCGATGACCCAGAGCGCGCTGCGGCTCCGCGGGTCGTAGCACAGCACGTAGGACTCGCGGCTCCGCAGCTGCGCCAGCCCGGGCAGCCCGTACTTGCTGAGCTCGGTGCGCCCCGAGCCCGGCGGCGCGGGCAGGCTGGCCGCCGCCACCGCGGGCAGCACGGGCAGGCGGCCCAGCAGCCCCTCGGC
>VZTJ01002480.1:644316-655687 GCA_013397795.1 Orthonyx spaldingii | reverse complement strand
CACGCGGCAGAAGGACAGAGCGAGCAGCGAGGCGGGGGGACGCTCCCACCGCCACCCAGAGCGCTCGCAGGTGCGGTGGCATCTGTGCCAAGGTATTCCTGGGGAAAAGGCACCGCTCCCGCGCCTGGGGAAGGCAAAGCGAAACCATCGCGGAAAGGAGGTGGCGGTGGAAGAGCCAGGCTGGTTCTCCAGCGCTCTCCGCTGCTCTCACACCCATGGACACCGCAGCTGGAACCTGGAGCAGCCCCAACTCCGAGTCACACGAACAGAAGAGGTTTGCACAGACATCCGTTTAGTTAAAGGAAACGTTATAAAAACAGCGTTTAAAAAAAGAAGCATAAAATAAGGAGTTTTAGAGTGATGAAGTGTTCACTACACCCTTTTCTGACAATTCCTTCCAAACAAAGTGGGGGGGAAAAAGTGTTATCTGTTCCTTTCTTTGGGGAAAGGGCACTTTAGAAGACTGCTCCAAACAGCTAAAACAAAGTCACCGACCTTCCTTTACGAAAAGCAGCCTCTGATTACCAAACACCCCAGACTCCCCCAAAACAACTTCTGGCCTCCATCCTACTCAATACCAAGGTGTGAATAATTCTAGGTTAGGTCACAAAATTCAAACTCAAAATCAGTCTCCTGAGTGACCACCAACAACTTGATCTACCTCACTGGCAAAGCCACTAAGTTCCCTGAAGCTGGAACTCCAGCGAGGTGCAGGTAGAGCAGACCTCTCCTTCCCAGGGAAAGCTCATCTCTTCCCACATCCAGGAGTGGCCTGTTTTCCCTCCCAGCTGAAGGTGATTTCCCCTTCCCCTGCCTGGCAATAGTCCTGCCTGTGAGGAACACATGGTAAGAGCTATTTAAACATCCTCTGTTCAAGCGCCTGTGAGATAATGGGTCCCCAAGGCACCCCAGACTAACACCTCCCACCCCAAAGATCAGCTCTTTCAGTCAACCTTGTTGCTCTTGCAGCAGGTCAGGATTGTAAAAAACCAGAAGTGGAAACATCTCAAGGCTGGAGCAGGTGTTACTTGGCCACACAAGCAAGGAAACACCAGTTAAGCATCATCTCACTTCAAGAACAACAAAAATAAATCACCAAAAGCCTTTGAGGAATGAAGCCAAGAGAAACATGAGGATATTCAAAAGCTGGTAAAAGGTTAAGACTTTCTTTTGTCCCCTCAGAAAATCTGGTTTTGCTCTTAAAGAAAGGAGAAAGTCTTGGAATAAAAAAATGGATCTGCCAAGACAATGAAAAGTACCACTCCTTTCAACAGCAGGATAGAAGTTCTACCACACAGGAAGGAAATAAGCAGGAATATAAAACAGCTTTTCATGTAGGAAACAGCCTGTCTGGATGTTTCAAAGTTGCTGCAAGCTCTCCCCAAAGAAGAGCTCAATAGGTTTGGCAGCCATAGTTTGGATAAGGCTACAGAATTTATCCCAGAGATCCTTTCCAGCAGCCAAAGCTCTCATCGCATCCCTTTAAACCACTGCAGACTCCTTTCAAAAGCATTCACTGTCACCCCGTGAAGCAAGGTGACTTAGCATGAGCCCTTGGACACTGAGGAAGGGAGAAGACAGCAGGACACCTGTACTGCCACCTCCCCTGTGCCTTCCCCAAGCGGGAAGGTCACCCTCAGGGCCCAAAGCTGTGCTGAAAATGTGCAGAGGTTCATCTCCAAGTAATGCTTTCCTCCAGATTTGCCTGCTGCCTCCTCAGGTTACTTTAAGGAGACTTCCAGCTGCTCAGAGCAGGAACACTCATGGATGGTCCTGTTGCCAGTGAGAAATTCCAGCATAAGGAAACCCTGCCCGTGCCAGGGGAACCTGGAATGAACAGTCCAGCACAGGTATTCAGGGAGATGAGAGCAAAGTTTGTGCATGGAATGGGAAAGCTACAGCAGTTATTTATAGCAGTTCTGAGGCAGAAGTGTTGGGAGCAGGTACAATTCTGCCTAGGAGTGTGACCCTGTGGTTCCACATTTGTAGAGAACCTCCCAGGGGGCTGTTGGACCACACGAGGTCTGGCCAACAGCCTCCCTAGTGCAGGTACCCAAGAGCTGAGACATAAAACCACCTGGAACAGCTCAGAAAGGATATCCATCCAGTGGCTAGAGCAGCCAGGATGCTTCATCACACTGCTGTCCTGGTCTAGCTGTTCCATTTTTCTTGGAGGAAAACTATACCCTCAAGAAAAGATTGCAGCAGAGAGGGATACGGTTGCCACAGGTATTAATTACAGATTGCTTTAAACTTTCAATTGCTCTTGCAACACAGCAGCAATACGTGGCTGCACAAGTGGTACTTGAGCATCCTCTCAAGAGGCAGAGATTGCTTAGGATTGCCAATAAGAACATGGGCACATGCACCAACCTGTCCTGCCCTCTCCCCATGCCCCTTGGTGAGAATTACAGCAGCCTGTGAAGGCCTTCAGTCAAGGAAATAACACCAGTAAAAAAAGCTGAAGGCTGCCAGCATCCCTCCTGCTAGGGCAAGTCTAGGCCAGCAGCAGCTTAAGCAGGTCTTACAAAGACTGACTGACCTTGAAGAAATCAACACCCATAAATACAAAAAACTGCAGTGTCCAACAGCAGAGGTGAGCCAGCACAGCACAGAAAGAAAGGGACAAGCACGTTGGATTAGTGTTCACTCAAGAGCTTCTGCACGACACAAGCACCTGGGTGCTGGCAGTTTCTCCCTCTGAGGATTAGGGTTTCTGCTCAGCTCAACACTGTGGCAGCTCAGCAGCTCTCCCTGTGCTTTGTCTCAGTCCCTGTTCACCTGAACCCACTTGGCCGTATCTCAAGTGCAGCAGTTTCCCTCTCAGGAGGAACAAGTGTCCAGCTCAGGACTGTGACTCCAACAGGACCAGGACAGAAGAGTGGATCAGCCCCAGCAGTCAGCTCATGACAGATGCTTGTATGCCTGCTGGATTGTGCTAGAGAAGGACTCTTATTGCAGATCAGACCTGCCTCTTTCCTGGCAAGAAGTACTGTGAGACAATAGCAAGGTTACTGTGACCAGGCCTTAATGTGAGTAGTATTGTTTAAGCCACTGAGGCAGAAAACTCCAGTTCTGTGCCTGTATAAGCCCCTAAATACATCTGTCTTCATTGCACATGATTAGGTGTCCATTTCTTGTGTTTCAGAATCCTGATTGTAGCTGAATATACTCCAGTTCAGAGCCAGGAAAGCAGCGTGAGGCCTTCCTGCAGCAACAATCCTGCTCTAAGGCTGTGCGTAGTAAGGCTTGACTCGGAACTACACTTCACTGGGGGATTGAAACCACCACAGTCTTGCTTTCAAGGAGACCTCGTTGATAAGGCGGTTCTGGATTCAGGCAGTTTGAGGGCACAAAGCCATCAGCTGTCACCATGTCCTCCTATCTCAGCTTCCCAAGTCTCTTTCCCAGTCAAAGGAGTGCAAACTGCCAGGTGACCTTCACCAGAAACTGATGCAATCTTCTTCTTCACATGCCTCAGGGATGGCCAAGTGCAGACACAAGGGAGGAGAATCCAGAAACTGTGTGAACGGCAGAATGTGTGACTTCACTGGAATACATTCTGTTCACGGGAAGAAGATCCTTCTATCCCCACCCACCAAAATTCACTGGACTTAAGTCTGTCCTTTCCCTGTCAGAAGTTACTCTGTGTGTTACTTCCACCATACAGGAGTCCATCCCTTCAGGGATATGCAGACAGAAGGTTTCTTTCTCCCCAAACTCAAAGTCATTAAAAAAAGATACAAAGAACTGCTTTTGGCAGCAAAGAGGCATTTGAGATGTGGAAAAATCTGGAGTGCAGGACCCAAGTAGATGGGGAAGTAATCAGTCCTTGACCTAATAAATAGAGTAGAAGGAAGTCTTCAAGGTGGCCAGTAGCCCAGACAAAACCTGAAGTCCTGCAGAGACCAGCAGGAGCTTTAGTGCATCACACTGCAAGGGCCCATCTCCCGGGATCCACTGCCACACAGTTCTCTGACACCTTTTGTTAGGCCCGTGGACTATTTGGAATCTTGAAGTTCCTTTGCCTTCTTCAAAATCAGATGAACATCAGAGATAGGATAATCCTATGGCAAGGAAACAAAGGGATTTCAGTGACTTCCCAGCATTCTTGATACAGATTGTTTCGCTTAAGCAAGGCAAACCTTCACAACAACATTCTTGGCCTATTATAACACACTGCCATGTTAAGTTACTCCTTTAACAGCTACAGTTTCCTGTTTTGTAACTGATCAAACCTCAGTACCCTTCCAGAAGGTTTGTTGTTGTTTTTTATCACTGTGTCCTCCAAGGGCACAGTAAGCTGGCCTGCCACAGGGCTCTCCTCATGCCAGGGAGCCTTATCAAAGCCAGTATCTTGCACAGCCCAAAGCAGGAACTGGCAGAACCTGAGATATCCAACTGTGCAGTGCAGGCATTTCCAACCTAAGGCTCTCACAGATCTCACAACTAAACAGATCCCTCTGGCCAAAAGATTTAGCAGAGTTACACAAACAAGGTTTCACATCTTTGCTTGAAATTTTTTTTTTTTTTTTTGCAAACCAAAGGAACATTAGAAACCTCCAATCTATCATAATTTCTCTGTAGGGCAGAAAGGGTGTACATGCAAAAGACTCCCACTTCCAGTAATGAGAGTGCTGTAAGATCCTTGCAGATTTTCCTGCATGCAAACATCATAAATGTGGTACTTGTCTTGAACCAGGCATACCCTCCCACCCTCTCACATACTGTCATCCTCTCTCACAGTACTATTTTAAGACTTTTCCAATTGCTCTCTGCACCCACTCTATTTCATTCTTACCTGTAGCAGCCTCATGTTCAGAGTGAAGTCTCCTTCCAGCAACTGATCCCGGATGAGTCTGAAAGATGGAAATTATTCCAGCTACTTTTGACTCTTTAGAAACTTTAAAACCTGTAATCTCTTCACCAGATGCCCTAACACGTGCCTACAGAAGACTCCTGGATCCATGGAAGAGAAGAAGAGGAAGGCTCTGTGTGTACTTACGTCAGCATGGCACAACAGACGAGCAGCAGGAAATCGAAGCGCTTGTCGTCAGCAAAGAGGGAGTCCCAGATACGGATGACATCTGGCAGCAGGAACTCTTGGGACAAGAGCAACGTCAGCCAGCGGAAGGCAAAGAACTGGGGTTTGATGTTCTGTTCTTGCTGTCAGACAGGCACCAGGCAAACAATGAGTACGTGCTCCCGGCCAGCTCCCTACAGGCAAGAGATGCACCCCATGTTTCCATCCCCGTCTCCGCCCCGGCACTGCTCTCACCTCCCAGCTCGTCCTGCAGCAGCAGGAAAACCTCTGCATCCTTTGGAGACCCTCCCATTCAGCCCTGACCGAGAGATTTTCAGCGCAGCCACACTCCACACCTATAGCCAAGGGAGAAAATGCTCCTCTGTCCACAACATGGAGTAAAAGAAGCTTTTCTCCCTAAAGGCATCCTTTGTATTCCATTAAACCTGCCAAGTAATTTTGAAGTTCCCATTTGAACAGCATTTTATCTGCAAAGCTGCAGCCCTCCCCCGCTAGCACAGGCACTGTTTGTCAGGATTTCCTCTCCTTTCCAGAACCCTTGTATTTATCAAAAGGCTTGCTATTCACAAAGAGAAACAAAGATAGAACAGAGTTCACACTGATGGTCAGTAAAACATGCTGTAAGCACCTTCAGCCTGAAGCTTTCCTGTTTTCTGATGTTCAATCCAAGGTATCATAAGTTTAATCAAGGTCAAACAAGTTCAGGATTCTGCTGAAGTTCTTAAGGACCAGGTGCTGCATGGCCAAGACCATTTCCTGCCAGCCAAACATTAAGCAGTTTTTCTCCCCACTGAATCAGCTACCAGTCAACACTGTGGGCTGGTCACTGTGCTGACAAACCATCTTTTGGATTATAAGAGAAACATATCCTGACTTTAGTTCTAGACAGAAAAAGATCCCAGTGGGATTTGGTCAAGGTTGCAGTAACAAGAACAGCTTTCCCTTCCAAAGTCTCCTTGGACTTTCACACCAAATGGACTGTAAGACTGAAGACGTTTGTAATGAAAGCTGCCTTCTACATGTTCTACAAAACTCACACAAACCCAAAGCACTTGAAAACCTCTGGATGAAGGGGAACAGTATAATTTGGCTGGTGGGACCATCCAGCGCACTGGATTTCACTTTTCGTTTGGAATGAGCTCCATGAAGTTTAAGTCAGTGCTGTCTAGGCAGCCTGTGGCAATACAGGTGTGTGTGTGCCCAGTGTGGGGGATGTTTTTAGTTTTGCTTTTAAAGGCAGAAACAACTTCTGTAAGCTGGAATGCTGAAAAGCTCTACAGCAAAACCTGCGTTTTGCCTGATCACTACAAGAGAGCAAAGACTCCAGTTCCAGCTATGCAGGTGACCAAGGATCATGGCCAAGTCCCCTCAGACTCCCAGCTGGCAGCTGTGCAATAACCATTGTTTGCTTTCAGAGCCAGGCAGGGGAGGAAGCCTTGCTGTGTCAGCTTGCTGTGGGCTCACTCCGAGGAGGGGCTGTTTCAGCTCACAGATCTGCCCCACAGGCAAAGCCCTTCATACACTCCCTGTGTTCTACTCAAGCAGTTTAACAAAACTGACATTCACATGCACTGTTAAGCTCCACTCCTCACATCCCACCCAAGACCCAGAGAAACACCTGGCTCCTCACCAGTTTCAAATACAGCTCCACATCTTTTTCCTTCAGGGTGGAATATACCTTCTCCATTTTGTAGGTAATACCACACTGAGAATCATCCAGGCTCTTAATGAAGTTGTCCCGAATTTCAGCCATTAGATTGGTAAAGCAGAAAAACGTGTCTGCTTCAGCATGTTCTGGGGAAAGAAAATAAGAATGTGGGGGAATAGAGGAAGCATCACTGACAGAGGTACAGAGCTGTAAAATTGTCCTTGCTCCATAATGTGATTGCTGTATTGGATTTAAGGAGCAGATCCCACCAGATCCTGGCTTGCTTCATCTGGGTCAAGGCAAGACAACGGGTTTTTTCTTTTTTTTTTTTAAACTAGAAACATCTACAGAGCCACTGCAGATACTGACCCTGTGTGCACCACAAGGTCTTCATGACGTGAGGTCACAAAACAGTTATCTATGCCCAAGAACATAATCTGCCAGCAGCACACACCCTCAGAGCTCCTGTGAAGCAAAAGCAACAGAAGTCCTTCCTTTCCATTTTTTCCTTATCATGTAGATATAGTACAAGGAAACGAACTTCTAAGGGGATTTTAAGTTTAACAAACAAACAAAAATTGCTCAAAAATCCTCACTTCCCACGTCCTCACCATTCCCAGCCCACTCAGCTCCTACCAATTCCCCAAAACTCCTCATGCCATGCAGAGAACTTGCAGTAACACAGGCACTACTGCTGAGCAGCCAAAAGGCTCCCTCACCTTTCCACTCACTGTTAGGGTCTGTAGCAAAGGTGTAGTAAAGAGGCCCCACAATTTCATTCATGCCCTGGACATAGGCTATCCCGGGGTTCAGCTTGGCATAGATGAACAGGATCCGCTCCACCACTTCCCAGTGAGCTTCGCAGCCGTTGGGCAGAACTTCATACTCGCTCAGAGAGCTGGGGGTGGTTTTAAGAGGGGAGCTCACCTGGAAAACAAGGCTGAATCAGGATAACCAACTGGCACAGATCCTTTAGCACACGTGTCAAGCTTGGCTTTTAACACACACAGGCCCCCCAAAAGATCTGAGCTGTTTATACCACATAAACCAAGACAAGCAACTCTAGGAACACACAGGCAGGGAAGTCCTGGTGCTAGTTGTCCCTGAAGAACAAAGTCTGTGCAGCAACACACAGTTCCCTCTGAATCATTGCACCACATGATCTCACACAGCAAAAACCACAGCAGTTCCACTTCTTTGTTAGTAGTATGAGGGAAGGGTATTGGTGGTTGTCGGAGAAGCCACCTTCCTCAACAGCACGTGTGCTGTAACACTGATGAAAGGGGAAAGAGATAACACATTTTAACAGATACTCAGCTCTTCTCCTAATTCCATGTCTGAGATCCAGTCCTGGAGGACTATGTAAATTTGTAATAAATTCATAGTAAATTAACTCTTCAGTGTTTTGTTCCCATACAGGAAGGTGTATGTCAAGCATAAAATAACTTGTGACTCCAAATTCTACCAGAAATCAGGTAAGAACAATCTTTAAAATTAAATACACCTGTAATTCCCTACAGTCTGTCAGGCACTTCAACTGGTTCTACAATGTCCAGCACCCAGAATGCTCAGTATCTCCTGTGGTGTTCCCTGAATTCCACTGCACAAGCAGAAAGAGAAACAGAGAACAGCTCAAGAACCACCCTTCCCCTTCCCACTCCAAGGCCTTGCCCTGTGACAAGGACAGCCCCAACCCAGAGCTCACATTTGTCACCCCACTGCGGTTTCGTGCCACCGTCTGCGACTTGAGCGTGGTCTGCTCCACCCGCCTGCGCAGCGTCTCAAACTCATTCTGGGGGTCCAGGATCAGCAGGCAGGGATAATCCGTGGGGCGCTGGAAAAACGCCATGTCAGGGTACAGCCTCCTAGGATGGACACAGAAGGAAATCAGGGACGAGAAGGAAGTGCGTGCCCCATGCTGAGTGGAAGGCTTAGTTTAATATTAAACTTCATTTCCAAAGTACAATTTGTTGACCAAACCTCTCGGGTTCAGAAATCTGAGTCGTTGTGCCTCACACACCTGACATCTTTGTCTATCTGGAGGAGCACTTCGTTATCCTTGAAGTAAGTGTTCCATCGACTGTCTGGATTTGGATTGAGGGGCTAAAGAGAGAAACAACAGAAACAGAACAAGTGTTTCACACACATCAAAATCCTCAGTGAACATACAGTGATTTAACATTTCTGCTGTCACTCTGCCACCAGCACAGTCTGAGCACATCAGGGTCATTTTTTCTCTCACATTTTCAATTCCTTTTCACTTGTCTCTTCAAGAGTTTGTGCCCAAATCAGGTATTTTATCCTCTGTCAACAAGGTTCCTGATTGCAGCTCCAAACCTGTACCACGGAGATAGTATTTGGACTTGGGGTAAGAGTTATTCACCTACCCAGTACTTTGAAGTCATAGTTATGATTTTTAAGTACCTGCTCTGTTTTAGCTCTGAGATGGCCGATTAAGCACCACCATTGTGCTCAGAAAAAAGGAAATATACATTCCATGAACAACCTATGCTGTACCTGACCAGTTTCCCAATATGATAAACTCTTCCCTACACACACACACATTCTTCTCTCCGCACCAAGATCGACACAAAGTTAACAACTAACCAAGAAAAAAACAACAAGCGAAATTCCAAGGGATTCAAAGATCACTGTGACCTGCCTGGGTGTTTTTACAGACATGCCAGTTCTACACCACTAAGACTCCAGAGATAACAGTGAGGCAGGTGACTGCAGGGGAGTGAACGCTCAGAATGGTCATGGGAGCAGCTGTATCATTTTACAGTCTCTTCTGATCAGTTACTTCACTCACTCCTCCCACATACACACTCCTAAGAGAAAGAGAAAGCCAAGGCATGCAGGAAATAGTCCGTTAAAAAAATAACAATCCAGCAGCATTACTAGAAATAATCAACTCTCCTGCCTTACCACGGTCCAGCCTGACTCTCCTGCCTCATTTCTATCCTCTGCTCAGATCAGCCTGGTCCGATTCTACTCATGCACCCAGCTTCCCAGGGGAGCTCCAGATACCTCTTGTGAGCCTCTCTCTTTTCCTAGGAGATCCACAGTCTGGGCAGGTAGCCCCAAAGGGCAGGAGGAGAGAAGTGCACAGCTGGAAACAGCTCTCTACAGAGCTACTGGTGCTTTGTCAATAATTCACACTCAAGGCTACCAAGACAAAAGGGCCAGGCTGGCACCTGGGAACCATCTGGCAGGGGAAAACCGTTGGGAACAGAGCCCAGAGCAGCCCAGGGGACCAGAAAAATCCCCAAGGAATTTTCTGCAGCACAAAGGCAACAACACTTACGTGATCTTCCAGGGTCACATCTTCCCTTGAAACACCCAGATTGGCTTTGGCAATCCCAGGCTGGATAATCATTTCTTTCAGGAACTGGGAATACAGATCCCTTAAAGAAGAAAAGAGGAATTTGCAATGAGGAAGGTAAGGTCAAGGTGAGCACACAGACACGAGTTCAAACAGATCTCTCAGTCCCACCCTGCTCAGCCAGAAGGCATCTGATTTTCTCTTCAGTATAACTGAAGGGGTCAATCCACCAGGCAGCTGGGAGAACAGCACATTCCACACAAGAACAATTTGCTTTATGAAAGTACTTAATTATTTAAAGACTATTCTCCTTCTTTGTAGATATCTTTAGAAATAAAAGGGCAAGTACCAATGTCCTCACCTCTGTTTCTTCAGCAAAGAGCTCCATAAGGCTTTCTCTAAAGGGAGGTAGTTCAGAAGTATCTGCACAGAAAACAGGTGAACAGGAATTAGTATTCAGTGAGTTGTTACACCTACAAGATGAGCAAAGCAAACACTGTTGCTCGAACTGGCTCTTGGAAAATACTGGGAGTTTTCTCCAGAAAGTCGAGTACTTTGCCAAGCAACAGTCAGGAATATTTCAGTGCCTGGTTTTCAACACAGAGCTATTTGTAGCACTGATCAATAGCTAACCTGACCGAAATGCACTGCTAGCTTAAAACCGAGGCTATTCACATGCAAAGTGATGACTTCCACAAATTACTGCTGACTTCTAGTGGCTTTTAAGCTCTGGATTTATTGTTTGTTTGTTTACAACTTTAACCGCCAAAAAAAATGCTACGTGTACTTAACCAAGCCAAAGCATCAGTCGCAAGAAAGAAAAGCACCCCAAGCAAAACCCACCTTCCAGCACAGGCAGCGCAGTCCACCATCAAAGGGAATTCCTGTGGAACACCAGGCAGAGAAACAACCACGTTAGCCCATCTCTCACCGCGGGTTGCTGATGTCACCTCACAAACACGCCTGGCAACACTTTTCCTTCCCGAGGGGCACGAAGTTTCCCCAGGGGCGCTGCCGGGGTTATCCACAGTGTCTCCCACGGGGACACCCCGTGTCAGGCGGCCCCAACGCGGGGCACCGCCGTGCCCGGAGCCCCCTCCCTAGCCTGGGGCCGGTCCCCGCGGCACTCACCGCTGAAGCACAGCTCGCGGAGCTTGCTCAGAGCCACCGTGGGTTCGCCGAGCACCTCCTGGAAGTCCGCGATCCTGAGAGGAGCGGAGCCGCGGGCGTCATCGGGGTCGGTACGGGCAACCCGAGAGCCCCCAGAGCCCCCGATTCCCCAGAGCCCCCACCCCGCCCGGCGCAGCCCCGGCACGCACGGAAGGGGAAGGACCCCGGCCCCTTCACAGACCCA
>VZTJ01002480.1:620969-642795 GCA_013397795.1 Orthonyx spaldingii | reverse complement strand
CTGTCCAGTGCCTCAAGCCCCGCCCCTCCACCTAAGCCCCGCCCCGTTGCATCACGGTCGCTAAGCCCCGCCCCGCCCGCCTCAGGCGCTCCGGTGCCCCGCGGGCCCGGTCTGTGCCCCGTCCCGGCTCCCCGCGGGCCCGTTCTCTCTGCCCCGTCCCGGCTCCCCGCGGGCCCGGGCTGTGCTCCGTCCCGGCTCCCCGCGGGCCCGTTCTCTCTNCTAAGCCCCGCCCCGCCCGCCTCAGGCGCTCCGGCTCCCCGCGGGCCCGGTCTGTGCCCCGTCCCGGCTCCCCGCGGGCCCGTTCTCTCTGCCCCGTCCCGGCTCCCCGCGCTGCGGGACTCGGCGTGGGCCCCTCCCCAGGCACCAAGCGCCAGGAGAGACCTCGCGGGCTGGAGCAGCCGCTCCCCCAAGCACTGAGGAGACCCCGCGGTGGTGGCGCTGTGCCGGGCGCGCTCCAGCCCGTGCCCATGGCAGCCGGGCGCGGGGCCCGCGGGAACGGCGCCCCTCAGTGAGAGGCCGCGCTGGGCCCGTCGCTGTGCGGGGGCGAGCAGCAGGCGGGGCTCTGCCCGGGCTCTGCCCGCGCAGTGACGTCAGCGCCGCCGCCGCGTGGCGTCACGGCCATGTGACGTCACGGAACGTCCCGGTCGCCGCCGGGTCCCCGCTGGCCGAGCGTTCCGGCCGGGCCGGCGTTTCCGGGGAAGGACGCGGTGGCGCTTCCGGCGCGGGCGGAGGAAGTGACGGCGGGTTTGTTGACAGCGGAGGCCGCGGCGGGGGGAGCGGGCCCGAGCAGGACGCGGACCCCGGCCCGCCCGGGGAGCCGGGACCAGCCGGGACCAGTCCCCCATGGCGCCAGGTGAGTAGCGGTGCCCTCCTGCCCCGCCCGGGCGCGGGGAGGAACCGCCGCCCCCGGCAGTGCCGGACGGTGCCCCCGGCGCAGTCCCCGTCCCCTCCCCGGGACTGCCAGGAGCAGCCGGGCCCCGCCGGGCAGGGCTCCGGGCCGCGGCAGCAGCTCCGGCGCTGCCCGGCGAGGTGACCTCTGGGTGCCTGGGGGACGAGGGAGGGCTCGGGTTCGGGCCAGCGCTGCCCGCGGGGTTGTCAGAGACCATCGCGGGCTGATGGAGCCCCAGCGCCCAGGGAGCCGTGACCACGGGCTCCCGGTAATCTTCTCGGGCAGGCGACTCATGGAGTGAAAATCCATGATGTAATTCAGTGAGCTGAAGGAGCATCTTTACTGCAGGCAGGTACAAAGATCAACACATTCCCCGGCGAGTGAGAGCTGTCTCATTTACAGTGTCAGTCCTGGCTGGCTGACAAGTTCGGGAGTTGCAGCTTTTGCTGGAACAGAGGATAGTTCAATCTCCTACTTCACTTCGCCTGGTGTAAGAAGGGATGATGTTTCCCCACACAGGCAGCTATGACCCATCAATTAATAAAATCACCGTGATTTGCAGCTGCGAGATGCCAGCAAAAGTGACAGTGCAGTTTCCCTTCAGAGTGTAACCTGTGCCAAACTCTGCATTTACATTACATTTGTAATTCTGAAGTCACTGTAATCAGCTCATGTCAGTGCACATTGTTTGCTCTCTCCTTGGACGAGTCCCTGATGCTGGAAAAGTCAGCTTTGCCAATCAATTTTGTAGCAACAGCATAAATGTTATGTGGTTGGCGGGGAGCCACGGTGAGTCAGGCTTGGCTCCGGGCACTGCCTGGAGAGAGGCTGGGAGAGATGATTGGTCTGAAGTCCAGGGGAGAGGATATTGGCACTGGCAGCCCCAGGACAGGTCCTGAACCTCACGTGCCAGTGCAGCCTGGAATGCTGTAACAATGCAGAGGCAGCCTGGAAATAAGCAATACTTGCAAAGAGGCTGGTGGGTCCTGGATGCTGGGGATGGGGTAAGTAGAGCTGCCTGTGCAGCAGCTGGTTTTGGGTCTGTGGATGGCAGGAGGGTGCTGTTACTGCACAGAGAGGGCTGTGTGCCCATGGAACAGGCTTTTGTGTGCTGCTCCCGAGGCTCTGAGGAACTCAATTCCTTCGTGCACTAAGATGGAAGCAAATCTGTCAGAGAAATAAATTGGAAAAAATACTGGCAGCTGAAGTTCTGGTCACTTTTCAATTCTTGCTCTTGTATTTTTAGCTTCTTTCATGCATCTGTCTAACTCCACCAAAACCCACATGGCACCAGGCAGCTTGTTGCTGGAAAAGCACTGGTGGCAGTTACTAGGCAGCTTGATCCTGCATGCAGCTTCCTGAGAAGAATAATTAGACAAATGTTAATGATTTTTCAGCCTCTGCAGTTCATTTCTTTTTGTCACACACTGAGGTTATAACTAGAGACAGTATTGATCAGGGCAGCTATTGACACTCTTACTTCCCTCTCCCCCTGCTGAGGTGTCATGTCTTCACTCTGAGGAGGGAGAGGCCAGCTCGTGTTGTGTCCTGGACAAAAGGTCACAGCAGCTGCTCAGATATCTGTAATAAATCAGGAGGATGAAAGCTTTTCTTTGGTCTTATTTCACCAGGACAGTTTAACATTCTTGACATTAAACTTCTGCGTGGGATTGTGTTGGTGGATCATTGGGAGCCCAGAAGTTAAAGAGCAGCTGATTTCTCCAGGGCTGAGATCAACCGGCTGCATTGTGCTGGTCTCAGCAGAGAGGGAACAGAGGCTTGTCAGAGCCACAGGAAGGCAGTCCTTGCCCTCTGGTGCTCTGAGCTGCTTGGACAAGTCCCAAGCACTGGCCGTTTCCAGCTGCACGTGACAACAGATTGTCAATGGGAATTTGTTTTCGAGTTCTCTGGCCGTTGGTAGTAAACAGTGGAAGAACACTGGCTGCAGGGACCTCCTGTCTGATGGCACTGGGGAACTGGTAGGGACAGCAGAACATGCTTCCCAGCTGGTTCAGATCTTCCTGTTGATCTTGCCTTTCTGGAAAGATTCTCTACAGCAAGCTTCAGGCAAAATCTGCAAGAGGGACTCGTTCTGGAGGTGAGGCCAATTCATCTCCAAAGCAGACACAGGACAGCTTCCTCCCACCTGCATTCCCTTTGCCAGGACTTCCCACCCAGTGAGACAATACTCTGCACTGAGTGGCCCATTTCAGCCTTGACTTCTCGCCTTACTTAACTCCAAAGGAGAGAACTGTGGATTATGGACCTCCTCCTTTACCAAAGTTGAAACCCCTCCATTATTGTTGATTGGACCACATGCACCTCAAAGGAGCTGTTGTGGCACTATTGAGAAGTCACAGTTTTATGTTCTTGTGACCCCCAGCTCAGCACTCAGTGACCAAAAGAGCAAGTTACACCCTTAACACCATGACTGGAGAGAGTTTAAAGTATAATTTTTATGATTGCTGAGGTTTTGGGTTTGGTTTGCCTCACCATTAGCTTTTAGAGTGATTAGAGTGATTCAGCTGAGGAATGGGAGTAAAACTCTTCTGTCTTGTACTGATACCATAGGAACGAAGGAAAGAGCAGCAGAGGCTGTAGAGAAGCAAAGTGCTGGTGACACACGAGTGTCCTGCCATTTACAGCTGCAGGGTCAGAAAGGGAATATGGTTAAGGACATTTTGCAACAACGTCTCCAGCAATGGCTGCTCAGCTGTGGTGCAGAGAATAACAACTGCCTCCACAGCACCAGTGTGCTCAGTGCCATCAGAGACAGACTTATCAATAAGACATAGGTTTTGTACCAAAAATAAACCTTTCAACACAATTTTTTGTGTCTGTGGAAATATTTAGAAAAGTTCATGTTAGGCTTGCTTGTAATGTAATTTGACTCTTTGAAAGTGAAATGTCACTGTTGGTCTTCAAGCTAACTCTGCTGCTAATCCCCTCAAGGCCCCAGGGAGCAAGTCTTGATACCAGAGCAGTCAGATCGTTTCAAATCAGAAAACAGCAGGGATAGCTTCCCCCAGTTGTCTGCCTCACCCGTTCTTTATTCTGTTCCAAAAATGAAGAAGGGCAAAAGCACCTTGCCTTTTTCCAGCTCAGTCACTCATACTTCCTTGTGATGGATTTAGGGTGGTGAGGGTGAGCTGGGTGTAGAGTGTCTGGCACAATCACAATCCTTACCTTACACTGCACTCAAAGGGATCCCAGACCAGTTTGTGTTTTTCACTCTGGCTTCTGATCTGCTTCACGCTCTAGTTCAAGGACTTGCATGAAGCTTCTGGCTTGGCACTACAGAGAAACACTGAGCTTGAAAATGAAACTTGATTTGGAACCATGGCAAAGAGAATTACAGGCAGGAGATGCCACTGGTGCCATACAAAGGATTACCCTGACAGTGAATGTTCTGCTGGTTTATTCAGCCCACTCTGAAGGAAACCAAGCAATGTGGCTTCTGCCACTTCCCTTTCCAAGGACCTTTGTCAGCCAGATAACCCTGCAATGAGGAAACATTTTGCTGTGTAGCCTCATTTCCAAACACATCACACTAACTCGTTCCCGCAGTATCCCCTGGGAGTGGGAATACCAAGGAATTCAAGGCACACTGCCAGAAAGGCCAAACTGCTGCAGGTCCTTTGAGGTCAGCAAGTGATGGGCTGTAAATACCACAAACATCCTGCTGGTGTGACAGTTTTGTGGGACACTTGCAGTTTTGCCTTTCTCGATACATCTTTTTTCCTCTCTCTGCTTACAGCTGTCCTGATGGCCCCATAAATTCATCCCGAAACTTCATTTGAGGGAAGGATCTCCTGCACCAAAAGCTTCCTTCTGCTCTTCCCCTTCCCATAATTTCCCTCAAGATGGCATCTGACAGTCCCGAGTCCCTGATGACCCTGTGCACCGATTACTGCCTTCGCAACCTGGAGGGGACCCTCTGCTACCTCCTGGACAACGAAACGCTCCGGCTCCATCCCGACATCTTCCTGCCAAGCGAGATCTGTGACAAACTTGTCAACGAGTACGTTTCAGGCCTGGTTTGGGAAGGAGCTGGGAGCTCAGAGAAGGGGGAGTGTAGTTCTCCAAAAAGAATTATGGGAAAGAATTCATAGGGCTGTGTTTTTCCAGTTGATCATATTGGCAAATAAGGGTTGGCATGAACTTCAGAAGGAAGTGTTTCCTTTTCTACTGCTGTCATTCTAATTTCTGTGGTAGTCACCGTTTCCAAATTAGTCAGAGCCCAATGAGATGCTGTAAAAAGGGAAATGAAAAGAGTAAACCCAGAGTGAAAAAGTCACAGCTTCTTCATAGAATATCAGTGAGCAACAAAGAAGCCTTTCCATTTCCCACCACTGAAGCATTACAACACTCTCTCCAAGCAGAGAAATAAGAGTGCAAAGTGCTAGCAGATGTTAAATTTTAAGGCTGCTATTCCCATAGTTTTATAAAGCAACCTGTTTTCAGGGATTTCTGTAATTTGGCTGTCACAGTCTCTCTTGGCTGAACTTGTGCCCACAAATTCTGGCAGAGAATTTTGGCCAGATAATTTTCTGAAAAATAGGGAAAAAAACCAAATGACTAAGTTTAAACAGCTAGGGAAAAAATTCCTGGAGTCTGTGCTTGCCAGAATCCAGTGTGCTCACATGCACAGAGCCTTGCACAAATCTTGGCCCAAGATTTTCCTAGGGGGTTAGTTCTGTGCCAGAAGAGGTGGGTGAGCTCCTTTGTCCCAAAGGCTGATCTGGGTGATCAGGGGTGGGGGGAAGGGGGTTGGTGTGTGCTCACACCTCGGTCACGTTTCCTTGCCACCAGTGCAGGTGCCAGAGCTGTGCTAACATCATTGCCCCACACAGGTACGTGGAGCTGGTGAAGACAGACAGCATCTTTGAACCCCATGAAAGCTTCTTCACGCTCTTCTCAGACCCACGGAGCACCAGGCTAGCTCGGATCCACCTGCGGGAGCACATTGTGCAGGACCAGGACCTGGAGGCCATCAGGAAGCAGGTGGAGTTGCACTGACAGCTGCCACAGCACGGAGCAGCATTGCTGCACGGGCACCAGCTGGAATCCCAGACACCCAGAGATCCCCAAGGCTTCATCCTTTGCTGTCCAAGCTTTCTTTGGACTAACCTCAGGTTCTCCCTTCTTAGCTCCCAAAGCCACTGTTGGGAATGGCATAGGACACTGATCAAGTTGGGTGATAGGTAGTCTCAGGCTGTCCCAGTGGAGGTGTGGAGCAAACAGGGTGGGCACTTTACCTGTCAAATATCTCTAACGTTGATTTCCCTTTTTCCAGGATCTTGTTGAGCTCTACCTGACTAACTGTGAGAAGCTGACAGCCAAGAGCCTGCAAACCTTGGTGAGCTTCAGCCACACACTGATCTCCCTGAGCCTCTTTGGCTGCTGCAATATCTTCTACGAGGAGGAGAACCCCGGGGGCTGTGAGGACGACTGCCTGGTGAACCCCACTCGCCAGGTCTTGGTCAAGGACTTTACTTTTGAGGGCTTCAGCCGCCTGCGCTTCCTGAACCTGGGCCGCCTGATCGAGGGGGTGAATGTGGAGACGCTGCTGCGGCCCTTGGCCTCCCTTGCAGCTCTCGACCTTTCTGGGATCCAGCTGAACGATGTGGGATTCCTGACCCAGTGGAAGGACAGTCTGGTTTCCTTAGTGCTTTACAACATGGACCTTTCAGAGGAGCACATCCAGGTGATTGCACAGCTTCGCAAGCTCAGGTCAGCAGATCTGTTCTTCCTTGTTTGTCCTTCTCCCGCTGACAGGGACAGGTCTTTCAGGAATGGTCTTCTTGCCTGCTATCAGACAGCACCCACTTCTGGGTCCAGCTTATAAACCTTCCTGTGAACAGGCTCACTCATTGACTCACTGTACATATCTGACATGTCCAAAGCCAGCCTGAATTCTGCTTGTGAGGAGGCACCACTCAGCAGAAACTTCCCATTGGAAAAACAAAAACCACACATGTGACCCCATCGCCCCCACTTGGTATGCAGCAGGTAGAAGACACTTTTGTGAGTGGGATGTTGGCTCCAGTCTTAGGCAGGAGCCAGCAAAGTCTCTTTGCCCTGTAGGGAACCCCACCTACACATGACGGCTGGTCAGTTTGTCCCACCACTCCCTTAGCAGCAAGATTTTTCCAAAGGTTAAGCATTTAAATACCTGAAAGAAACCAGGATAATGTAATAGCCTGGGGTGGAAAAATTATAAGATTGGGGAAGCAGACAAAAACCTGTGTAACTTAATTTGTGGGATGAGACAAGATAAATTTCTGGGGATGCACAGATCCTCTGGTGCATCTTAATCTCCAGGTAAAAATGCTCAGGTGGCTGCTGTGATGGAGTTTGGAAAGGGCAGTTTCTGAGCCTGGAGCAATTTCCTTTGTGATGTGTGGCCAGATGATTCATTGTGGTCCATTCCAAGCAGCCCTCTACCAGATACCTGTGTGCTTTGGTTAGACACAGGGCCAGCTGCTGCTGCCAGAGCCTACAGAACCACATTCCTATATCTTGGGATGGAAATAACCATAAATAATAATTACACCTGGCTCTGGTAGAGAGGCAGAAGCCCCAGCTAATGCTTTCCAGGCTGTGAGATGCTCTCTATCACTTGCAGGCACCTGGATATCTCCCGAGACCATCTGTCCAGTTATTACAAGTTCAAGCTGACCCGGCGGGTTCTAAACTTGTTTGTGGAAAACCTGGTGAACCTCACTTCGCTCGACATCTCAGGGCACACCATGCTGGAGAACTGCACTATCCCCAGCATGGAGGAGAAGATGGGCCAGACAAGGTAAGGCAACAGCAATTACTGAGGTCTGCTAGGATGCACAGATCAATCAAAGATGAATTAAGAACAGTTCCCTCTTCTAAGCTCCCAAATTCTGTAGGTCTAATTAGTACTAAAAAGCAGGATACAACTCTTGCCAGCTTCCCCTAACAGTAAAGACTGGTGTGAGAATCAGCTGCGATTGCTGTATGCAACACATGTAAGGACTTGTACGAGTAATAAAGAATTCATCCCATCTGCCTGCCATGCATATCTGAAGTATTTCAGTTCTTTCCACACACATTCTCCCAGGGATCTCCTGCAGGATTTTTTTTCTGAAAGGACTCCAAAGCCCTTTACACATTTCCTACACAAAATACTCTTACCCTTGCTGAGATCCAAGCTCTTCTGACAGAACATTCATACACTGAGTCAATACATCAGCATTCATAGGAGGGCTGAGTGTTTTAGGAACTTGAAATCTAAAGGCCTAGTTTCAGATTTGACCTGGATACTGGGCAGATCAACCCTTGGAAGTCCTGGTGCCCCTCAGTAGAGGCAGACATAGAGGTCTGGTTTTCCAGATCAGCCAAGAACTCTGCCCTCCTATTAAGCACTTCCTGAACAGAAGCAAAGAAGTGAGCCAATACTGGCTCCTTTTCACCAGAGCTGGTGAACGTGCAGTGGCTCTTGGTCCATAAGGAACATAGCAGCCAAAACAATGTTCCTGCATGCTCACAGAAGCAGACTTAGCATGTCTATCACATTGCAAATACATTGGATCAGTGAAATCCATAGCCCTTTAAGCAGAAATTTTCACTTCAGCTAGTGAATTTCCAGGACAAATTTTACCTGGGAAAACTGCATCCTTTCTGCAGGAATTCTTACTGCTGGTTCCATTCAACACATTCCTCCTTCACTCAGGATCACCTGGGATGAATATTTAGAGCTATATTCATGAGCAGCTGACTGTTATAAAATTAAGTGTAGCTTTTACCACTCTGGGTATGAAGCAGTACAGTCAGAGTGAATGGAGGGCTGACAGCCATCTCTGTGGCAGGGGACACCTGAAGAAACATGGTACCAACATGAGCAATCTCTTGTTTTTTCACCCCAGCATTGAGCCAGCAAAGAGCAGCATTGCTCCCTTCCGGGGTCTGAAACGACCACTCCAGTTCCTGGGCCTTTTTGAAACATCCCTCTGCCGCCTGACCCATATTCCAGCCTACAAGGTAAGGAAGCTGCAGGAGTATTGTCAGTAGGAATTTGTTAGAAGTTGAAAGAACATGAAAATACTGGCTGCCAGTAGAGTGGAGTTCTTTGGGTCTTGTATGTGACAACTGAGCTCTGACCTTTCAATAACCACTTCATAATGCAAGAAAACTGCCAGAAGGCAAGACCTGTACCCCACGTAGTTTTTATAAGGGTTGAAAAGTGTGCCTCTTGGAGAAAAGCATGGAGAAATCATCCTGCCTGAAGGATGTCTGTGACTACAGAAAAGGATTTAAGACAGTAGGAGTCCTACTTTTGAATAGCATCCTCCTGCCCCAAAGATGCCCTTTCTCATCCCTCTGGACTGAAAAGTGACTCACCCTCTGCCTCATCCTGGGCTGAATCTACTCTCGGGGCAGAGGGGAGATCTTCGATCTTTCAGAGTTCCCTTCTCATGTTGGTTTTCCTCCTGCATAATTTCTCCCCTGACTCTTTTTGCTGCTCCACACCAGGTGAGTGGAGACAAGAACGAAGAGCAAGTCCTGAATGCTATCGAGGCTTACACCGAGCACCGGCCAGAAATCACTTCCCGGGCCATCAACCTGCTCTTCGACATTGCCCGCATCGAGCGCTGCAGCCAGCTGCTCAGAGCCCTCCAGGTAAGCCTTGGCCTCACCCTGACAAGGGGAATTTTGCAGTCCCAGTATTTTTTCCACCCTGAAACACTGTATGAGGCCATTCCAGAGAAAGTTCCAGTAGCACAGTGGAACTGGGTACCTTCATTTCCTAAGCACGTTCCTGCAGTGCGTGGACACATTCCCTGAGGGCTTCCAACAGTCACTCCAAGAATCAGCAGCAAGTCCACGGCACTGAAGCTCCATATTGCTTCTCTGCAGCTGGTGATCACAGCCCTCAAGTGCCACAAGGATGACAAAAACATCCAGGTGACGGGCAGCGCGGCGCTGTTCTACCTGACCAACTCCGAGTACCGCATGGAGCAGAGCGTGAAGCTGCGGCGCCAGGTCATCCAGGTGGTGCTGAACGGCATGGAGTCCTACCAGGAGGTCACAGTAAGAGCAGCCCAGGCTCTTTTGGCCCCCACAGTCCTCTTTCCCTGTATCAATTCTTGAGCCTAGAGTCAGCATTTGGGTTTCTTCTGCCTGCAGAGAGTTAAACAAGGCAGAGAAGCTCAAGTCTGTTCCTGGCCTCCACTCAGCAATGGGAATTACACGTAGGGTGCTCCTTTTTATCCGTGGGCAGTGGTGGGTGTATGTGACACACAGATACTCAGCACTGACTGGGGGGGAAATGGGTGTGGGTATAGGGGGTGTTGAGTCCATGGAAAGAAACGTCTCAAATCTCTGTACTGGAAATCAACTGTGTAGAGAGCCCACAGTCAGTGAGGAACTGGCTTGGAAAGCAATAGGCCCTGGGTAATTGGGTGGCCTTGTGGGACTGGAGTGACAGCCATGGAGCGTGGCTGAAGCACAACACTAGATCAGGGGATAACAGAAATCTCAGCAGTTGTAGCCAGGCAAGAAGATGGTTTCAGTACAAGCAGCAAGGAAGCATGAGGTGGTGGGGTCTGTGATTTTGTAGCCACTTGGCCCAGTGTTTGCTTCCTTTTGACCCAGGTCCAGCGGAACTGCTGCCTGACGCTGTGTAACTTCAGCATTCCCGAGGAGCTGGAGTTCCAGTACCGCCGAGTGAACGAGCTGCTGCTGAACATTCTCAACCAGAGCCGGCAGGACGAGTCCATCCAGCGCATCGCTGTGCACCTCTGCAACGCCCTGGTCTGCCAGGTGGACAACGACCACAAAGAAGCTGTGGGCAAGATGGGGTTTGTCATGGTTGGTATGGTCCCAAGGTGTCTGCATATCTGTAACCCAAGCTAGTGCAGTTCCCTTGCAGCTGCCCATCAAATGCCTCCAGCCACGATCCAACCTCGCAGTATCACAGGAGGGAACCAGTGTCCCAGCAATGCTGACCTCTCCTGGAACCCACCCCTTTACTTGCTTACCAGCACTGGAAGTTAGGATCCCAGAGACTGGTGTGAGGGCAGGAAGGCACTGTAACCTTACATCTGACCTCATCACATCAGGTTATTTCCAGATCTGGTGCCACCTTATGACTGGCTCCTTCTGCTTCTCCCCAAGTTTGCATCAGCTTCCCAGCTCAATCCATATCCCTCACCTTTTCCAACATCTGCAGAGCCTGTTGCTTTGGTGCAGTTATGCCACATCCCAGACCTTGTCATACAGATCAAAACTGACTCAACTGCAAAGACTGTGGCATAATTCAGCTCTGTGAATACTTGCAACTTTGAACATAACCCAGTTCCACTGGTTTACAGAAAGAGATATCAAGTAGGTTCTCTGCAAAAGATCAAAACTGGCCATAAATGGTGTGGTACTGCAGGACTGGTTAAGTTTTAGCTCCGTGATTTTTGAACTGTTTCTCACTCTTCCCCTTTCTTTGCCCACAGACAATGTTAAAGTTGATTCAGAAGAAGTTGGCTGATAAAACGGTGAGTGTTTCCCAAAAAAAAAAAACATATACACAGAGTATTTTGTTTTCAGTCTGAATTAGGCATGGAGATCAGCCCAGAGTGCCAGTTCAGCTTCTCTAATGAACAGAAGACATCTCAGCTGATGCTGCAGAATTTCCCAGGGTGAGGGCAGGGGAATGTGACAGGGAGGCAAAAATATTAAATAAAAAACCCACTTACTGACAAGTTGAAAGTGAACAACAAGGTTTTCTTACCTCTGAAGTCATCTAGGGTGATGCCAGAGGGGAAACAGGTGATTGGTTTGCACCAGGCTCCTACATTAGCAAAGCTCTGATTCTGTCCCTTTCCCTATAGTGTGATCAGGTGATGGAGTTCTCCTGGAGTGCCCTCTGGAACATCACTGACGAGACCCCAGATAACTGCGAGATGTTCCTTAACTACAGTGGCATGAAACTGTTCTTGGAGTGTTTGAAAGTAAGTGTCTGATTGTCTCTGGAGAGATGCTGACAGGAGCAGTGGAGGTGCAGGTGTCTGGGCAGGATCCCTGGCTCTGCTCCTCTCCAAGCATTACTTCCTACATTGCACAAACAGGAAAGTAAAAGCTTGTGTGAGTTCTTACATCATTCCACCCAGCCAGTAGAACAGAGAAACTTACAGTGAGCACATCTTCCCCTTTCCCCATCTTTGCTCAGCCTCCACAAGCAGAGAAGCAGTGAACAGTGGGCCTGGTCTTGATCCTCTCTTTTCACACACACCTTTAGCACCGTTTGGCACCTGCCAAGGAGCCACTGTTGACTACCCAAAAACACTGAGCTTTTCTAGGTGCACTGTACAGCCTTTTCCCAGGATTGCTTGTTCTCAGCATCACCACAGTCCTACCTGTGTATAACCCTGTTCTTGCCTGGCCAGGAATTCCCAGAGAAACAGGAGCTACACCGCAACATGCTGGGCCTCCTGGGCAATGTGGCAGAGGTGAAGGAGCTCCGCCCACAGCTCATGACCTCCCAGTTCATCAGTGTGTTCAGGTGAGCGCCTGGCTAGCGATCAGCTGGGCTCTGATCTCTTCTCCTGAACCACCTGGAGACTTGTGAATCTTTGCTGCATCAGCAGCTCAGTGTGATCTCTTCTCTCTTGGCAGCAACCTGCTGGAGAGCAAAGCCGATGGGATTGAGGTGTCATATAACGCCTGTGGAGTGCTCTCCCATATCATGTTTGATGGTCCAGAGGCCTGGGGGATCTGTGAGCCTCACAGAGAGGAAGTTGTAAAGAGGATGTGGGCAGCCATCCAGAGCTGGGATATCAACTCCAGGAGAAATATCAATTACAGGTGAGGAATGGAAAAGAATGGCCCACTTACCCAGGAGCCAGGATTGTCACAGGAAGGAAACATCAACAGAGAGTAAGGAAGGGAGAGAGCCCAGCATGGAGGCTCTGTTGAGAGTGAAGGAGAAACATCCTCAGGGACATATTCTTTAGTGAGGGTTTTACATCTTCCTTTGAAACATGTAACATAAGATGTTGAAATTAGACACCTTACCTGACAATTCCTATGGAAGAAGTTTGGCAGCCCAGCAGAATTTCTCCTGCATGCTTCTGCTAAAATTGAGTAGTTCAGGAAAACCTGGATCTGGGGCTGCCTAAGCATTTTTCTCTGATACTGCTATCCTTTGCAGTCTGTCCTTCTAAGTCCATTTGCTTCCCAAAGTCACAAGCTTTCACTCTTCTCTGGGGCATATTTGGACACAGTTACCAGAAATCTCTTCAAAGGCTAATACAACTGCTGGAATCCTCTAAACCCCTTCCTGTAAGTGGGTATCAGGCACTCAGAATTCCCTTAGTGCTTGGCAGGGATCCAGAACTGGCATTCCAGTGCCTGTTTAGACAGTATAGTATTGTTCTCAGAAGCACAGCAACCCTTGCACGTGTGCAGCCAGCTTTGCCTGGGTATAGTTTGCCTTTGTCCCTCCTCAAACTGATCAGTGCTGCTGGATTTCAGCTCTTGTGAGGAAATGCCTAATGGAGGATGGAAATAAATTCCAGGGCTCAGTTGCCTTCATTGCAGCAATTTCTCTGGGCAGTGTGTTTGTGCTGAAGTGGTGGGGCCTGTAATCCTGCCAGCACTGCCCTGGGACACAGACTTAGCCTTGGTGCCAGAATCTTTGACGTGCCAATGCGTTTACTGCTGTGGTATCTACGAGCAGAGTTTGTATTGCTGCGAGTGGCAAAGGTGCTGAAAGAAGTAGCTCTTGGATTTTTAACAACTTCTGTAATATTTCTGTGCAGGTCATTTGAACCAATCCTTCGACTTCTTCCACAAGGGATCTCCCCAGTTAGCCAGCACTGGGCCACCTGGGCACTCTATAACCTGGTCTCTGTCTACCGTAAGTTCTCTTTTTGAAATCATATTCCCTGCGCTGTAGAAGTTGAGGGGGTGGACCTGAAGCTGTCAAAAGAAAAAGCCTTCCCAGATAAACTATGTGGGTAGAGAAAACCTTTGAATGATTCAGGAATGTCCAGGCAGCACAGCCAAACAAAGCTAATTAGACTTGGTGTGTAGGAAATTCCTTTGCTGTTTTGAGCCTTCTCTTTCCCCTCCTGCCACCCTTTGTACCACTGTTGTGAGGGTTCACAAGGACCTGCTTTATTCTTTTCTCTGCAGCTGACAAGTACTGCCCACTGCTGATCAAAGAAGGTGGGATTCCTCTCCTGAAGGACATGATTCAAATGGTTTCAGCACGACAAGAGACCAAGGAAATGGCCAGGTAGGACACCAGTGCACCACCACAAACTCTCAGTTTAGCCTGAATTTAGTTTTTAATTCCTCCACATAAAGTGAGGCTACCAAAGCAAGGCCTGTAGTGATGTTTATGAGAGGTATGAAGTGAACACAGGAGAAGCAGAGGAAAAAGAGGATGAAAACAGAAGACTAGATATGTTTATAGGTGGGCAGTACACACAAATCATTGCCAGGCAAATGGGTTGTAGATTGACTTGTTGACCAAAGGAGCCACATGGCTAATTGCAGTTCTTAGGCCAAGAGTCTCCAGTTACCACTTCTCCCTGTACTTGGGTGGGCTCTCTGTCTTCAGAATCATACTGGCCTGTCACTGAACTGCCAACCGCACAGTTAAAATGAGAGCATTTTTCAGGAGGCAGAGTCCATCACCCTTGCAGTGACACCTTTCTTTGGTGTCATCCTTTCAGAGTTGTACAAGCCAGCTGCAGTTTCTGATCATTGGCAGAGTGAGAGCTGCAATTTCATACTTGCAGGATGAATAGAAGGGAGAGGTAGAGATCTGGGAATGTGTACCTGGTGAGTGGGCAGCAGGTGTTGGCACAGCTGAAGGGTTGCTGAGTGCTGCAGGGGACTGGAGCCTGCAGAAGACAGTCACAGTTACACACAGTGTGTGGGATGGGACAGGTGACAGCACAGTGAAGGACAAACATTTGCACTCGTGTTTCCTGGTGGGATTTAAAGGCATCTGAGATTTTGGGTATGTGGGTGATGAATGAATGGTCACAATGGGATGTGGCTGTGCACTACCATAACTTGACATTCCAAACTGGGAGCTGCTTTTGTGGAGTTTACTGGTTTTGACACAGTTTATGTCTCAGATACAAACAGGACACAGTTACACAGAAATCAGCTCTGGGACAGTTCTTGCCTTACTGTCCCACAGCTGAGGTGCAATAAGCTTTAAACTAAACCCTCTCTCCTTGTCCTTGTTTTATCCATAGGAAAGTTATAGAGCACTGCAGTAACTTTAAGGAGGAGAACATGGACACTTCCAGATAGAGGCAATCACCCAATGCCTCTTGCCAGCACTGTATCCAGCTTCTCTCTAACTCACTGTACATAGGGAGGACTCTTTCTTACCAACTCGCCCGTTGGAAGGAAATTTTATGTGTGTGTGTGAGACCCTCAGTAGATGAAGGTGAACAGGGGAGGGGGGAGGGACTTTTTGCACAACAAAATGCTTTCCTTAACTTAGTGGACTTTTTTGTTATGAAGTTTCAGGTTGAAGTTCCGTGTGTATGATTTCTGTATAAAAAGAAAACAAAAAACAAAGACAACTACATTATGTATCTTTTAAACTTTTTATTTTAGACCACACAGAGAGCCTCAAATGACCATGAGCTTGAAGACCTAGTTGTGTGATCACTAGCGTGACATGTTTATTTCCCACTTTTTAGAATATTCCCTTTTGCTGTACTGCATGAGGTCCTGTGATGTCTGCAAGAACACCAGTCCTGAATCAGCATTGGCTGCTCAGTGGGGCTACAGGCAGTGATGAGTTATTTATTTGGTTAGAGAGGCTGGGGGACACAATGCCAGACAGACCAAAAGAATTGACCTTTTAGTGAGATTTATAAATGGAGTAACTAGAGAAGACCTTTCAAGCTAATTCACTCCCTTAAGGGCTTTTTAAAAGAAGACTCACATTAATGGAAGCATTGCTAATTCTGTGTGGGTCATGTGGAAGGAAGACATTCCCAGTAAAGTCAAGAGGTCTGTTTTGTCCCCATTGGCAGTACAGTAGGATCTGCCAGCCCACCCAGCCTCAGGCCAGGGATGACCAGTAAAACCAGTTACATGTTCTTGGCTACTCAGAGCTTCTGTCTCAAAGGGCGTCTGTGCAACATGGCACAAGGTTTGTTCACAAAGGGCTACACATCTTCATTCCAGTTCTTCACCACCTTTTTTAGTTGTGTTCTGTTTTGTGGGGAAGGGCTACAAAGCCAAACAGAGTATTTGCCTCTGCATAATGTACTTTGCTAGACCCCAGTCCAGAGCAGCTGTACCTGTTGTGCAAGTCTCAGAAAGGGACTGGAGCTGTTCTGCTCTCCCTCAGTCTGTGTCATCACCAGCTGTGCTCAGTGGCACCATAATGTCCCTTCAGAGGAAGCTCACTGCAGCACAACTGCTGGAAGTGGAGGTGGGAAGTCTCCAGGCACCCTCTGAAGGGCAATCCCAGGAAATACCACCTTTTGTTCCACCCCAACATCCTCCTCCTCTTCTCAGAAGCAGAAGGCCCTATTCCTGTCTGATTCCCAGAAGCACTTACCAGTGCAGTCCCACTCCCACCAGCAGCATTACTCCTGTGTGTGTGACACAGGTGAGAGGAGAGTCCCACTGAGCTGGTCTTCACCTGTAACACTCCAGACCTGTAATGGCTCAAGAAGCTGAATGCCAAGGTTTGCCTCACAGACAGGCACTCAACAGCACAGTTGTCCATGACATAGCCCACAGAACTGCTCGCCACAGTTCTTTGACAATTCACAAATCTTTCTTAGAAGGGATTCAGAAAACATGTTGTGCCTGGTAGAAGGAAGATGAGCCCATGGCCACGCAGGCTGGGACATTTCAGGCCTCAGAGCACAGTAACTCGCTGCTCTCTTCCCTCCTACACTTTGCTCTCAGATTTGAGTCACTGCTATGAGGTTCTGCTAATGCTCAGAGTTCATGTTGTCCTTGTGAGCACGTTAGGGACGGATCCTTGATCCACAAGCTGACACTTTAACTGACAGAACACAACTGCCTGGAGAGGTTTATTTTTACTGCCAATACGGTGTTATTCAATGTCTTTTTTTTTTTCTTTTTAACCAGACATCATTTGGTTTGGTATTGTGAGATCTGTACTTTTTTCTTTTAAGTATTTTTTCAAACATATATATTTTTGTGTCACTTTTAAATTGTTTTCATAAGATTTGCAAAACTTGACAAATTATACTTTTTTGCAGTTGCTTGAAATGTATTATTCCTGTTTCCCAAGAATTTGTGCCCCTCTGAGCTTTGAGATGGGGAAGCTTATTTCAAAATCTGTTTTCTATGTAACATTTACTAAGCTTCCTTCTAGATGCAAAACTAAGAGGGGCTGCAAATACAGCCGTGGTTGTCAGGGGAGTCAGGCTTTGTTCTTTAATTCCCCATTTAGTGCTGCTGTCCTTGGGAAGTTGTTTCATGTGGCAGTGCCACCCACCACATCTGCTTCTTTTCCAATGCCCATGTAGTGAAAGCTCCTGCCGCTAAAATCTTGAACCACCTGACAAAAAGCACTCAAGATTCTGACTGTGTTGGCAAGGTGGGAGTAGAGCAGAATTGGACATTCACAGATGTGAGGTATCAGAAGCCCTTGTCCCCAGAAAGCAGCTGCCACGCTGGGGAGACAGTGGAGCTGAGGAACTCCCATCTCAGCTGGAGCAGATCCCAGCCTCTCATTGCAATCCAGGCCAAGCAGTTGGGCTCTACTCTGAGATTTTGGCACAACTACATCAAGGCCAATGGCTTGGTTTTATCTGCCTTGAGACCCCAAAGGTTTGGGTTTTCCATACCAGTGCTTCCACAAGTTCAGCAGTTACTGGAGTCTCACCTGCTGTATCCCAAACTAACAAGATCCATGCTGCATCAAAGCTGTTTCACTCTGTAAAGGTAACCTCTGACCTCACTGCTCACAGCCCCTCAGCAAGCTGTACCTCAGCCTGAACCAAGATAAAAAGATTTTAATTTCCCAGCAATAAGGAGACGAATGGAACCAGGCCAGGCTGCCAGAAAAGCTCAGCTTGCTGAAATCTGTCACCAATCCCAAGGGAAAGAGGGAGCTCTAACTGGGCTGTTGCAGAAAGCCTCAAGTAAGGTTTTGAGTCAGGCCACTAGCAAGGTAAATTCCTGAGGCAGCACATTAAAAGGAATAACATCCCTGTTAGAGTAATATGAGCTTTGCCTACAAACTTCAGTGTCTTCAAGATTTTGTGAGCTGAAAAATAACATTTTCCCTTCAGTAAGGAGCAAAGAGGGAAAAGTGTCCTATGAACACCTCAGTTTCCCTAAGTGAAACAACAGGCATAATGCACAACCTGAAAGCAATTTTTGGTGGCAAGGATTTAACTGGTGCCATAGATCCAGAGCTGAGGACAGAACAGGAGAGTTGCCTGCAGACATCGTATCAATGTTCTGCAAAGGAGGGGAGGGCAGAATGGCAGATTTTTTATGAATGTAAAAGGAGAAGTTGGACACCCTGAAATGCTTGACTGCTCCAGGGATGCCTCTCAGGCCTTCAAGCTTTACTGAATCAAAGGAACAAGCCAGGAAACATCAACTCCACACAAAATTATACAGCCAGTGACCAACCCTGCTCAGAAAACCAGAATGGGGTTCTGTTTTTCAAATGAAAATCCAACTGGAGAGAAGTTCACAGCATGTAAGGATATTGCAGAGGGGCTCCTTGTGCTCAGTAGCTGTTGGCCCACTCAGACTCTTCATGTTTTCACTACTGTATCTCCTTTAATATTCCAAAGCTTGGCAAGCAGAGCATGAACACAACTCAGTAACTCCCTGCAGAGACTGTGCCAACAAAGGAACCCTCTACCTGGACTCTGTGTGGTTTCCTTCCTGGCAGGAGGCTGCCCTGTCCTGCAGTGGCCCTTGTCTGACCCAGCAGTGCCAGGTGTCCATGTTCTCTGGAGCAAGTAAGAGCAAATTGGTGAGCAACTTCCCACCAGTGCTTCCATTTTACAAGATCTGTGGGAGGAGTTGCTCATAAGGATTGGCATCTACTTGGATGATGTTTAACACCCAGCAGCACCAGACTTTCTCATCTAGACCAAGCCAAGAAAGTTTAGCACTGATATTTGTGGCAATCAGAACACTGCAGATCATTCATCTGCACCACAGCTGCTACTACCCTGCACCTTCCTACTGAAATGATTCTCTTCAGCACTGAATCCTACCCAGCTTGTCACCTTCGCTGGGCTTCTGCTGCTGTCACTGGTCTCTGCAAAAGATGAGTGGGAGGAAAAGTGTTGGAGCTGTGAGTCAATTCTCTCTCATTACCTGAAGAAGGCAATTAATTACCAGTAGGGCAAGAGCTAGCGGGCATTGCAGTCAGGCACTATCCATAGAAAAGACTTCCTTGAGATTGTTTAGGGAGGAGTCTGCCACAGCTCAGGTGTTAGAGGACAGTTTGTGCTGGAAAAAGAGAATTAAAAGTAGGGAAACAGCTGGTCTCCACAACAACCATGTGTATGAAGCACAGAGGGCAACAGACATCAGGAATGGATGAAAAGCAATATGGGGGCTGAAGGAGAAGAGAGCACTTAAATAAGGAATGAGGGGGATTTTCTGCTGAACTGAAACACTTCTGCTTTAGCAGACTGTTTTGATTTCATATAATTGTCATTGATTCTCTCTGTAACTCTTCTTGTTTTAAAAAAAGGTTTTAAGCTAACTGAATATGTATTTCCTTGTTTTGCAATGAAAATACCCTCAGTTATAATGAGCAAGTGTCTCCTTTTATTCTGTCCATGAACCTGCCTGATCCTGAGGCCTGGTTCAAATGTTTGTACCTGGTGAAACCGAGCAAAAAAATCAAAATGCACAACTGTTGCTTCCTTACAATTCTGAATGAATTAACTTTTCTGTTGTATCCGTTGGATACCCGCTGTGTATTAAACCTAGTGCTCAAGAGTGTCTTCTTCCTTTGTTCTATGAATGTGGTTTATTTAGATCCATTGGCTGTCATCTATTTAATTAAAAATGAAAGGAACTGCCATGTGTTGATGGTGCCGTTCAGTGCCTTTGCCTTTCATCACTCCAAAAGATACAATACTGCTTGTCAACAGAAGAAATCCGTGGAGGAAGAGAGCATTGTTAGGAAATTGTGCAAGAGGAGGAAAATAATCAGGACAGTATTTGAGTGTTCAGATTGCTCTGAACTCGGTAATGTATCTGCAGCTCACACTCCACAGCCTGGCCTTTGCAAGGGGCAGGATCTGAGCACTTAAGAAATGCCAATCTGCTTTAAGGCCAGTGTGACTTTCTTCTTAAGATCCTGGCCCTGAAAGGGCTCAGTGCCAGTTAATTCAGTGGTCACTGTGGAGCCTGTAAAGGAGCAAGGTGAACAGGATGGGAGGAGCGTTTGTATGAAACTGAACTGCCTCTGAAAACACACCATGGTGTAAGAGTACAGAGAGATACCTTAGCTTTCCAGCAGCATGGGATTCCCAGCTGGAATCCGATAGGAACCAAGTTTCTCCACTCAGAAACTTGCTAGTAGAGACTTTCTGCAACTGAGCCTAATTTCAACCAGTCACTGAGGCTGAAACCCTTGAGATAAGCTCTGATCTCTGCAAGACAGGTTTCAAAGCTGAAGGAGAAGATAAAAAGAGTAACATGCACCAAATTATTTTAATCACAAAGAGAGTGAGAATACATTCCTTAGGGTCGATTATTCTAGAACATCAAAATGTTTCTACTTTCAAGTGGATAATACTATTACTACTCAAATTGCTTTCATTAAGCTTTAAAATTTACACCTCTCTGTGAAGAAGAAAAGACACTACCCACCTTTTTCCAAGCACCAGTACAGCCTGAGGTGTCTGAGGGAAGAGAGCTGTAGGCTTTGCATTTACCTAGAATTTAAAAAAAAACAAAACCGGAAGGATTTGAATGATTGCTTCGAAATTTAGTTGACAATTTTTATTAATATTGCAACCTAGCTGTCTTAGGTAAACCATTTAAGTGACCCACACAACCAGGTGCTTTCCTGGCATCAGCAGGTGGCCACTGGCTCATGTGAAGAGACTAAAACAATCAATTTGTGGGCAAACAATACCAAGGAATCAACTACTTGTCAGGTGCAGGAAGGTAAATTTATAAAGAATATGATATTTCTTTCCAAATTTTTATTGGGAAAGGTAACAAATCCAGCAACGTATATGTATATTAAAGCTGAAAGGACTTTAAAGAGAAAGCACTGATTTTGGAACTTTTACAGACCTGTGATGAGATTCATCTCCCTTAGACACTCAAAGTATAAATATATATGTGCTATAGTCACCTTGCCTTTTTTTATTGTTAGCAAAAGACAAAAACGCATCTCAGGTGCAATTCAACTGCTTTTAGATGTGTGTTCCAGCTGAGAGGAGTCTATACACACCTGCTTCCCTCGGCAGCCCTTGGGGGAGCTCAGTGACCTCACTCAGCCTCTTCACTGCAGACATCCCAACCAGATCAAATCCCTCCTGGAGTTATGTCAGACATTCTCCAGGCTCTGTTTGGTTAATGGGGCCGTGTAGCTGCTCCCAGCCAGGCACAGCCTCTCTGCGCTTCTTCCCGGGGGACGGAAACCAGCACATGGAATAACCACGTTGGCGGGAGCAGAGTCAACGCAGTGCAGCACCTCAGCAACCACCTCCAGCAGCCTTTGAACGGCACTGCCAGACCCTGCCATGGCTCTGTACGCCCAGCAGCGTCTGCCCCAGTGTAGCGGAGGCTCTGAATAGTTTGCCCAGCCCTGCGCTCCAGAGCCCGGGGTGAAGCCGGGAGGACACGCGGGAGGACACGCGGGAAGGGCTCTGGGAAAACACCTTTCTCGGGAAAAGGCCCCGCAGGGCACAACAAAGCCGGGGCGGTGTGGGGGACGAAGAGGGCCCGGCA
>VZTJ01002480.1:584885-620755 GCA_013397795.1 Orthonyx spaldingii | reverse complement strand
AGCCCCGCGCCGCTCCGCCCCCGGGGCAGGCGGAGGGAGGTCGGGGATCGCGGCCGGGCCGTGCGGCCTCCGCCGGACACGGGCGAGCCGCGGCCCGGGGGTCTGGGGAGCTCCCTCTCAGCCTCTCCCCTCTCGCCCCACGCCCTCTCCGCCTGGTCTCTCCCCCTTTCCTCTTCATAGATTCAGAACCCCTTTTCTGAGGCCAGAGAGAAAAATCTCGGACGCTTCACAAGGAGCTGCTGCTTTCTGTCTTTTTTGGGTACCTTTCAGAGCTGCAAAAGCAAGAGGAGCGCGGGGAGCTGCTGCAGCCACTGATCTTCGTTTTGTTGGTTTTATGCTCGGTCCTGCTGTACTTCAAGGTGTCTCTCATGGATCCGGGTTTTGTTAAGCCTGAAGAGGAAGTGAAGGTAAATCCTTTCATGAATAGAACAAAGTGGTGTAGCTGTAAAGTCTACAGGCTTTTCTACTTTTTCCACTCCGGTAGATAACAATCTGAAACAACTTCTGTTGTGGTGGCATGAAGGACACATGCACAGACCGTTGGAGATGAGGACGGACTGTCTCACACTGGTATTTTGTAGGGTTTACAGGCTTTAAATGTGCCTTTCACACCACACTGCCCCTGTATGTGACTGTGCCATTTGAGCCACAGTCGTCTCCTAGAGCCGAGGCTGCAGTGCCCTGTGAAATGTATACGTGACCTATTTTATGATAACCACTGCTAAGTGGTACAAGTGCAAAAAAAAACCCAAATTGAAGGGCAGGCTTGGCAGACTGCTCTCTACAGCTCTCCTTATTGAAATCTTTATGGATTTGTTGCCCTCTCAGAGGACATGTCCACAAACAAGTTACAGTGAGGTAAATTGAGATGGGAAGTTTCAGTAACTGATAGTCTGCTCAAGGTTCACTGCCTTACAGACTGTGTAGGACAAAAGCATTATCAATCTTAGTCATACATCATTAATGTCAGTGTTGGCTGTGTATGACTAAGTAGCACTGCTCATACTGAAAAGACATTGTTACTGTGTTTAGAAGTGAAGTCTAACCTTGTTTTTGTCCCTGAGTGTATTTTGTCCACAGTTATTTCTACCTCTATGCAAACATTTTTTGGAGGGTTACAGTACAGTTTTCTCTCACTGTACCATAACTGTCTGCAGCTTCTGTTGGAATTCTAAGGAATTATTTTGTTTAACCTTCCTAATGACAGAGATAACAAGCAGTGTGTAACTGTTAAGTAAAAGGATGCAACAAGACAGCAGCCCAGGAACTCTCCTCACTCCCTCCCTTTCTCTTTTTTGTAGGAAGGTGAGGATAAAGGACAAGGTGTGATCCCTCAGATTCCAGGTGACATTAAGCTGCGGCGCTGTGGTTACTGCCTGGTGAAGGTGGGCATCCAGAACACGCTGGAAGAGGAGGGGATGAGTGATTTGAAAGCTTATATTGTTCTTTAGCTGCTGTTACTGGTGTTTTTCTGGTCTCTCATTGCTGCTCAGAAGAGGCTGGGCAGATGGTGTAGCTACACAAGTAGTAGTGATGGACACTGGCACATAGGTCAGTTTTACAAGGCTGAAACAAGTCCCTGCTGGCTTATAGAAACAGGAATTTTTTTTGCCATGAGAAAATTGTATTCCACATACTTACTGCCATGTCAGCCAGACCTTGCAGTACTGTCAAAGAAGTTATTTTGAAAATACCTTGATAATCAGAAAGGCAGCTGAGTGTGACGTGGGAACTTCTTATTGTTGTGAACTTGTTCAGAGGCCTTAAAGCAACAAAACATTGGCCTGAATGGTAAAAGACAGCATGAAGGAGAAATTACAGCAATTAAATTAGCTCTTAAAACAGTTTGCCTAAAGCCTAGAAAGGCTTGTTTTCAGAGTGATCCTTATCAGTTTAATGAAATTAAGCATTTTCCCAGCTTCCATAAATTCCTGAAGAGTATCTACCAGGAGGAATGAGCTTATTGCAAGAGGAAAAGCTGGCAAAGCATTTACACACTGCAGGAAGCATTACTTTTCTCAGCCAGGTCTTTCACCTACTCTGTGCCTGGTAATTGAGCTGTTTTCTGTGCAAGTGTCTTGTTCTCACATAAAGGCACTTCCCTGTGCATCCCCAAAAAACATCCCATCCCTGCCCACTCCATTTGATAGCAGTGGTCCTAGTTTTTCACCTCAATATTCTGCTTATGCTTTCCTGACTACACTGATTGGCTTTGTCTCCCTGTCTGGCATGCTGGACTTCCTATAACAGGTAGCTAATAAAGAAAATGTGTAGATAGGAGGAGTGTGGGAGAGTCACTTAATTTGAATCCCACCCATCTGGGTCTTGGCCAGGAGAATCACAATCCCTTTGATTTGTCTTAGCAATGTTGATGTGCTGTTGTCTCACAAGGAAATGTTTTAGGGAGAGTATTTTGGAGAAAGATTTGCACAATATTGTCTTGTACCAAACAGGAGTGGGACAGCCATGAACTACAGCCAGTGAGTTTTTTTCTTGTTCTGATGGTTTGTGTTTTGCAGCAACCCATGCGAGCCAAGCACTGCCAGCTGTGCCAGCACTGCGTGCGGCGCTACGACCATCACTGCCCCTGGCTTGAGAACTGTGTAGGAGAAAGGAATCACCCCCTCTTCATGCTCTACTTGAGCGTGCAGCTTGTGGTTCTGCTGTGGGGAGCCCATGTTGCTTGGTAAGGCTGGGAGGTGGCATTTGTACCTCTAAATTGCTGGAAGTTGTGGTGCTCCTCAGGCTGGCATAGAACATAGCAGTGGCTGGACTGGCTTAGGATCTTCACCCTCTTTTGCATCCTGGAGCCCCCTAATCTTGATCAGAATCTGATAATTTAGGTTTCATTGTTCATTTTCCTTCAGTCACTGTAACACGATCTTTGTTTACACATTCAAGTGCTGGAAACTCCAACAGGGTTCCAGCTGTGCATGAGAGGAGTTAAACCCAGGGTGATTGTGTCTCTCAGCTGTCAGGGGAACCAGCATCTTCTAAACTTCTTAAACTCCAATCCCTATGGTGCAGTCTCTCGGGACTTCATAGTGTATTAGCTCTCTGTAGTAGAGGATTATCAGCAGCTCATTAGTTATGAATCAAACTTAAATGTGTCATCAGGTTTGCTTAGTTTATGAAACTAGTTCTGCTTCGTTAACTGCAGATTTATTTCTGTTTGAATTGAAAGGTCAGGCCTCTACTTTGAACAATCCCGGGAGTGGCTGCAGCACAACATTTTCCTCCTTGTGTCCTTCCTCCTGATACTCATATTCACCATTGTGGTCCTGCTGCTGCTTGTTTCCCACCTGTACCTGATCTCATGCAACACCACGACCTGGGAGTTCATGTCACACCACCGCATCTCGTACCTGCGGCACTCCGAGCTGGAGAACCCCTTTGACCAAGGGATAATCCTCAATCTCTGGAGATTCTTCTGTTCACGCCACCTCACTGCATGGGAGAAAATCTATTTTCACAGGAACAGTGAGCCTGTCTAGTCTCAGTGTGCCAACACACCTGGCAGGCTGCTGGGTAAAGCTTTGTTAATGCAGTGGCTGCTGTTTCCTTGCACTGAACTGTAATACATGGACTGTGCAACCTGCTCCACAACCTGTTCATCTGCAAATTACATTTCAGGGACACTCAGGGGTACATTTTATATATAAATAACACTGATAAAGGCAAGAATCCAGTTCTGGGAAGGCCAAAGCCAGCAGAGCTGGTTTCCAGACTGAGCAAAGTATCTCTCTAAATGTATTTCCTTTTTTTACGTGCAACCACATCTCTCCAGAAGAAATGCAAGATTAGTGTGAGCATTCGTGTTTGCTTCTCTTCTCCAAGGTCTCCCTTGCCTTTTGCTGCTAGGGAACAGCAGCAATTAAAGATAAAACCAGCTAGGATCAGTGTAGTTCCTGTGGCCTTTTTTCAGCCTAGTTCTGACTGTGAGAACTGCAATGCCTTTTGTCAGTAGCATCAGGCATGTAAGAGAAATATTTGAGTAAATATTTAGAGAGTCAAAAGCAAATTTTATTTTATCCACCTGCCTCAACTTAATGCTTTCCACAGACTTAAGCCTTAATACTGTTAATGTGCATGAGAAAGAGCTGTAAGGCACCCAATTAATCTTATGAGGTAATTAGCCTGTACTTTGTGATGCCTTGAGCAGCTTTCTCACAGCTTTTTAAGTTGATAATGCTGCTAACAATTCACTGTTTTGAATCAAGTCAGTGAAGAATGATACCATCATTTTTCTTTGGACAGTAAAGTAATTCTTGGCTACTGAGTTATTTCTGCAGATAACATTGTGCTCAGGTCTTTGCTGTAGCTTGGGACAGAAGCAGTAGCAGAGATCGGTACCTCATGCCTAACTCAAGTAACACTGTTGGTAAAACTACTACTACCTCAACTCACTAGTGACATTTTAATAAAAGAATACAATTTCAATGCAAGAGGAAAGCTGCCAGATCCTGGTTGATTCACTGAGATGAGAGATGCTGTCAGCTTTCAGGACAGCAGCAAGAGGACTTGTTTTCCATTGAAATAAGATTTCCATGGGGAACTAAAAGGCAGTTTGGGATGACCAAGCTTAGCTTTAAAACAACAAAGGGTGTGGTGTGAATTTTAGTCCTGACCCTTTTCTGTTAAAACCAAACAAAACAAGAAAATCCAGCACAACAAAATGTTAGTTAGAATTATCTTGTGCCTTAATTGTCTTGGCTCAGGACCACCAACTCAGAAACACTCAGGGTTTAAAGTTGATGAACACTCATGAAAAACAGTATGGTTATTAACACAGCACAATAGTCCAAAAGCAGTTTACATGCAGCAAAAGATGGCTTTTTTGACCAACTCCAGAGTTTGTAATCTGTGCAGTCTGGTTGATTCAGGGTAGAAGCTCTATCAGAGGGATATCAGAACGCTAAGGATTGTTTTTGTAACACTGCTACACCATTCAGAAGGACTCTGGTGTTTGCTTGTGTTGCTGTGGTACCTGCTAAAGTGTGGATCATGTGTCACGTTGCAATTCCTGGTTCTTCAGGTATCAGTCAAGTGAAAGTTTATCAGCAGGTACAACAGCTCAAAGCAGTTTTGCTCTGTTTGGTGTTTCTTTAAAATGTACCTGAATGTTAATTTACCTTTTTTTTTTTCACTCAACCATAAATTGTAAAATAAAAGATTAAATATGCATTTTTAAATTATCTGTGCCTCTCTCTTTGAACTCAAGTTCTAGGTATCACCTGTACTAACAATCCACTGTGCTACCTCCCACTTCAGGGTGGCCTTGAACTAAAGCCACAAAACACACCACAGGGGCCAACAGCAACTGCTACCACTCGAACAAGAGTGAGGAAAACATGCATCCTACTCTAAACAGGCCAGTGCACTGCCAGGGTGAGCTGGAGGTTGAAAGGATCTTTGTACACAGGAATTTTCAGAAGCAGCTGTACTTAGCTCTGAAAATAGGAAATCGAGGTTGAGTGTGAAATATCCCTGGTTTGTACAAACAGAGCTCTTACCTCACTGAATCCTGAAGCACTGGGACCAGCCTTGGTTTAGCAGTTCCCTAGATCCTTGTCTCCAGCTACAGCACAGCTGCCTTAGTGCCACTCCTGTCTCTGTCTGGTGAAGACAAACTGAAAGAGCAATGATGGTGTCCCTGTTTGCATCAGATGCCTTCTCTCTAAAAACCCCTCTCTTTTTGTCCAACGAGCTAACATTATGAATTTAAGAGATGAAAATGTATCTTATCAAGTATAATTACAAGACAGATTACAAGGCAATGAAATCACCTTTAACTCACTGATTTTCCAATACTGTCATTACTTAGCTGTTCCCAAAAATGATACAGGATATACACCCTGATAAAATCTGTAGAGAGATAACCTGACTGCAGTCATTGGTATCTGACAGCTGATGACACCGTGCAATATGTACACAGACAACCTGAGTGAGAAGGAAGAAAGAGAGAAAATATTATTACTGGCATTTATGGAGAAAACTAAAATCCTGCCTGTTGAGCAGATTTTGGTTAGCCCTGATCTGAAACATTCAGCTGACACAAAGGAGATGAAAAGCTGAATATTTATTATATGGAAAGGTATCTTTATTTTTAAAAAAAGAAAAAAACATGTGCAAAGCTGTGAGGTTTGATATCATTAAAAACAATAGCTAAGATTTGGCATCCTTAAGTAGACTCATTTTCCTTCCAATAAATCACTTGGGTCATTATCAAATATCATTGTCTTGGTAGTGTTAAAATCCATTCCTTGTCTGGCATACACATTTTTATGAGTGGGAAATAGCATAAAATCATTACCAGGAAGGAATCCTGTATCTCTAGAAAATCAGTGAGAAGTGGCCATTCCCCTGCTATGCTATAACTTTAAATAAAGTCACACTACTTACTTAGGCTTTTTGCAAAGAGTAACCTGGGTTGCAGAGATGATTTGACTTCATCAAGTCCAGCTTAAATTCCAAATTTCATCAGCATTCAATGACAGAAGAAGATACAGCCAGCCAAACATTGATTATTCCTTAAAGGTAATTGACATCCAGCATCCTTCCAACAAATGAGGCTGGAAAAACCACAGCAGGTTAACTCAGCTTGCAGGGCACCTCATCCTGGGGCCATCAGCACTACCTGTACTACAAATCTTGTTGGCTTTTCCACTGGCCCTGCAAGGTCTTCTCTATTCTCTCTCTAGGTGGTAACAATCTCTTCATGTTTATATAGCACAGGAATCACACATCTAAAAGGTGTCTGGCAACAAAGTCAAAGTCCTTGAAGACAGTCTGCTCCTTTCGGGTTAGGAGAGCAACCTCCTCAGGAGGAGTAAGGATTGGCTTTTGGGAAGTGAACTCTTCATCGAAGTTGCTGATGTCAGTTGGATCTCTTAATGTGGGCACAAAGGGGGGCTTCAGCCTCCTGGCAAACAAGGCATCCCAATCAATTCCCTGTAAGAGAAGGAAGGAATCAGGCCAGATTGACACAAAGATTATTTATGAAATGTGAAAGTCAGAGGGAGAATTGCAGCCTCCCTTCCGGATCATTTGCAACATCTTATTTCTACTAATTAAAAAAAAAACAAAAAAAAAAGAGAGAACTGAAAAAAAGGCCCAGAACAAACAGTACAGGAGGTAGTGCAGAGATTCCATGCAGTGTATTTTACAGCTACAGCTGTATTTGGGAGGGACAAAACTACAGCTCAGCCACGGCCAGGTGGATCTGTGGATCTCAGCAATTTCTGCGGACATCCAAGTTCTTTTCTTGCTCCAATGCAAAGCCAGACAAGGGTTATAAGACTAAAAACTTTTGGCAGATGAGCAGTAATGAGGAGGAATGGCAACAGCTTTGCCTGGAACAGACAAATATCCCTGACACAAAGCAATTTAACCTTCATTTCTTTTAAGATTCATGTGTATCCTGCAAATGCAGGTGGTGAAATAGACTGACAGTCACTGTCATCACTAGATAACATCTTCAACGCTGCACTTTGATTTTAAAAGGAATATTTGTTCATGTCTCTAAAGTTAGGTGTATTTGTACATAGAAGCAGCACGATCAGAAATATCCGGCTCTGGAAGTGTAAAGATCCCAGAAAACAGACTTGGGGTATGTCATTTCAAGCAAGACTTGAAACATACTCCTGAATGGAGCAATGAGGTGCAACAGAAACTATCACTAAGATCTCCCTGATAACAAAGGGGAATAAGCCTCAATACCAACTGAGAGCAAATCACTGTCAGCTCAAACACCAGAAATAAGGGAGAGGGATAAAGCAAGTTCCTACCTTAAAAAAGGGCTGAATTTTAATCTCTTCTGCATCCTTTTCCCCTGCTCCCAGTCTACGCTCTGGACATTTCCGAAGCAGCTGCAGAAATACCAGTTCAAAATTAAACAATGGGAACAAGGATGGACAGAAACAATGTTCCAGAGAGAAGAACAAAAGAAAGGAGGTGGACTGATCCCTCAGTGTTTTCTCATTTTCACTTTGCACCAAGGTCATCATCTGCCAGGAATTGCTCAGACCCAGCTCCTTGTAAACAACTTGCCAACAGCAGTAAGATACCTGCCCTAAACTGCATGGAGCATCTCAGCTTAATTGTGCACCTGTGACTATGGGGTAACATTAAAAAAATTAATCCAGCCATCTCCACTGAATGGCTCTGACATTCCTGCCCTTGAATCAACACTTCTCTGTGCCAGACTTAGCAGGAGCAGTAAGCAGCCTGCTTAGTCATCCTTACACAGAAGGATTGCCTTTATGTAAAGAGAAAGAAGGGAACGTATGTGTAAATTTTTAAATATTTCCTTAGCCTATGTAGGCAGCTCCAGATTACACACACAAATGCTATACAGTCCTAATCAAATCCCTCTGGATCCACTTGCACAGTAAATGCAAATTCCTCAGGCTCCCAGAGACCCATCAAGCCCTTTACCTTACGGATTATGGAAAGTGCTTCAGTTGAAAGGAATCGTGGATACCGGACTTCATCATTGACAATGCTGTCAAAGACTTCCTCCTCGTCATCTCCAGGGAACGGTGACTGCAATTGGGACATTCTATTATTTAATCCACATAGCACCCATTCCTCAATATTAAATAGGCATGAGAATAGCAGGGTGTTGTATGGATTAATTACAGTTTGGCAAGCTATGAATGAGAAAAAATGAACTGAACTGAGAAAAATGTAACTGAGGTACTAATAATCAGTTGGCTACATTTAGCAACATTTTACCTCGGGTGGTCAGGTTCCCAAGCCTGGTTAGTGAGATCCCCTGAGGGAAGGTGGCCTTACCTCACCAACAAGCATCTCATAAATGAGCACGCCCAGGCCCCACCAGTCCACTGCCCGTGTGTACGAGATGTCCGTCAGCACTTCTGGGGCCAGAAACTCAGGGGTGCCACAGAAGGTGTTTGTCCGGTCTCCAAAACCTATTCCTGTAGGAAAAGGACACTTTGGTAAAATCCAGCACACGTTACTGAATGGATCTGATGCAGCCTCACCTCCTGAAAGCTGTAATTTGTCACCTGATGTTGTTACGTGGGTAAGGGGAATTGCCAATGAGAAGCGTGAAACCTGAGGCCCCCAACAACTCCAAATAACAAATATACAGACAATGCTTAAATAAACAGCAAAACCAAGGGAGCTTCCTGCACGTTCCATTGCTCTTTTACTCATCTACATGTTTTATATTATCCTATATTCTGGCTCCTTTGAGCAAAAAAGCACAGTTTTAAAAATGCTTTCGTAAGTCTCCTGAAGATTACATGACAAGGTATTCTTCCCAAATTCATCATGGCCAGATAGGTGAGGGGTTTTTTTGTTGCTTCGCTTTTCTGTTTTTGTTTTAATTTTTAAAATGGGGATTAATACAAGTTACACACAAACACCTACTAAAGCCCAAATCCTAAACTGATCCTGATGTCTCAATTTCAGCTTCTCCAGTCACTCACCTTCCTTACACAATCCAAAATCTGCGATCTTCACAAATCCTTCAGCATCTAAAAGAAGATTATCCAATTTCAGGTCCCTGCAGGCAAAGGAGATGAAAGAAAACAGTGGATGAAGACTGAGGATTGCCACCCAACATGTTTTTTTGCAAGAGGCAAAAGGTAGATGTTAATAAAGAAAATAAAATCTAGACTGAGTAAAGTCTACATTTGGTTTAATCGTGCACTATTTGGAAGATTCCCCTTAATTGATTGATATTTTCCCCTAAACGAAAGGCTCACAAAGCAGCTTAGAGCTGGGTGGGGCTTATTCATCTGGAAAAGGACTCCCACAACAGCATGACAAATTATCCCAGTGAAAAAGAAAGCAGTGACTTACAGGTGCCCCCCACAATGTATTGACATGTCACAGAGGATTAATCACCTGCAGCATGCCAGATGAATAGCTTCTAGGTGACTTTCTCTACTGTGAGCACGATGAACATGCTGATAGTGACAGGGAAAATAAAGACAGACAGAAAGACCAGAAACCCCAGCAAGAGAGTGAGCGCCAGACACAGTTACAGAAAAAAATAAACTTTCAAGTTGCTAAACTGTCTTATACCTGAGTTTCTGCTACATTACCTATAAACAATTTTCTTCTCATGCAAAAACTGGAGCCCCAAGACTACACAGGCTGTATAAAACCTAAAAGATAGAAATAGTTATCAGGAAATAGATAAAATTCAAGTTAAAAATTTGTAATTCCTGGAGACAAGACTAATTCTAACTCACTGTGCCATATGCTCTGGAAAGACATCTTCATGTATGCGCATCATGAGATCCCCACCTGGGGTGTATTCCATCACAAAACAGGCATGATGAGGGGTCTGGAAACACGCCATCATGTTCACAAGGAATGGATGACCAGAAGAATTGACCACCTCAAATATTCGCTTCTCACAGTTCAAGCTGCCAGGATTCAAAGAACGAAAACGTCAGCATTAAACAGACTCAGCAGAAAAGGCTGTTTTGAGAGAGGACATAGAAGAAAATCTTTACATCTTAAGTTAGAGAAATAAAAAGTGAGGGCTAATACAATATTTATCTTATATACTTCCAAACAATGAGTTTCAGAGTGTTCTTCAGGTGTCATTCTAACAAAAGTCAGACACCATTCTAAGTTTCCTTATTTCTGATTTTACTTATCCAAGGCTTAAGGTCACATTTAACCTGAAGAGTACCATGGCCAGTACACACCATACCTGCTAACATTTGATTACAGTTGTGGTAATGTAGCCTCTGGCAACAGAACCATCTCTAAACAAAGCTCACCTATCAATTTCATCTCTCCTAATAATGTCTTTTTTCTTCAAGGCTTTGATGGCGTACAGCTTCCCAGTTGCCTTGTATTGGGCCAGCAGTACCTGAAAGACAACAGAAAAGCTGTACTTCAAACAACCATATTTCCTTATCGGATTACTTTAACTCCAACTGATGCCAACTATTTCCATCCACTCCAGACAGTCATCCTCAAAACCTAACTCAAGGAACTCGAAAAACAGAGCACTTCTGTTTTGCTCCTTGTGCTGCAGCAGTCCAGAAGGATGTCAGTGTAAGTTATGTCCTTCTCCCAAACAGTAATATCACAGCTGGCCCAGTGCTTTAGGAGCACCTCAGAGTTCTCACAGAAGGAGCTATGCACAATTTTGGGGATGAAGCTCTTCCACTAGGGATCTTCATGAAAGGAATGGTAATGGTGTGCTTTGCTTTAGCACTCTCAGGACAGCTTTCTCCAGGCTTTGAAGTCACAAATCTTCAGGAGTTTTGAGTGTTAACAACAGTTATCAGCTGCTTGTGTGGCTGGGCTGGGTTTGTTCTGTATCTGCACTGCAACAAATCTCTTCTGTACTGCAATGTTTCTATTCAGACCCCCAGGCAGAGTCCCCTCTTCACAACCACTGCCCTCCTGCACAGTGTACTTCTCTACTACCTTCCCAAAGTGGCCACGGCCCAACATAGCGATGCAGTGAAAATCCTCGAGCTGAACTGTCCTTCTCCTGCAGAAAAACAGAGAAGAGACAATACCCAGGAGATGCATGAGCAGTTAACAAAGGAGTGTGTGGTTGCCAAGAAAAGAAGCTCTGTATAGCAAAAAGGAAAGCAAACAGCAGTGCCAACCACTCCTCCCCTAATCCTGACAACTAAAGCTTGTGCTGTCACTTAGGAAGAAGAAGGTAACCCTGATGTAAGGAAAGTGTTCCCAGTGGCAGCAGTCTGACTTCCATCTGTACTGGCAACAGGAGCAACAATTCTGACTCTTCTAGGCTTGTTCTCTCTGTTACTTTCCATAACAGGATTAGTTCCTCTCCACCCCCATCCTTGGGGTAGCAAAACTCAATTTCACCTACGCTCCTTTGAGCAGGCTCAGCAGCAACTGTAATCAGACAGGGACATGTCTACAGTGCTAGGAGGACAAGGGCATAAGAAGAACAGAAGTTCTCAAGCAGGAACTGGAAATAAAACACACTGGGACAACAGACAACATATTGGTGGAAGAAAACAGCTGAATAAAGAGATGCCACAGAATGTAATGTCAGCCACAAGGTGTTATCAAGAAAATTCAGGCTACAGAATTGCTAGTAAATAATTTTTTTTAAAAACCAAAACAACCTACACCCTAAATGCTTTAGTCCAGGATAATTTTTAAAAGGCAACAGACACTTTATATTCTTCCAGTAAGTGAAATGAAGAGCTGAGTATCTGTCCATGAAGATTTTGCTATTTCTGCTTTTTCAGTCAGTCTTTGTTCAAAAATAGTACACTGGTTTTTTACTTGTCCTGGGTATATTTACTGCTGTGTATCCCTGTTACATACAAAATGTGTCTGTATATGTGCCATAGACTGTAATCAACTTCCTCCTTTATGCCTCCCATCTTAATGAAAGACAATGTATTGCAAATCAGTAGAAATAGAAGAGTGTGAGGGATGCCAAAAGTAGTTCTGGAATGCATTACTTAGAACAAAGACACATCTAAACATACTACACCACAACACTTCAAGGAAGCACTTGAAGACAGTTAAATGACTTCACCTTCTACTAAATCACCTCTTACACTGCAGTGCAGTCTATCAACAGGCTCAGTATTGGGGTTAATGAGCAGGTAAGGCAGGGTAGACATTTTGGCTAGTGAAGTTCAGAGCAGATTTTTCATTGTATTGTCCACGCTCAGCATTAAGAATTTGCGGCTGAGAAACCAAAGTGCACCTTGAGCAGAATTTTAGACTTCATGCTCAAAAATTTCAGCCCAGTGACTCTTTAATCTGTGACCTAAGACAGCCCATGCTATCCACAGTTACCTTGGAGATGCTGGAATTGGAGAGCTGCAAGACTTCTCCTCAACATGTAGTCTCTTTAGGCACTAGGAGAAGAAAGAAAAATACAGTGGGTCATCCTCTGAAATCACCAAGGCTAACCTGAAAACCTACATCCAACTTTTCTCCTCTGTCAGGATCCAGCATAACCACAGACAAGTTCTTGCAGTTGGTCATTGCCTCTGCTTGGAGGTAAGCAGTATAAAAACAGATTAACTATGAGCACACAAAACTATTCCCATGTACAATAATTTTATAGGGTCAAATCTTTTAAAATAAACCCTTTAAAAAGTCTAGGATAGAACATTTCCTTCCTAGCAAATGGCGTCTCATGTAAAGAGTTACAATGATCAAAGAATGCAGTTTCCTCTATCACAAAAGCCAAATGAGAAAGGGTAAAATGTGGTAGAACAGGTCATTATACTGCTCAAAGCAATTTTTCTGCTCCTTCCTGTCAGAAAAGGAGAGCTGCTCTTGGTTTTGCCCAGTTTCTTTAACCACAAAGAACCTCATCTGCTTCTGAAAGCCTGCTGACCTTCCTTCTCTGCTTTCTCTGTGCAGTCTGTTCTGAACTCCCAATGCTGACCTACCTCCCATTCTGCTTCTCCAAGAAAAGCAAGTTACAATTTTAAAAAAGAGGTGGAAAAAAAGAAAGTGCAACTCTTTCGGAAGACTCCACCCCAAAATGGCTCACTGGATTCTGAATCCCTGGAGATCAGCCAGCTAATGAGACACCTGCCTAAAGCACAGTGAGTTTCTTCAGTAATAAACAAATAAGAAGAACAGAGCCTTGAAAGAACACCAACCAGCAAAAAAGACAACTCTCCCAATTAGCCCAAGTGGTTACCGGAGAATCTGCAGGAGATGGTGTTGATTCCTTGGAGTTGGCCATCAGAAAAAGGCGTGGAGGCTTGGGTGGTGCTTCCTCAGTAAATGCAAGCTTAGCCACAGGGAAGTCACTGCATTTGTAAGATAGAATTGAAGGAGATTTTGCCTCAGGGCAGAGCATTGTACACAGACAATTTTGTATCACCTCTGCTGTGTTAGTTCAGTCCAAATCACTGGACAACAGGGCTCCCTGACTCACACCAAAAGTCTGTGAAGTACCAACAAGACCTATTTTCTCCTAAAGTAATTAAAAGCTGGTTAGACTCACATTCCAACACTGGCTTTCTGATGCTATAAAATTAATGAACCACAGGTATGTAGAAGTAAGTCAAGAATTTAAAGGAAATCTTGATTTTAGTAGTGACATAGTAGTTGAGTCTTTTTTTTTCTTTCCTAGGTCCTCTGCATCAGTGGGAATAATCACTTTAGAGAACAACTGATTCAATTAAAAAAAAATTTGTTGGGGGGGGGAATTTTCTTCTATAGCACATTCAAAATCTCAGCTATGTCCCTTCTGAGTGCTGTATTACTCATGAAAGCAGAGTGCATTTTTATCACAACAATCACATGCCGACCTTGCATAGATCAGTTACTGTACTGGTGAAGACATTTAATGAATGGAATTTTCTTTCCTTTACAGCACAGAAACTACTCTTTTTTTTTAGACAGATACATTTTTCTCACCAGTGTCTTCTTCCACCTCAGTAAGGTGCAACAGAATTTTAAGATCTACCCTACACCCATTCCAGAGTGTTACACAACAACACTCAGGCCATCACTTACCTACTTAATTTGAACACTGAATCACCATGACTTTGTGGGGAAACTGGAGGAAAGTCTGTGTGAAGTGGGGGACTCAGACTGCTGATGGAACTACAGGGAGGAAGGAAACTCATCATCAGGCGACCCCAGGCAGCAACATTCATGTTCATTTGAGGAGCTCGGAGAAATTCCTTCCCTGGAGGAGTCAGAGTCAAAACATCAGTGAGATTACAACACATGAATTACAGTCTCATGTAATGTTAACCTATAGTTTTCACTCAAACACTTGTGGGTTACCCAAAATGGTAGCTCACCCTTGGGAGAATGGGCTTTTCTTCCGGGAATAAAGATTAATAATGATGATGAAACAGATCTGCTATTTCACCTAAGTTCAGCTCCATATAATATCATAACTATCCTCAAGTTGAAATTGAATAGAACATTAAAAATTGATTTTACTTCAAGTCAGGTTTTCTTCTCTTTCAACACTACATTTTAATTATGCAGCCTGTTAACAGGAAGTTTCTGAAAATGTGTTAAAAAGAGTAAAACATTTGGGATATTTTCATTATTTTTACTACTTCCTGAAGAGTATAAATATAATGTCTCATTTATCCCCACTGCCATGAAAGCTCAGTATGTAAAGTTTCACCTTATTCAGCTTCACAAGAAAGAATTTGCAGAGAAATAAGAAAGTATGCAAGCTATTCCAGTCCATAAATCTCATAAATCTGAGATGCCAGCTCTAGAGACTTGATAGAGAGTCAGTAGCCTGTTCATGCTACAGTGTTCTGTAATTCAGAGTTTTCCAGAAAACCTTCCAATATCCGTTCATCAGTAACAGCATGGCTGGTTAAATTAGTACAGTTTGAGTCCTGGATCTTCTCATACAATCGTGGAATGGTTTGGGTTGGAAGGGACCTTAATGGCCATCTAATTCCAACCCCCTGCCACAGGCAGGGACACCTTCCACTATCCCAGGTTGCTCCAAGCCCCATCCAACCTGGCCTTGGACACTTCCAGGGATCCAGGGGCAGCCACAGCTTCTCTGGGCAACCTGTGCCTCACAGGGAAAAATTTCTTCCCAATATCCCCTCTAATCCTGCCCTGTCAGTGGGAAGCCATTCCCCTTTAGTCCTGTCACTCCAGACCCTTTCCAAATTCCCTCGCCAGCTTTCTTGGAGCATCTTTAAGGCACTGGGAGGGCTTCCAAGGCCTCTCCAGAGCCTTCTCAGAGCTGAACAGCCCCAATTCTCTCAGCCTGTCTCCAGAGCAGAGGGGCTCCAGCCCTCTGAGCATCTTAGTTGCCCTCCCTGCTCCAAGAGGTCCATGTCCTTCTTATGCTGGAGGCTCCAGAGCTAAGAAGTCTGTTAAATAATTAGCAATTAAATCCTCCTAGCAATGTTAACTGTGAGTAACAACACCACGACAACACTGTATTACAGATGGTGCTGCAGCCAGGCTGCCTGAACTTCGTGTGACTGACCAAACTTTCACATACACAGTAATTAGCAAGAGTTTTAACATATCTCAGATTGAGTAGGACAGGGGAACCTGCTTGTGCAAAGCCCTGCTCTCACCCTGGACAACCACTTCTCACCTTTCTGTTTGGGGAAAATGCGCTTCTGGCGCTGAAGTTTTGGCTTCCTCTCAATGACAGGATTACAGAACATCACCTGTCAGAGAAGCAAAAGGGATTTGTCAGGATTCTCCATTTAAACTGTAAACCCAAATTTTCACACATGCCTGTTTTCTCATCAAATTCTCCATTCCTATCTGTTTGGTAAGTTTTGAGTCACTCCCAGACTCCAGACTGTTATTCCAGATTCAGCCTGCTGCTACTTCAGTTGTGAGTTTAGAGGCTGGAATTACCTGCTACCCGAAATTCAGAAAACCCCCACAATTAAGACCAATTTGTATCCCCAAAAAACTTTATCTAATTTGTGAAGTCATGCATAAAGAACACACCCATTTGTAGGATAACAGACACAGTAGTTCATGGCACAGAAGTAAAAACAAAAAAAAAACCAAAACCAAGTGCCACAAACCAACCACAAAAACAAGTAGGCAGGGAGAAGAGGCTAATTTTGGTACATGAGGTCCAGATCCTACTTTGGAATGATAACCACAGGAATTTTCATCACAACACAAAGGAGAAAATACTGAGGCTTTTAAGGGATTATCGAGATGATCTCTACATTGATGGTACTTCAAGCTATTATTAGCCTCAGAAAGATGATAAAATAAGCATAGCCAGAGGGAGTTTGGATCTCTGATTCTACAGTCTCTGTGATTCAATCCTGGCCATTAAGCCATATGTTTAATTAAAGTGCCACCGATGACTCATAATGAAAGCAAATAAAAACGAACGGATTTCACAGCACACACACGTAATTACAGTGGAGCAGCTGAAGAGTCACTCCAGGCTATGGCATGTGCACATCTATTACATCCTGTTGTTCCTTATTCTTATATGGGCTATTGATGCAGGAGGGTTTCAGGTATCATTCTACCCTTCTAGATTATTGCTGCTTCCATTCCTTGTATTCTGGGTTGAACAACTGCTTTCAGGGCAGACACCCTAAACAGACAGAATCCCCTGAAAAAGAAACAAAGCTTACATTTATACCTCTGCAAAAAGCATTCCTTGGGGCTCCAGCAAGAGGCACATCCCATGACGTTCATTATCAAGAAAATCATCCAAACGTAAAAACTTCACTGCACAGAGTTCTCTCCAATCTCTCCAATAAATTGCAATTTCTAGCTCACGAGACTGGTGGGATGGGTGAATGGTGGGGGAGAAAACAAAGGCAGAATAGTTACATACTGCTCCATGCATTTGTAAAAAACAAAACAAAAAAATCAGTAAACTAAAGAGTACACATAAAAATCTTCTTTAGTCCATCTGTTCCCTGCTTTTGGTCTTTTTAGATCTTCTTAGCTACAGACCCTCTTGGAGATTGCTGTCTTGGTTCCCCATTTAGAAATCCCTGAGAGCCATTTTGCTGATAAGATGAAATAAAACTGCTCAGATAAGGAGAGAAGGACAACAGATGATGTTCAAGCTGAATCTCTGGCAGAGGTGCTCTGCCCTCAGGGGAAGGCCGAGCTAACAGGCACATCAAAGGACATGGGGACAGCAGCAATACGGGGTTGAGCTAAGTGGAATGGCAGCTAAACAAGCAAATCAGGTAAGGTTAAATGGAAAAACAAACAGCATATGAACCTGGGGCAGACTTACCCGGTCCAGCTCAATGACAAAGCTCTGGTCCCACGCCTGGTTATTAACTGGTCCCCAGTTTGTTTGGCCAACCACTTTATTGTCCACCTTGAGCACAGCAAGGACCTCATCTGGACAAAGGAGGAAACACAGATTATAACCTTTCACCAAAGAAAATCTCTCATGCTGAAGGTGGACATCCCAACCAATTTCCAGAAGAGTCCTAGGAGGACCAGGCATAATGCAACACATTCTCTCTCTTAGTTTTGCAGAAATCAGGTTTCTTATAACAACACTCACACCAGGGTGACCCAGTGAGAAGCCCCCTTGCTCCGAGATGCCACTGGCAGGTCAGCAGGGAACCCTGTACTCACTACATGGCTCTTCATTCCGGTATTTTCCTGCAACACCACGGCCATGGAGGCCCAGGCCAACTCGTGTCCGGGAAAGGGACCTCAAATCACTTGGGCTGCCACAGATGGGAGAAGAACTAGTCATTCGGGAGCGTCCTGGAACATTTTCCAACAGATCCTGACACCCCATCAGTCTCACTTCCAGGGTTCCTGAGGAATTTTAGGAGAATAAGGAATATTATTATATAAAAGATAAAGTGATTCCAGTCAGCCTGTCGTCAAAGAGGTCCCAGAATTTCTCAGATTCATGATTTGTTGGTTAATAGTTTCAATTGACTCCAGATTAATAGACTGCAAATGTGTATGCTCAGAAAGCTCTGCCTGGCCTAGAAGACAGAAGTCCAGCTCCCAGAAAATCCAATATCCATATAACAACGAGAAGAAATAGAATTTATTTTTCCCTCTGTCCTCCTCACAACAACATGTCATGCAGGACCCCTTTACCTGTAAGAGCTGTAGGTTTGATGACTGAAGTGGGTTGGATGCTGCCACGCCGGGCTCCCAGGGAGGAAGTGTTTACTAGTTCCTGTTTGATGAGTGCTCTTTTTGGGTGATCAGGAGAAAGCTCACTGAGCTGGCGTTCCAGGGAGAAGCGCAGCAGATCAATCTTCTGAGAGGACTCTTGCAAACGACCCTGAGCCTACCAGTGTGAAGGAGAATAGAATGTAGGCAGAAATTTTCCATGTAGAGCCTCAGACCAGGTGTTATTAATCCTTTATGAACTAGAATATGCTTAGAAAAAACCCAACAAGACAACATCTTGCTAATACAGGAACAGGAGGAAATATTTTCCCATACAGCTTGAACCCCCATAAGTATCACTTCTGATGTTCCTGAGAAATTTCACCAAAGCAAGGAACGCTATCCCTAGAAGGGAAAGTGATCCCAACTGGTCTGTCTCCACAGAGAGACAGGAAATTCCTAAATTAGTAACTTGGTTAACCCTGCTCATTCATGCTAAATCACTAATGTGGGGGCATGAAACCACCCTCTCAAGAAGGCCTGAGCAATGCCTGCTTACCTCAGCCAAAAACTTGCGATCCTGTACCCGACTGCCCCCCAGGATCTTCAGCACATTTTTGGCCCCCTCTGCCACAGCAGCTTCAATGCGCAGGTGATGCCTCAGCTCCTCAATCCGCAGCTCCAAAGCACTGATGGTGCTCCCCATCCTCACTGGCCATTTGGGAGGTAAAATATGGCAAGGATGAAAATCAGCCAAGTGCTGTGGATCTTAGGGCTCTGTCTGCATCTGTTGTGGGCTGTATCAGTTACTTAAAGCATGTTACCTGCTGGATCCACTGTATCTTCCATCCCTCCTGCTGACTGAGACACTTTCACAATGTGCATGCGGATTATTTCAATCTTGGTCTTGCTGTCCTGGAGCATCTGCTGAGCTGTAGCCAACAGCTTCCGCTCCTGCCGAAAGGAATCAGATACAGAGAGAACCATGATCATCAAAAATGGGCGATGATGATGTGCTGGCAGATGAGGGTGAGGTGGTACTTGCACGAAGGGTCATAACTGACTCTGAAACGGAATACACAAGTGGTTATGTAAAGGAAGCACCACTGAGGATCAAGGACTCTGAGATCACAATCTCCATTTGCAGAGGGAAAGAACAGGTCAAGGACGTGCCCAGTTAATACCAAACCCTGCAGTCACTGAGACTTGTCGTTCCCTGGTTAACTGCACTTATGGTGTTCTGTGAGCAGAGGTTTTGAACAAATAAAAATATCACAGCCCTCTTACACTGCTGTTCTTACTGAATTAAGCTTCATAATAAGCTTGGATTTGAAATGTTTTAATTTATCTTTTGACTTTTAAATACGATTATGCCAAACTCAAAAAATGGAATAAATATGAATTCAGTAAACCTCTGAAAATTTTTCTCACATAAAGAGATACCACATGCTGTGCTTTATCCTAAACAACTCTGTGATATCCAATCATCACACCAACTAACTTAGTTACAACAACAATGCTTTCTTAGCTTTCTTTCCTCATCAGTGACTTAATGTACCTTCTATACCATCCTTACGTGCTGTCATTATTCTGAGACTCCAAGTACAGAGCTAGGACTCAGGCAAGCAAGCTTTGCAAATTAATTTCTCTCCCACATCAATTATCCTTGAGTGATTTGTGTATAGACTTTAAATACAAATTTTGATCCAGTAATCCATGTTCCCAAATGGATTCCTGCTTACCTTGGATGCTGAATACATTTGGATCATGTTCTCAGCTCCTTGTTTCACTTTCATTTCAACATGCAGCTGCTTTTTCAAAGCCTCAACCTTCCTTGCCATGGGGTCTGGGTTTCTTTCCCAGAGGCAGGGATCTGGAGATACAGATCCATCTGCACAAACAACACAATCAATACCATTAGTCATCTTGTCTCATTTCACTTCACTGGGTTATAGATGGGTGACTCTGCAAAGGAAAGTTAGGCTATAAAATAAGGTACTAAAAGGTCTTGTCTACAAAACTGACTGGAAAACACTTTCAAATGTAGCTCGAACACATATCTGTAAATATTTCTTAATTTATCAATGAACCTGTCCTAACAAGCACTCTTCCAATTTTATGCTCATTCATCCTATAAAATACTTGGATGTTCAACTGCCCAGAAACTCTATGCAAATCTCTGCAATTCCACCTACAACACACTCCTGAATATTGCCCATGACCACCACTCAGTAGGTTTTCTCCCTACATCTCCTTTCACCTTTATTGCCTCTTTCTCAACTTTTTACACCACAGATAATTTCATCAGCTAAACACCAAGCTCCCACTACTCATGAGCCCTCAATAGAAGACTATATCAATTCAATATCTCTAGAGATTGAAGCACTCTAACAGACCTTGACAGTCAATCAGTCTAACAGACTTTCCAGTCAATCATGACCCAAGACCTACCTGTTGTACTCTCCTCCTTGTCTGTTATCACAATCCTTGCATTGAGCTCCTGAAGTTCCCAATGCAGCTGTTCCAGTTTTCGGTTGGAAGATTTCAGCACGTGCTCAATGTGAACAAGATTCTTTCTGTCTGTTGTCGCTTTGCGCAGGTTTTCTGCTCCCTCTTTAATCTTCAGTTCTTTCTGTATAGCCCGGCGAAGCAGCTCCTTCTCACCCTCCAGTTTCTGCTGGAAGCTTGGGTCCATTAAGTTCATACCATTGCCCAGCTGCAAGAGAGAGCTGCCCTGCAGCACAAGAGCATTGAGCAAGAGGATTTCAGAGAGAACACGGTCCAACCATTTTTATGACACAGCAGCAATACCCTCAATAAGATTCCACTCCTTCATTTCATTCAGAAATTCTGAAGTCAATCTTTTCACCAATTTTTCAAGAAGACAAACCTACATTTCAATTGCAGAGGACAGAACACAGCTTTAATCTTAACATGCCTTAATTTGGTTTTAAACCATAATGGAGAAAAACCTTCATCTTACTCATCCCCTTGTTATTTAATGCCTACACACATTTTTGTTCTTCAAGTATCAAAGCCCAGCCAATATTTGCTCTTGTTCTGATTAACATTAACTTTTACCAATATGATGTTGTAGATACAGATTTTTATCTGATTATGCCTTGGTGCTGTCTGCTCAAAGACACATCTCAGCTAATCTGTTAGAGCTTTTAGGAATGCCACAAGCATGTATTAACTCTCAGCTGTTGTCCCTGAAGAAGAAAAACGCAAGCCCTCCAGCTGTTTCTACAAATGAACAAGTAAAAGAGTAAGTTTGACTGTCTGCTGTGTCTGAAAAGGTGAGCAGACTGGTGTCTCAATCTCTGTTCTCTAAAGGCCGTGTTAAATACTGATTATTTTGAGTAGCATTAGTGGCATTCATGCTTGTCCTGGGCTTTGTTTTACATCATTTCCAGTACTATTTGTTCTAGTGATATATGGCTCAGCAACAGCTCTGGACAGAGCTGCTCTGTCCTGTACAGACTCTGGACATACCCAGTTTGGGCAGAGCAGAGGTTTATCTCACCACCCAAATAAACACTGGATTCAAACAGGAGCTGCAAAGCATCCCTAAGGGTGCTACCCAACACCAGAACACATCCAAGCAAGAGCTTGTGCTTGTCTCTTCAACAGGAAGAGGAGTTTTAAGGTATCCAAAACAATGAATGCATTCATAACCTCACATTAACGACTCACACCCATTGCTTAAATGCAAAATAAATGGTCAAGCACTGCTACAGTAACTGGCTTAACATCACAGAGCACATCAATGACTAAAGACAGGGCTCAGGAATCCCATCTTGCTTTCACACTCTGTCACTGGCTGACCACATTTCCAACAACAAACCACACTGGCTTTGTGTTACTCGGGTACATTTATACACTTCCAGAGTGTGCTGTGCATCCAGGGCCTCCTCCAGAAACAATTACTTAATCAAAGAGCCAACCAAACATCCTTGATCAGTTTTTGCTACAATTTCAGTTCAATAGCACAAAGAAAAAGGAAAAGATCCATTTTAAAAGTTGGCCTAAATCCAAGCTTTGGCCACAATAGCCAAAATAGGAGTTGTTCAGATTGGTAACAAAACAAAAAGGTTCAGATTAACATCCTGATTCCAGGAAGTTCTCGCCCAATTAGTAAAGCCAGGAACTAAGCCAGAGCTTTGAAAAACATCCAAAGTTTTGTGAGGAAGAACTTGAATCATGGAGTTCCTGAGTCACAGGCAACCTTTACCAGCCCTAAACTGGAAAATCAAAAAGCTATTTATCCAGTCTGTAGCAAGTTACTAAAAGGAGTTTGATAGTTAAAATGCTCATTTAAATAACCAACAAAAGCACATAGATTCATCTCCTATCCAAACTATGCAAACGGGTGCAAGAAATTCCCCCCCTGGGTCCACTCACAGCAAAGGAATGAGCAGTGGTACAACAGTAATACCAATAAAAGGTGCTGAATATTAAGATCTGGGTATTGATTCAGAGAACAGGTACAGTCTGGGCATTTCTCTGGCCAATTTTCCTCCACATCAGTATCTGCAAAAAGCTAATCTGAATATCAGTTAATGCACTAGGTTAAATTTCTAAATATATTTAGAATGTAACCTCGACATGTTTCACTTCCCCTTCTTCCCGTCTGTGGATCAGAGGGTGCCATAACATCAACGTTGTTTGAACCAGGAAGACAAAATACTTGATTTTTGAGATGCATGGGAAAGACAAATTTGCATTTGGGTTGATCCATTTTGCCTTCTGGCTCAGGAATTTCGATGGGGTGTGAGGACACTGCCAGAGTCTGTGCTGCAGCTGTTCTTGGATTCCCTGGGAAGGTCAGTCTCCAACACAATCCTGAAATGCATTTATAGCTTGCAAAGAAATACCCAAAGTAGCTGAAATGGGCTTGCTTTTGGCACTTGCAGTGGGGCTGCCAGAGCTCATCCAGGGCTTCTGCCAGGCTCATGTCATACCAAGAGTCCAGACTGCTCTCTAACTAGCAAAAATTTCAGCAGTATCAGAGTTACACTTAATCCTTTGGATTGCAGCCAGGGAGATCCCATCCCATCAATTATGCGCAGCTTGGAAATGAGTTTCACCTGCACAAAGCCCAGAGCAGACCTGGCCTTTACACTTTCACCACTAACACAGAAATTGATTTATAATCTGATTTAACAAGCCAATGGTGAGGATGTCATCCTCCCTGCAGCCCAAATATTCCCAAGACATCTTAAATCCCATCTTTCACAGCAACTTTGTGCCGCAGGGACGCCCACGTCGGGGAGCCTCATGCCATCCACATCCATGCCTTACAAGAAAAAGCCACGGCTAACTTAGGAAAAAGGCACTTGTGGTCCTGCCTGAACGCCTTCCCAACCCCAAGGCTGCGGGTGGGAAGCAGCGAGCCCAGGAAGCCCCGGGATGGGAAGAACCCTGTCGGGAGGCAGCCAGCGCTCTTTGTGTCGGTCTTTCCGTCCCTTCTTTCCCAGATTAGGCTCGAAACTTTCGTCTCAAGGAGAGAGGGCAGGGCATCTCCCCCTCTCCGGGGAGCTGTTCCAGACACGAATGTTTTCCCAGCACGGAGCCTGGCTGCCCTCCCGGCCCCGCGCCAGCCCCAGCAGCCGCCTCGCCTCCCACACCTCCTCGACGCCGAGAGATTTCCTCAGCGGGCACCAGCTTGGCTCGAACCCCATTTCCCTGAGGCGAAGAGAGACACTTTTAGGGGATCCCACCAGCTTCCCACACCCTCTCCGACCTCCTTGGAGCGCGGCCATGAGAGCGGGGCGGGGGGGAGCGGCGTGAAGCCCCTCAGCGCAGCCGCCTCTGCGGGGGCTCCTGGCGGAGCGGGACACAGGATTTTCCCGGCGGGGGATGGATGGAGGGACCACAAAAAGCACAAGGACTCCCAAAGGGCGCAGGACCGCAAAGCTTTCCCGGCGGGGGGATGGATGGACGGACCTCCGAAGGGCGGAGCGAGGTGCGGTGCTCTCCCGGCGGGGGATGGATGGATGGAGGGACCTCCAAAGGGTGCAAGGATCCCTCAGAGGGCAGAGAGAGCCCCAAAGGGCGCGGGGCCCGCCCTCCCCCAAGGCGCGGCTCGCCCCGCCGCCACTCGCGAGCCCTCAGCGCTCACCTGCGGGGTCGCCATTGCCGCCATTGCTCCGCCCGGACCGGCACTTTTCAAACTCGGCGGTCCCGGGGCCGCCGCCAGCGCCCTCTGGCGGGGGCGGGACGGGGAGCGGGAGCCGCCCTTCCCCACACGGCCCCGGGGCAGCCGCCGCTCCAGCCCCCGGCTGAGGTGGTGCCGCCGCCTGCGCCCGCTCCGAGGGGAAACGCGCGGCCGAGGTGCCGTGAGGCGGCGGGAAGGAGCGAGGACGCTGCGGACGCGGAGGTAGCGGACGTCGCCCGCCGGGGAAGGAGAGGCTGGGCAGAGGCCGGAGGGAGGGGTCAGTGCCCGCGGTGGCTCGGAGGCTGCGGGTCCGTGCCGAAGGGAGGGGACGGCAGGCACCGTGGCAGATCTCCTGCTCCGTCCCTGTGGAAGCCCTGAGGAGAAACCCCCGCGGGCGGCCCCAGCCGGGGCCTTTCGTGCTGGGTGGTTCCCAGTTTCAGTTCTCCAGATGGGCTCGTGGTCGGCGTTTGTTCGTAGGAGAACCAGAGAAGTGCAGCTCTGCTTGGGACGGGTTCCCTGGAGCCCATCCCTGGAACGGGGCGATGCCTGTCAGAGCGCTGGGCTTTGGGGAACTTTTCCCCTGCAGAACTGGCCCTCCACACGCAGGATCTGGGGTTGCTGCTGAACATTTGAGTGAAAAAACATCCCACATGCTTTGGCGAGGCTGGCAGCAATCCCGCAGCTATTGTAGTGAAAAAAATACCGTGCTGCTCTACTGCCACAGCATCACACAGAAACGACGGTGTGTCACAGGCCCAGTGCTTAAAACAAATTTAAAAGACACTTACTGCTTTCAGGTGTTTAGAGATGCTCTTCAGCAGTATCAGATAATGTTATTACCCTACTAATATGCTTTTCAGGCATGGAGCAGTGCACAACTGTGAGTCAGAAGGCATTTGGAGGTGTTAGTATTCCCACATACAAATTTAGAAATATACTAATAAACACAAGTGTGTTCCTTTTACTTAATTAGAACAGTTTTTCTAGCCTAAACATTTTGTGAGCGATTTGCAAATGAATAATTAATAAAAGGAACTCATCAGAAAATTAAAAATTTGGACCTAACTTAACTGACTTGAATTAATAAAGCCTTAAACTAATATAAAACCTTTGAATATGCCCCGGTTGTTAATAAAGCAAGTGCATTTGATTAATATAAACCCTTCAGAAACCTGATGCTATTTAGAACAGGGTCCAGGCTCTGACTAGTGTTTGAGCAATTATTTTTATTTGACTGTTCATTCAGTGGAAACACTGGGCAGGGGAAAATCAAACTAGTAAGTGTAGACTGAGTTCCAGAGGGGCAGGGACAGTTTCACACCTCCAGCAGATCCGTCCCAGCAGACGGCATCAGGGCTGTGTTTGGCTCTGTCACTGGGGAGGTGCCTGGGGGGCTCCAGGCGTCCTTTGCCCACCACAAAGGCAGTCGGGGTTCACACAGCGGCTTCCCCCTCTTCCCTTCAGCTCTCAGACCCTCCAGGGGAGGCAGAGGGAGGGCAGGGGGCAGTTCAGGGATGCTGGGGAGCTGGAGCTCCCCAGCCTGGAGGAAAAGGTTTGCCTCCGAGCTCCTGCCCAATCCCAGAGGCTGTGACCCTCGCTACCCAGCACCCCAGCCCATTCCCCGGGCGTAGTTCAGCTGTGTCCCGCAAATCCTGCGGAGAGAGGGAGCCCAGGAGCCGGCAAGGGGCAGCTCCCGCAGCGGCCCGGGAGCGGTGCGGACTCTTTGGGGGATCCCGGAGCGGGGCGGGGGCTTAGGGTGCGTCCCGACCTCGAACGGGCAGCCCCTGTCCTCCACCACACCCGAGAGAGGGCACTGTCCTGGAGCACATTCACGCGGAGAAGGTGACGATCAAGAAAGAGTCTTAAAAAGTTTCAATTTTTAATCCAGGAGAGGGAGGACGTGAGATTAAGCATAAAGCTGTTTCCCGGAGGAAGCAAGTGTTGTGTACCAGGCACTTGTGACCTCCCCTCACCCTTCTCCATAAAGGAGAAGCAAACACTGTCCACCTCACCCGTGAAAGAATGTGCCGATTTTGGGACTAAAAATCTGATTATTTTGAAACAGACTCTTAGAAATGGTAACATCAAGGAACAGTTAAATGTACTTTAATTCCTTCAAACAGAAGGATAGCTTGAAGGTACAGCAGAGAAATTATTTCATTGATTTCATTCTCTTAAAAAAAAAAAACAAAAACAACATGGCTTCAAAATTCAGAAACAGTATCCAATAAACAAAGTACTATCCTTATGCACCTGGTTTAGTGTGGTACAAAGAGCTTACAGATTCAAATGAATGTCATAAATGACTGAGAAATCGATTCAGATAATGCTTGTTTACAGGGACAGAAACTATGTTGACAAGTATGAATAAGTACACAGATAATCTCTTTAAAAACCCCAAACCTTTCTAGCTGTATTTACACACACGGATGTATTTGTTTCCTTTGGCACTGGAAATTACAGACAAAAGATCCCATTTTATAGCAATTAAACTTTAAACTTAAAAACAACCTTTGAGACAGTTAGGTGATACAGCCCCAGTACAGTAGCTTCACCTTTATTAAATTGCTGCCAACTCTATGTTCTAACCCTGGAAATTCAGGCCACAAAATCTGAAGTCAGCTTCAACCTGTGACAAATTTCACATGGTGGGATTAACTGGATGTGAGGAGCTCAAGCAGTAGGGAATTAATGATAGACAGATATTTAATAAGAATTAATATCCCATTATTATCCAAGGTAGATGTCTCTTTAAAAGCTCTTTATATACTTCTAAAATAAATCCAGTAAAAAATGGACACTCATTACATACACTCAGCCAAATTAGACATGAAGTGAACAGTCAGAGCACACGATGGCCAGCTGTAGTATTTCCTCAGCATTGCAGAGAAATGTGTTCATCCCTAATCATTTCCATGCTAGAATAAAAACCTTAAAATAACACTTCACTAATATGGTTTATTCTTTACCATGTCAGTTTACTCTTTAGCCATTGCCAGGAGTAAACCCTCCAGTTTCACAGCAAATTCAGTATTATCAGTACAGTAGCAAGAGCATTTTGGCACCCTGTAAAATCCTAAAGAATGAACAAGAAAAATCTCTTGAAGTATAATTTAATTATCCAGACTTCTCATTTCTTGTTCCTGGTATTTGACTTGACAGAGCCTGAAGCTTTGGTTACTTTCAAAACAGTTTTTATAGGTTTTCTGCTAGTAACCAACAGGGATGGAACAACAGCACAATATTTTTCCTAAAGCATTCAAGACTAGCAAAATATTATTTTCCTTGAGAAACTACAATTAGGACTACATAAAAATTAAGTAATGAGGCATTATGGCAAGTAACAGCACATCGACCCTCTACCACAACAGGAAACTATTTTCAATCTTACAACAAAAAGGAATCAAATTAAAAAGACACTAACATTTATAGGACTTCAAAGGTTTTGTTCCTTCTCTCTCTAGATGGTAAGAAACCATTACTGAACAACGTTGTACTTGGCTCTGCAAAGCAGGATGAGGGCAGAAGCTTTTGTTGAGATGGAATAAAGTACATGGTTGTCTTATTTTTGCATCGATCACATGAGACTGGACGTTGCATTGTCTCTGATAACTGGATTGAATCCAAGCTGGACCACACACTTACAGAATGTTTTCCCTCACACATGTTATTTGTGCACGTCTCAACCAGACACTGATCTTGTTCTGCCAAGTGTATTCTTAAGCATCAAAAAAAGCTGAATTTGACTACAGCAAATTCTGTGAGGAAAAGGAATCAGAGAATATAACAAGTCTTCCCAGAAGACAGTCTTTTCTACACATCCAAAGAGCTGTTTGAATTTCAGATGAGCTGATACAACATTTTTTTAAGAAATATTTCAAAAGCAAAGCATGTTAAAACAACTTCCATTACATTTTGTGGAATACCAGTTCCAACAACCTCTTATGTGAAATTGTTACAAGTTTCTCAAATGCAGTCTCTTAAAATGAGAGTACAGTGTATCTAAAGCACATATACACGCTGCTACCAAGGAAAAAAAGCAGTGAAGTAGCAACTTTTTATACATGAACTTTACTAAGAATCTTGCTCTTTGAAATAGCCCCCAAATTAGCTTGCAATTAAGATTTGTTTTCAACTGAAAAGACTTATTACAAAACCACCCAAATATTTTAAGATCACCCCTTGGTCTTTTTATCCTGAGCCTGCATGGTATTTTCATGCAAACTGATGTACTGGAGATACAGTACTGCAAATTACTAAAAATTCTATGAATCAAGTGACTTCTCTTTTTGCAAAACATGAATATACACCTGTGTCTTCACACCCAGCCCGTGGCCCTACAGGGAACTCAAGAGTCGGTGTGCAGTAGGAACTACCCCAGGAGACACTTTACAGCTACTGAACTAGTGGGAACTGTATGAACTGGTTCAGTCCACAAAACCACAAGGCTGCATTGCACTACAGAAATACTGATCAAATGTCCCCAAAAATGTCAAGAAACTACCAGCAAGTTCTAAACAGGATATAAAAACTGTTTCTTTCAGTGAAGACCAACCAGTCCCTTTGTGTACACATTTAGTTTTATTGTAACAAAGCAACTTGTACACTTTAACGTTTAAAACTGAGCATCTTTCTTTCCTTTCCAGTGAAACAAAAAACCCAAAAAAAGAAAAAAAAAAAAAAAAAAAAAGAATTTAAAAATAAACAAGAACAAAATTACAATAGAGAATGTCAATTCCAAATAAGATCCTACAGGTTCTGCTGATTCTCCATCAAGTGGCAGGGCTCAAAGTCATCATTAGGAGAAGATTTTATTTTAAAAGTGTCATCTTAAACTGCAAGGATGTTTGTTAAACATCACAATTAAACATGCCAAAGGAGAAGAAGCCATGTTGTCAAAATGCCCACTTAACCCACCCAAACATCTGAAACCCACCCCGGCTGACCTTCTATAACCCCATTTTTATTTTTTTTATTTATTTTTTTTTTAGTTTTTTTCTTTTTTTTTAAACAAGAGAAAGTAGACAGATACATGTTGGTAAATGCTAACTGTCCATATTCACATAGAGACACAGTGTAATCTCTGAGCCCAATATACAGAGAAAGAAGGAAAAAAGCTAGATTCTATGCACTACTACACAGGGGCCTAGCACTCTTCAGCTTCCAGCAGAGTGAAGGGAGCAGAAGGTTTTCTTTTTTCCCACAGAACATGGTGTGTTGAATTTATAAACAGTTTTTGTTTTGAGACAGAAAGGGATAAAAATGAACTTGAAACAGAAACTGGTAGATTCTTTTCCACTGTATTCTGCTCAAGGTATTTTCCCAAAATAAATCGTGAACCATGGTGTAGAGGAGAGAAAAAGAGACCTCAAGAGAACAAGGCGACTGAGCACAAGAAAAAAAAGACAGCAACTTGCTCCCAGGGACTGGAGAAAAATTAAAAAGGTAAAAAGGGGGGTTTGGAATCCATCAGTGTTCAATTAGTCATCTTCTCCTTCATCCTCCTGTTGAAAGATAAGCAACAATTAAATAAATCTAATCACTAAACTTCAGATAGCAAATGCAGTGACCAGAACTTTTTTCAGTGTTACTCATGGTGCTGTATGATCATCTCTTCCCCTCTTCACTAAAGGATGGTAACACTTCCCCTGAGTGCCTAGCTACTGACCACACTCACTGCCTGGGTGTCCAAGGAAAACACATCAGATATTTGAGAAACCATGACTTAGAATCACTGCAAGCACTGACATGAGTTTAACATGTGGAAAGTGAAGGGGTCATCTTTTTCCTCCTTGTTTTAAACTCTGAAGAACAAAATGCTTCAACTTTGACATGCCAAATTCTAGGTTACAAAACAGAGCCCAGAGCAGCCCTCCTCTCACTGCAAGTAGTTGGTGCTGCTGGAAGTCAGACACACCACGTCCACTTCCGAGAAACAAAGACATTCTAAACTAAGTTCCCAATACCCTGGATGCTGACCTGGAATCCCACTTACTACTAAAGCAAATTTCTGATTCCTGAACCCAACAGAAAGTCTTAGCTAGGCTGGCCATAAGCAGAAATAAACCAAGAATGAAGTAAGAGTTTTGTCACACACTCTAGTTCTTCTAGAGCCGTTCCCTTACAAATTTACTGGAACTATGTACTTCCACTCTCTTATATAAACAAACATACTTATTACCACCCTGAAACCACTCAGGTTAATGTAGTGACAGTTCTTTTTCTCCCCTCCAAATACCTCGGGGTGCAGAAAACAATCAGTTCACCTTTGTCACAAAGGCTTGATTTTCTTAAAAGATCCTTCTCAAACACCAGATGAATGGCATGAAGGGTAAGATTACTCACCTCTCCTTCCTCTCCCTCATCATCATCTTCATCTTCTTCCCCCTCATCTTCATCTCCTTCTTCATCAATATCCTCTAATCCTTCCTCCTCTTCATCATCATCGTCATCCTCCTCTCCCTCTCCTTCTTCGTCATCCATATCAGGAACCTTAAAGACACATTTGCAACATCAACTACAGCGATCAAATTCACTCGCGCTTTCACAGTGCTGCTGTGGGTGCAGATCCCTGCTCAGGGCTCTACCTACCAAGTAGTACTGTAGGGGATTTGGCCAGATGTCATCCTTGATGACTTCTCCTAGCTCGTCAGCCCCTGCATCAGAGTGGTCAGTGAACCAGGTGAAGAAGCTTTCTGGCTCTTCATGCTGCCTCTTCCTACTGGCTTTGTTCTGTGTCTGGCTTGAACGTTTTGTCAGGTCCTGGAAAGAAAGTTGAGAAGTTCCCTAAATCTGTCTTTCTATGGCATTTTTTTTTCCTATAAGCACCATTTTAAAATGTATTTGTCTAACAACCATAAGAAGTCACCTTCCCCTCCCTCTTCCAGGGTAAGTCTGTAAAAAAACATCTGAAACCCAAATAACTGACAGAAGATACTGCATTCCTCATGAACACGAGAGAACAGTAAACCCACTTGTTTCTTTCAATGGCCTCCACTGGAATACAGAAAATTCACAGAATCTCACATTTGATTTATGTTTCCCTATCTCAGGGAAACACAAGTATGACAAGTGTTTGATAACACACTGAATGTGCAAGGTCACACAATGCCTAAATGACAGCTACCCAGAGTAGCTGTAATTGCAGCAACTACTGTATACACCCCTTTTAAGAAAGTCTCCAGACCTGTAAGCTCTGTATTCACTTTGAGATAAAGACCTGGCTAGGCCTTTTTGCCTAAGACTTGCCGCTTTGAAGTCTTCAGGCAATTCTCTGCAGTAAGTGGAAAAAAACCCCACACAAACCACTGAAACACGTGGTCACGAGAACATGTGTAAGGTCTGTATCTATCACCTTACCCTAGAAAAGAAGTGCAGTAAGTTTGCAACAATCTTTTTGCTAAGTCTGAAATTCAATAAATTATTTCTTTGACCATATGGTTATGTCACACTTCTAGTGTTTTTTTCCCCTGACAGAATGACAACATTTATAGGTTTAGACAATTTAAGGAAGAACAATAGCAGAATTCACACTGATTTTGTGGTGTGTTGTAAGGATCACTTTACTAGTCTGTACAGGAACGCAATTTCTGGTACAAGAGGAAAAGTTTTAGTTCTTAATATGAAAAACATTAAATTTTCTTCTTGGTCTGAGAGTGACAAAACAAATGGCAATTTAACTGCAACCCTCAGCTCTACCTCTACTCAGTTCAAAATCTTCACCATAACACTGAAGTCCTTTTAACTTTTACAGAAATTAACTGCAGTAAATTAATGATGCTTGAACCCTGCCTGGGTGACAGGTATGCCCACATTATTGTGGCTGCAAACTCTACAAAAGATGTGGCATCTGGAAATAAAGTTGAGGAAATGGAGGAAAAAATGAAACATCACACACTGCTATCTGATCCCCCAAAACTCGTTGTCCTTGGAATGCCTCATTTAATAATTATTTTAAGAAAACAACACCACACAGTCTAGATCCTGGCCAAGGAAAAGACAAACTAATGCACTTGCTAATGTCTTCACTTGGTCACAGCTGTGCTCTCCCAGATGTAATACATACCTTTCCAGATTTCCATTTGATCTCAGTTGATTTTGAAGATGGGTCTCCACTTTCATTGAGGTGAAACTCTTTGGAGAGAACTTTATTTTCAAAGTAGGGATTCTCATCAAAATACTGCAGAGCGGAAAGCAAAGATTTAGAACCCACAGAATGGAAACACAGGTATCAAGTCAAACCTGGAACTAAATGGGTAACTGCAGAGATTAAGTTATAAACTAAAACCCAACATGAAATTATGTTTAAAGAGCGACAGTAAAATCACAAGTGAAGGAATCATTTGAAGTACTTACAAAATCTATTCTGTAACCTGATTTGATATCTTCAAATTCTGTCACCTCAACTCTGGTCAAGTAATGCAGTGCTTCCTCATCTTCTTCTCCCAGCAGTGCAGATACTGAGAGAGAAGGAGAAATCCCACATTAACAAAGACATGAAACACACGTTAGGCAGGCAAAACACAGGAAACTGATAGCCAGGAAGATCTAAAACAACACATCTGTCCAAGCCAACTTCTCATGGTCTTTCTTTTCAAGTTACCCGTCAACAGCCTACCCACACATACCCATCCTGCCCTCTGAAATAGACTTTCATGCATGTACTTTGCCCAATTTAAGGAGTCTATGAGCTTGTTTTATACAAAGTTTATCGTCAAGAGTTCCAAGGAGCTCAATTCCAATTAAAAAAATACCCAAACTAGAATAACTTTTTTTTTGTTTTTCTTTTTTTCGCTTAAAGTTCCCAATGAACTGAATAAAGTGGGAAACTTGCAATTTAAAATGCAGAAAGAAATTTTGAGATTGAAGTATTTTAGTAAACAAGATGTTCCTTTGGTCAACAAGCGCAAGAAAAAGCTTAAAAAACTGACAGAAAGGAAGTGTTTTGTATGCTTAGTAACAACTCTACAAGACCCTCACATAACAAGCAAGCAAACACTGAATTTACAGGGAGGAAAAAGAAGGCTATTAAGAATATACCTTGTGGGTGGTTGACAAATGTTGTTACCCAGAAATTCGGGATTTTGGCGATCAATTCTGACCTCTTCTGGAAGAATGGTTGGCGGAGTTTGTTGTATTTCTGTTCTACTTTCAAAATTTCCTCACTGGCTTGTTCATTCAGTCTGTAATAGAAAGAGCCATGTTAACCACAGGGAGAGAACTGGGATTTAAAGACACATCAAAGCAGTTAACTAAAAGCTGAAAGGGTTTGATAAGACCAGTCTGCCATATTCTGCAGATGAAGTATCCCAAAACCCCCAGAAGCTCAAACTGTAACAACTGTTAAAGACCACTCTGCCAGAAGCAATCTCACTGGTCTGAATGGAACCTTCTAAATATCTTGAACGTTTTACAGGGATGGACCTTTATTTATGCAAAGCAGTGTTCTACCTCTTGAACATTTTGTCTGCATAGGGCTGCGTTACCCGTCTGCAGGTCTTACCACCTGCTCCGTGTAACTTCTGGGCATGCAAGGAAGCTACAGCAAAGCAATTCTGCACCCTGTGCAAGTAAAATCTGAAGACTTAAAATTTAATTGCTGTAAAAAGGTAAAGCCCTGATACTGCAACAGCTTCACATAGTCACAGCCCCAAAAGTCACCTGCAGTCCCTGTAGCACAGTGGGCATGAAGAAAAGATGCAGGCAGACACTGACACAGAACCTACAGCCCCAAGAGCTTTGGCATACAAAATTAACATCTCAGAGACATTTTCTGTGTATTACTGCACAAGCACATGAATATTACAATAAAAATGTATAATAAAATCTAACTTTTCAGCCAAGCATTTGGTTCTGCTTGCTAACAGGGAAATACTTTAGCCAAATACCTTACACATTAACTTGAGAAGCCAGTGTGAAATATATTTCTATTATCAAAAATACCACAATTAATTTAAAATTTTACACTCAAGTTCTACCTCTTTAATTATACACAATTAAGCAAGAAACCAGGACACTTCTTTGTTATTTTAATGCCTCTAATAAAGCCAGAACACAGGTATATCTTGGTGGAGCTCAAAGACAGCGAGTACTACTGAGTGCATACTTTACTAAACACTTTCACTTTTGTCAGTTACATTTCAATTTCTGCTAAAACATTTTAAAAGTTAGATAATGTTTACCTGTCTATTTCATTCTGTACTTCATCAATGTGTTCAATTGCTTCCTGTTGCTCTTTTTCTGAAAAACAAATGAAAACGTGTCAATATCCCTTCATTCACAAGCCTGACAAATCACCTGGAGCTTCTCTTTGAGACATCTTCTAGTGATCTACTACAGAAGTTCTCAGGTATTTCTGTTAAATGTCACAAGTGTTAAAAGGCCTCAAAGCTCCAGCTTTGCAGGGTGTGCTGCAGCTGAAGTGCAGCAAAGTTTGACAAAACAGCCCCTTAAGTGAGTTCACCCCTACAAACCACAGCTCACATCCCGCTACGCAGTTTTACAAGCCAACTTAAATCATAAGTCAATAATAATTTAATTAAAAAGTTGTAAGCCACATTTGCTACCACCAACACATTTGAAGGAACGTAAAGTAATTTAGAGAGCAGTGGAATATCTATAGGAACAGCCTATCTGGGCACATGTCACCTTCCAAAAACCGAAAACAACGTTCGAAAGGACGGTTACAAATGAAAGAGACGCGAAAGCCGCCGTTTGGCAGGTATTTTCTAATGGGCACTTCCCCCGGACCAAGTCTGGCCGAGGCCTGGCTTACGGAGCGCTGTTTACCCACCGCGCGGGAGATGAATGAGCGGCAGCGGGAAACGGCTGGAGCGGAGCAGCGCCCGGTGCGCGTCCCGCACGGCCCGGCCCGCACCGGGGCACAGCTCTGCCTCTCCCCTCGCGGGCGCGGGCAACGCCGACCTTTAAAACCCGAGATCGCACGTGGGGCCGGCGCGGGCGGCCCCGGCACCGCGTGTCTCCGCCGCTCCGCTCCATCCCCGCGCGGCCCGGCAGCACCACGCGGCTGGCGCGGGAGGCGGCGGCGCATCATGGCGGCGGCGGCGGAGCACAATGAGGCTCCGCGGATGCTGCTCCGGGAGGGGCGGCGGGGGGGTCCCGCTGCTCCGCCGAGCCGCAGCGCCCCCCGCCCGGCTCC
>VZTJ01002480.1:531064-584232 GCA_013397795.1 Orthonyx spaldingii | reverse complement strand
GGCGATGCGATGCGCAGGCGCGCTGCGCTCCGCACACACACACGCGCCAGGCAGGCCCCGCGTGCGCAGCCGCGGGGAGGCCGCGCCCGCGCCCGCCCCAAGCCGGGCGTTCATTGGTCGGGGAGCGCCGGGGGGGCGTGGCCGCGGCGCGGAGACAGAGAGGACAGCGCGCGCGGGAGGGCGAGGGCGCGCGCTGGGTGTGTTTGTGTGTGCGCAGGGGAAGGGGCCGCGCATGCGCGCGCCGCACGTGCCCGCTGCCCTCACGAGTGGCTCGGCCCCGCCAAGGAACCGGCCCGGGGAGGCACCGTCCTCTCCGTGCGGGCGGGGACAGGGCGCTTCCCCTCCCCCGACCGGAGGAGATCTAGGGGCAGGAATGGATTTCGGGAGCCCCGATCCCCAAACGGCCCTCGGTCCCTGAGGCGTTCCCTCCGGACCGGCGCCAGCGGTTCCCGTGGCGCGAGTGAGGTCGCGTTTCCAGCCTGCCGTTCTCTGGGGTTGCGGCATTTACGTCTCCCTGCGCTGCCTGGGACGTGGCACAAAGCAGTCATGGAATCACCAAGGTTGGAAGAGACCTTTAAGAACATCATGTGCAATGTCCACCTAGTACTGCCACTGTAACCCCCAAACCATGAAAGCACATCACCCCGTGCCAGATCCAGATGCCTCGAACACTTTCAGGGATGGTGGTGAACTCTACCATGGCCACCCAAGCATAGAAAAATCTCTTTCAAATACCACTCTTCCATCTCAGCTTAAGGCCATTTCCTCTTGTCCTCTTACCTCAGGCAAGGCAGAAGACACCAGACCCCACCTCACTGCAACCTCCTTTCAGGTGGTTGTGGAGAGCAATGAGGTGCCCCCTGAGCCTCCTCAAGACTAAACAAACCCATATAAATAACTTGGGACGGTCTGTGTTGAGGGCACAGAGCCCTGTCAGTCACATCCAGCTCGGTTACTGGGGAGCTCGACTCCAGAAGGTCACAGAGCTGCCTGCCAGCACACCTGCCACTGCACCGAGAGCAGGCGGACTTTAAATAACCCTTTTTGTCCCTTTCCTGTCCACCTGTCATGGAAGAGCTCAGTGCAGCTCCACAGCCTACAGCTCGCCCCTGTTTGCTCTTAAAGGAATAGCCAAGTCACTCTTTTCTATCAAAAGCAGCAGCATATCAGTCACAGATGAGTGTTAGGATACAGATCGGGCTAAGAAACAAGTACAGCTCTGATGAAGTAGGAATTTGCTGTCTGTATTTGCTTCCCAGTCATACAACATTAGCATATTCTTCCTGCTCATTTTGTGTTTTGCCTCTTTCATTTGCTCTTCCACTGGACCTACTCAATGAGGCCTGGATTAGCTCCTGCCTCCTCAGAAGCCTTGACTATACTTTTCTGAATTCTGCTCCCACCTGTTACTTGCAAATCCCAATTGTTTTTTCTTTTGTATTCCCAGCTGTCACTTCCCACCAGCTATGTCCCGGCTTCCACTGCCACCCACAACGGCTGCTGCATGTGCAGGGTTTGTGTTGTGCTTCCCTGTGCAAACAGCAGGAGAGAGGAGCTGCCATCCCTTACTTCTCTAGTTTCATGTACAGCAATTGTAACCGCTGGGCATAAAAGGTAAGCAAAGCATCACAACTTTATAAATGCAAGATTATGAAATCCTTCCCAAGGAGGGGTGTCTCAAGGCCGTCCTGAAGACCATCACAGTGAGATAACTCTTCTCATATTCTGTCTGCATCTCCCAAGATTGATTAATATGAATGTCTTCCAATTCAGACAAGGTAAGCTCATGTGTATAGCTTGGTTTTCTTCCTTCTCTTTTGTTTGGGTCCCTTGACTATGCAGTTGTACATGCTTGGGTTTTTTTCCTCTTTTCTCACCTGTAATTTACTATATTGTCTTTCTCTAGATTAGTCTTTGAAGGTCTATAACTTGAAATACAGGTGGCAAGTTTGAAAGCTAGTTCCAAGCAGGAACAAGTGGCACCTGTCAGTTCCCTAAGTAGAACCCTTTGTTTAGTCTATAAATTAGCAGATATTCCTGAAGTACACGATTACGGTGATACACTGATGTATCTAAAACCAAGTAATCATTAATTTTAACTGCTGTGCTGTTAAAAAAAATTTCAATTATCTGGTTTTTACTACTCTAAAACTAGGTATTATCAACAAAAAGGGTATATTGATTATATATAAATATTAAAAAGAATATGAATACATGTAAACATTAAAAGAATATGAGCTTAATATCCCTCAGACAGTAACAAAAGAACCCCCAAAAACTTAAGAGGGTTTATTGATAAATATTTAGCTACCTCCCTTCACATCTTTCTAATGTTTTCATGACCTGTAACTAACCTCTAAGACAGTTTAAGTATTTGAATAACTGTTGAGGCGTTAAATGTACAGTTATAACTGCGTGTTTTCCTCAAGAATTGACTAAACAGGAAAAGAAATATCATATGTTCTCCTTGAAGTTAAAGTTCATATCTCCAGTATTTCTTTCCTTGGTTAGATATGTTACTACAAGACTGAGACAGAATTGGTAATCATGCTTACTTTCTGGAATGTCAAGTCAGCTGTAAATTTTAAACCTGAACCCCCAGTTTGGCAAATGAAATCAGAAAATGTGCTAAATCCTCTCCAACACAATGCAGCGATGTGTGAAAAAAAGAAGAGTATGTCTCCCCTTAAGTATTTCTGCAAGGCAAAATAGGCATATATGTGATCATGCAAGTCAATGTAATTAAAAGCAACTCATGGTTTCACAGCCTTCATCCTAAAGAATCAGAAATTATTGTAGAGGAATACAAAACAAGGATCATTTCACCTTCGCTGAAATGCAACCAACTGCTTAACAATTGTACATTTATGCTCGGAGCCTGGTTTTCCACAGAGGACTTGCAGGCTTGGGCTCTGTATTAAGAACAAAGACTCCCCCTTGGGAGTGCAAGACAAATTTTTAGAGTATATTAAAGCTTTCAAGTTACTGAGTACACCGGTGAGTTGCAGGCACATTTCAAGAACACACAAGCTTGTACTGATAGCAAAGCCTGACTGGCACATCAGGACTTGCTGGGAGCCACAGGGTTGGTTTGCTCTGTGTGATCAGTCTGACAGCCCCCAGGAACTGCTGAGCCTCCCCAGCACTACACACACAGTTTGGCACATACATTAACCAGTCAAATACCAGCTCCAACTGTTTCTTCATCTCCACTAGTCACAGACCTTCCCAGTCAAGCACTCATGTTAGAAGGGTGAGATAATGACAGAAGAATCTTCCACATGTCCTCACAGTTGTTGCAGTTTAAACCTTCAGATGAAAATATTTCGGGGCTGATAATTGCCTTGAAGCAGGACAGCAGTTGAGTAAGACAGACAACAGGCAGTGACTAACAATATGTCATTGAATAAATCCAGTGATCCTATTTGTATTCGTTTTAATTTTTATTCTTATGAAATTTCCGTTAGACATAGTTGCTAAACCTGACTTTTATTTTTTCCTGCACCAACGTCTTTAACTTACCAGAGCACCTGCTTGTAATCCATGAAGAGATACAGAGTCACATAACACCTGTGCTTGTTCCCAGATACTAGAGGCAAAGAGGCAGTCAAAATACTCTTAAAGATACTAAATTGAAAGCCAAGGAAACCTTAGACACTTCTGAACATGAGGCATAAGCTTTTCAGACATGTTGAGGACTAGATAAAACCATACTTTGTGCTTCTGCAAGGAGATAAACAGAAGATCCACTCCATCTTCTCCACTCATAGGGAAATTAAAAGGGAGACAACATTTCTACAGAGTCAATATATAAACGTTTGCTTTCCAGGATTTGAATTCTGGCCAATTCTTAAAACTTTTATTTATCATCTCCTTGGTCCTAGAGAAGAAAAACTCTTGCTGAATCCTAGACAAAGTTGAGTATCACTTCTAGATTTCGTCCCTTAGGAATAGCACTAGAGGCAAAAATTTTTACACTCTGTGTATTTCATCCATTGTCTTGTTACCAAGTGGCAGCGGTTTTTGTGGGGATCATTAAAAACTTCCCTTGTTATGTAGAGCACTATTGATATTTGAACTCTCAAGGGGAGTAACCTCTGTCTCTATCCAAAAAGTATCAGATTAAAATAAACACACACACCATTGCTCAGCAAAGAACAAGTACATTAATTACAATTCATTAGTTTGAAGTTGGCATTACTCAAACATTTATGGTGTGTATTGAGTCCCATGTAGGAGTATGGTGACAGGAAAGGTGAGACAAAAGACAGGAAAACATGTAGGAATCTGTCATATACAGTTTTTTCTATAATAATACATTGTGCACATGATTCTTTTCATCTGAGAATGTCAAAGCTCATTAAAAAAATCTGGTTACATGTAAAAAGCTCTGTGAGGAAAGTAATTCTTTTACTGGTAGGTGAACTGAATGCCAGAGTTTTTCAGTGTTATTGCTCATTAGAGCCAGAGATGGAATTCAGGAATAGAACTGGTCTCCAACTCCAGCTACATAAAATGCTGCACGAGTTGCCAACAATGATCTGTGAGTGGAATTTGGTTAATTGTGTCAGTCTGTAGGAACAGTTACTATTTTTTGGTATTACAATAGCTCTGAGAGTCCTACAGCTGTAATCCCTATGTGCAAGGTTCTACCTGCACACACAGCAAAGAGTGGCTCTGGCTTGGAAGAATGTAAAGTCTTTCAGGACATAGCCGGAAAAAACTATTTTTTTGTAAAAGTTCCTACTTATGCACTCCTCACCATATATTCCTCCCCTCTTCCCCTTTACACTGTTCTTGCATTGTGCCAGTGATTTTTTTTTTTTGGTGTGTGTAGCCCCATGTTAAATTGAATCTGAATCTGATTTCAATTAGAAATAGTCCCCACAAGCCTTTTTTTTTAAACTCAGACAAGTACTCTGATCTGGTTCCCTGGTGCAGATGCAGGAACAATGTTACAAGAAAGGGAGTCCCATGAAGTTAGGAATGAAAGAGTGAGAAACACATTGCACAAGTCTCACTTAGCAGAGGTGTTTGTCAAACTGTGCCCTTAACTGAGCCCAACCATGACAAAGTTCTAACTGCAACTAGTGTGAAAAACCAGCAACTTGCTTTTGTAACTTTTTAAAATTAACACAAACAAGTGGAATATATCAGTAAACAAAAGAGCAGCTTAGCCACCTCAGGTGATACTGTAAAAACTTTCAGAGTAGAATTTGAGATCATTGACAAAACATCTTCCTTTCCCCTTTGGAGTCAAAACTAATGTCTCTCAGAAACACACAAAGGAAATAACCTTTAAACTCCATGTTTGTTTTTGCAGTGGTATGACTGGAAAATAATTTCATCTGCCTTTGTAAAGGGGGGGTGGGGTGGTATAAAACAAAGTAGAGACCATTTCCCTCCCACCACAGCAGTACATCTATTATCTGACTCACCACTTCTGGGACTCCTTCTGGCAGCTCTGGTTTTATTGCACTGAAAATTCAAGCCCGTGAAAATATTCCCTATTTTCTTTGTTCACTGCTTTGTTCAGGTCAGTATTCCTTCCTTTAGGGGTCTGGAACGCAACATTCAGCAAGGGCTGGATGTTGCTGTTCTTAAGCCTTGTGAGAAGGAGCAGCTCAGTGGAAGGAAGGGGGGAGGGAGAGGAAGGGGGAGGAGAGTCCATATCTGAAGAGAGACTCCAGACTAGAAAAATTTTACTGACATCCATTCAGTTTCCAGCGGGGTCTCCTTCAAGGGCTTTTACTGAGCTCCAAAGGCCCCTGCGATTCACAACGGCATTTACATGCAGCGTGTCCCTCTGGGAGCTAAGGTATAACTGTACTCCTGGATAATAATCACAAAGAATACCACCAGACTCCCATTGAAATGTCAACCAGGCACTACTGTTGTAGAGAGTAACAAAGAGATGCTAATATAATTAATTATGAAGCCTCACTACCCTCATTAACACATCTTTAGTGCCTAGATCTTTGAAAATCAGCTGTATAAAGTGACTGTCAGAGTTAATTCCTTATAAATTGCCTCCTGTCACATCCCAGCAGTGCAGCAAGTTCTCTCAGGCCTTGATGCTAAGAAATCTGGGGTTTTTCTTAAGTTCTGATGCAGTTTTATTGGTGTTATTAAAGGTATAAGCTGTTGCATAAGCAGTTTGTCAGGCTAGGGAAAAACAAAAATGCCTTTAGCAAGCCCAGCTTACCCAGTTGGTGGCATAAATAGGAAAAGTTTCAGTCAATTAAATGGAAAACTAAGGACAAAAGAAAAAACAGGAATGAAAGGTGTCACATAATTTGGCATTCAAATGTTTCCGGACCTTTTTTTAAATTTGAGGATTGCAGCCAGTTTATAGCTCTCCCTCCTACTGCTGCCTTTACGACAGCATTCCAGCTCCAGGCCTCATTCCAGAGCATCCTCCTTCCCCTCCACTCCCGCTCACAAATATATATTTCAATAGGTTTAGGCTACATGGAGTTCCAAAACCAGCATGTAATTGGTGCAATTGTCTTTTACGCTTCTCCACAGAGAGCCACATTCATGCTGCTTAAGCCCTGTTTTGTCATGTTTTCCCTCTTTTTTTTTTTTTTTTTAAGTTGGACAGGGGTCAGTACTTGTGTTGGGAACCTTACACATATAATGAAGAAAGAAGTTGCAGAAATGGGCTGTATGGGTGGTTCACTCTGTTATTTCTCAGTACCAGACTGTCACTCTGCTACAAGATAAAGGGAGGCGATAAAAAGAAACTGATCATTACAAATCACTTGGCATTTCTGTGAGCAGTTAAAACACTCACACTGACATACCCAATTTGTCTATACAAGATACTCTGCTTCCCTTCATCTTCCATGTGCTTTTGAGAAGGTGATAATCTTTCTGCAGTGCTTAAATTTGTAAAGTTATCTCCGTGTGATTGTATAATATACAATCAATGTATGATATTGTATAATGTTCCAGGATTCTTTGTGATCCCTGTTATACTTGGGATAAAAAAAGCCAAAGTGAGATATATTTATTTGCCATTTAAGAAGTGGCTTTCACAGTAAGTGCTTTTGCTGGTCTAGCTAACCTGGCAATATGCAAACCCTCTAAATGGAGGTAAAATTTATATCAGTAAAAGGAGGCTTCGCAAGTCTGTCCTTCCTGCTGCATTAGCTAACACGGTAGGAACGTTATTTTGTTCTCCACTCTTAAATTACATATCCATACCCCAGTAAAACTATGAGGAATTTATTGAACATTCAGTGTTCATAGAAATAATGTCTAAGAAATTAAAGTGGTATGCTTGAAATTAAACACATAGATTTCTGAAGAGCAATCCAGGACTATCATGCAAATTCTGCTTGCTTGCTTTACACAAGCACAAATCTAATGGTACCAAGTGGAATGTAACAACATTTCTGAATGTCCTTTTTTGAAACCACACTTTTGCAACCGAGAGCCAGTTCTGTTTAGAGGATTAATATCTGTCCACATTGCTTTCTGAGATAGCCACTGGCTTTAGACATAGCAGTTGAAATTCCAACAACTGTTTGAGATACTACAGACACAGTACGAGTTGATGAAGTGATGTACAGAACAGATAACTAATTTTTAGTCATGCATGGTTACTGAATATGGGATTAATTTAAGGGATCTCTGTTTTCTATCACACTGTCAGCACTGCAAAGGGTCAGGTACCTTTGAGGAGTGGCACAGCAGATTGTACCTTTATTTCTGGGATGAAATGGTGGACGTGCTGCTACGAACTCAGCAGGAACTAGAGGCTGCTGAGACCAAAAGCAGAGAGACACTGCCAATCACCTTGTTGACAGAAGCAATCCCTTGCCCAAGGCAGAGACTCCCAGCTGCCATCAAGTTCAGAGCACCATGGCAGCCAGGATTCAGCATCCTGAGCCTTTCACAGATGCCTCTTTGGACAATCCATGGCACTCGGCCCCGTGCCAGCTCTGCTTGCCATTCCAACCCTGCCGGCAGTGCCTTTGTGCCCCTGTGGCGGTAACTTGCTGCCACCTGCCACAGAGCTTCCCCCTGCTCCTTCCCCCTGCTGGTCTGCTTACACTTGACTAAAATCTTTGTCTTATTATTAATCATGAAGGAATGAATATGGGATAAACAATACCTATACAGGGCAAGAAACCACACCCATATTTATAAGGAACCCCTGGCTAATTCTGCAAATCATTATTTTAATGGAGATGGATTATTTTGATACTACATCATGTCTTTTGGTGTAACAGGACTTCAGAAGTAAGCTGATGTTTTCTGCTGAGATGAAAAAATAGGTTTTCAAAGCAGAAAGGGCACAACATTAGCAGGGACATTTGGGAGGGGGAACAGGGAAAAGCAGGTCACAAATTAGAGAAAATGCATGAGCCTGTTACAGATGGCACTGGAAAAGAAATAGCTGGGGGATTCACACAGCTTGAGGTAACACACAGGGTCCACACGAGGACCTGAACCCTCACCAAGCTACTGAGCACCTGGTGGGATACACGGACATGGGTTCAACACTGACAGTTGTTGGGACCTCACTTCCCTCAAGGTTTGGTGAATCTTAAAATCATTAATTTCTAACAAAAAAGAAACATGGGAGTAACTGATCAGATATTGTCCATACCCAAATAATAAGCACAAAACGTCAGCATAAAGCCAGTTCAAACTGCAGATTATATCCTTTGGTTAATGCAAAGGCAACAGGGCAGTACTCAAGACCTCAACCAGACCACATCTGTCACCTTGGGCTGTTCACAATGCACAGGTAGGAAGGGAACAATTAGGGAACAGCATTAGGTCTTGCTGGTTATACAAGCTGGTGACTGGAGTGACAATTCTTTGAAACAAACCCTTGCTGTTGGTTAGAGAGTTTTGTTGGTTGGCTGTGGTTTGCTCTGAATAAATGAGAACATGTAAAAAGTTCTGTTCCTCTGAACAGAGTCATCAATCACCAAAGGCAATGTCTTTGATCCCCTGTCATGCCACTCCCTGCCAGACTCAGTCCAAGAACTCTTTCTCGTGGTCGGATTGATCTGTGCATGTTGTTTTATTCATCTTTACCTGCATCTGTTTGGGGTGGAAGGAATGGAGGAGAAGGTGTAAAAGGGGAAGGCTCAGTTACATCTCTCCATTTTCGGGTACCATCTGCTGTTTCGCCTGTCTGGAGCCTCAACAGAACTGAATAGTTGCATTTATCATAAATCGAGGGCAGCGACTGCACCCACTAGTGGGGGAATTTTTACTGAGATGCAGCTCAGAGTATTTCTTTTGCTCAGGTCACAGCGATCACACCCTAGCGTGCAGCTCCTTGTTACAGCTCTTTTTTCTGATGCTTTCCCCCTCGCTTTTGTTTTTGTTTTCTCTTTATCTCAACCTTCTCTTGTTGTTCTCTGATGCTGATATGCTCCTTTATGTGAAAGTGAAAACTTCCTACACTTTGTCTCATGGAACAGAGAGGAAGAAGCACAGATCAGCACTGTAAAAGCAGCCACTTTAGAGACTGGGCAGCCTCAGGCAAGTAACAGCCCTCCCCCACTTATCCCCGATTTTGCCTTATTTCTGATGTGTTATGATGTGAAGACAAAAACATCCATATATCTGATACCGCCAGGCCAGAAAAAAAAAAGCAGTGTAAGATTTCTTGAAATACCTTTGATATATGGAAACCCCAGCAAATCAGAGAACTTGGAATAAAGGATCAAAGTGCCGTTACTTAGAACAGTCCTTGTCTGGAGCTGTTTGCTCCTTTCTCATCCTCAGGGAAGAAAAAGCCCAGACATGCACCACGATGCAGGAAACATGTTCTACATTTGCAGTAACTTTGCATACTACTCACTAAAAAAATGGATTTAATTTGGTCTGTTTCACATACTTAAATTCCAGTTTTCTTATCTCTTTGCCATCTCAAAAAACCACAAACTTTTCTCCTTAAGTTCCCCCTGACAAGTTAAAGGTTTTAAATTGCAGTTTGTGCTTAGCATTTTTATAATGATGCAGTCTGTATATTAATTCACACTCATAACATTTACTCCTCTACTAAAGAGTAATATGCCTTGGCAGTTCTAATCATACCAATTAAATATAATTTAATGGTAACTGAAGATGATCTATTTATAGAGGACAGCTCTTAAATATTAAGACCCTCTTAAGAAAACCGCTCTGCTGTTGGGTCCAAATATGTAGTATCAGTTTTTCAACACATGAAACACTGCCCCATGCAGACCCAAAGCGAGGTGCCTGTCTGCAGAAGCGGGCTGGGAAAGCGCTCAGAGTTACATCCAGACAGCGTCTGACTGCCACTGCTCGTACTTCCACAAGAATCAGCTGCTGCTGCAGATGCCAAACTTGAACTTTGGAAATTCAGATTAACTCCTGTGCTAATCAGAGAGAGGTGACAGGGCTAAAAGGACCATCAGTCCAGCCCAAGAGTGTTTATGCTTTTATGTTCTTGGCTCTTCTGTGGGGTATCGTGATGGTCCACACTAGCCAGGGGAAGAACCACAGCAGATACCCAGCCAGGATTTGAAATTCTGGAGGATTCAGTTCCATTAAGACTTTTTGTTTTTGAAGGAGGTGCCACTGAACCTCTTTCTGCTCCAGTTTCACTGTCTGTAAAATGGCTATAAGAGTTCTTTACCAGGCATTTTAGGGACTCTTACCTCACTATTAATTGTGTAGTACTTTAAATTCCTCACAAGAACCATTGCACTCAGCTCTGATATAAATGGACTCACATGTGCTCAAGAGGTGAAAGCATCGTGACTGTTCTGCTGAGCTCCTGCTCTGTGTCCTGCAATCTTGATTCCTGCACACAGGCCAGACTCCTTCCCAGCAACAGCCGGAATAACTCCACTGAAGTTGGTGCATCTGTGCCTGCTTATGCCAGCACTAAATTTAGCCTCTGCATTCATCATCAAGTTGTTCCAGTGAGTTAGTTAGAAAAAAATCTCCACGCAAGAGTCATACCTGTTAGGAATAATCACTTAAAGAAGTTGCAACACCAGTCACTGTCCCTGCGGACAGGAACAGCACAGGTTATCCAGGTACAGGGGCTGTTACGCAGGCACCAGGCTGACTCGCGGAGAGCTGCCCCGCGGGCGTGCAGACACCTCGGTCACACAGTAATTCACCCCCGGAACAAGTTACCGTAATTCCCCCATCAAAACCAATGAAAGTACAGAGCAAAGCAACGAGCCAGAGCACACCCCGGCCCCATTCCCTGGGCAAACACACGGTGACAGCCGACTGGAGCTCCCCTCACAAGGCGGCCCAGGCCCCCTCCCCGCCGCCATCTTAACTCCTGGCAGCCCCCGCGCCCTCCGCCTGCGCTGCCTCTCCTGCCCCCGGGCGCCAGCGCAGGCACGGCGGGAGCGACCGACGGGGAAGAAGAAGAAGCCTCCGCCGGACACATGGCTCCAACGAAGGTGCCGGGATAGCCCGAGCCGCCGCCCGCCCGCCCAGCTCAGCCCCTCCGCGCCCTGTCCGGCACGGCCCCGCCCGCTCCCTTCACCGCTCGTAGGCCGGCGGGCTCGGCGCTCGGTGACGTCATCGCGCAGCGCCCGTTTCCATGGGAACCGGAGGCGAGGGCGGTGAGGGCGCGACGGGCCGCGACCCCCGGGAGCGACCCCCGGGAGCGACCCCCGGTCCCCCCGGGACCGCCGCCCGATCCCCACGGGCCCTCTCCGGTCCCGCCATGTTCACGGACAGGACGGCACCCGGTGCCGACGTGCAGTCGCTGTGGAGGAGCGCCCGGAGCGCGCGCTGCGAGGCGGTGAGCGACCCCCGGGGCGGCCCCGCTCCAAGCTCCTGTACCGCCGGGAGGGGCCGGGCCGGGCCGGGGGCGGCTGCCAGGGCTGTGCCTTCCCCGGATCTGCTGGGATCGTGCCCCGACTTGCCCCCTCCATGTTCGTCCGTGACCCCCCGGCATGTCCCGCTGCCCGGGAGCGAGACCTCCCGCTCAGGGAGTTGTTGGCTCTGGGCGGGCGCCGGGCCAGCGGAGCCGGTGTGTGCCCGCCGGCTCCGTCCCTTCAGCGTTTTGCTGATTTAGCCCCTGTGAGCGAATTGGCAAAGAACTGCCCCTGCGGCTACCGCCCCGCAGTTTGAGAACTGATAACGCTGCGCTGTCACCGTGTGCGCTGCTCGCTCCTTTCTCTGGAGCTCGCTACCTTCTCGCCTTCTCCCGTCCTTCCCATTCCATGCTGTAGAGCACTGCCTGAATCTGACTGGCATTCGGGCATCTCTTGCCTCAAATTAGGTCATGAGAAGGTCACAAATGCATCACCAACACCTGGACAGGTACGGAGGTACCTTGTGTTTAACCATGAACCAGGGCTGTGCAGAGGGGCTGGAATGTCTTCGTGAAGTGGCAAGAAGGGGAAGGTGCTTTGACTGCTTTGTGCAACACCTGTTTTTCTGCTTGGATTATAGACTGCCTGTCTTCTTTTACTAGAAAACTTGCCAGACTGGGAAAATTTCAACAGCAGAAGCTGCAGCACAGTCTCATACAGCCCGAGACACTGCGGTGCAGACAGAACAGAGCAAAGATGCTGTCCAAGGCTTCCAGCAAGAAGTCCAAGTAGATTGGAGTGGGCTTCTGTCATTCCTTCAGAGAGTGGAGGATGCTGTTATCAAAGAGCTAAATAAAAATTGGAAAAGTCATGCTTTTGATGGCTTTGAAGTGAATTGGACAGATCAGGATGAAACAGTAAGTGACAGAATTCAAGTCATTGTCCAAGCATTTCTGGTTGCAGTTACTCTAAGTCGTTAGTTCTAGTCCTTAATGCTATGATTGTTCTTGCCAGGTTCTAATAAGTAAACATTACCAGTTGGGTTGCCTTGGGGTTTTTTTTAATCTTTCTCCTTGCTTGGTAAAATTGTTCTTCCTGCTGGTGACTGAGTTGTAGCAGCAGTGAGAGGAGGAGGCCTGCAGTTGGTGTAGACTTTTCTTCAGCCCCTTCAGAGCACTCCAGCCTAGCAGGGATCTAGGAACAGTTGCAGTCAGTGAGTTGGCAGCTCTTCCTGCTTAGATTATGTTTGTTTAGTGCATGGTCCTCAGGAATGGGAGCAATTTGTATCGGACAGCACATGTTGGGACTGGAATTTTCAAACTGTTACTTTTGTGGAGCTCAGTAAGTGCCAAACTCATACCTGGTGGCTGCTGTAAATTCTTAGGCACAGCCTTCCAGAGCTGTGCACTCTGAGAGGTAGTGTTTGGGCGACAGTTGTGTTGTGGGTTTGTTTCCCAACAGGAATTCAACAACCTTTTCACATAAATCCTTGGACTGAGGAAAGCTCACACTGTAACCACACAATCATATCAGGGGTGGACACAGATCTCATTTCTCTCTGTTCAGAGACAGTTTCTTCAGTGCTTGGATTTGATCTCTCCCAGGTGTTGTGTTTGCATACGTTGTCCTATCCAGAGGCTCAGGATCAAAACCTGCAGGTCACCAGTGTTTCATGGAATGCCACGGGATCCGTCATTGCGTGTTCCTATGGCCGGTGAGTATCAGGATGGATTTGGGAGTGCAGCTGAGGCTGATGAGATGTCTCAGGCTGACCTGAGGTCTGGATATGTTTGCTTTCTCTGCAGTAATAAACTGAAACACACACCCCTTGTGCAAGTTAAATAATTAATCTTCAAAGTAACAAAATCTCAGGCAAGTCCTGAATTATATCGATTATTTCTTCTACCTTCCCCCCCCCGCGCTGAAAATGGATACATGATCTTACTGATTTGTTTCTAGGTAGATTCTGTTTAAAAAACGTAAAAAGCAGATGCACTTGCAAATATCTGTAGGTGAGGTTTGGGAGAATGTGCTTTATCTTCACTGAGATCATGATGTTTAATGTGGTCTCTGAGCACCCTGGATGAACCTGGCACCTGTTCACGCATGTGCCTGGTGCCATGGACATGTAACAACACATGTTTAAGGATTTCTGAAATAAGGGTTGCATAAATCATTTACCTAATCCATTAATGTCTGTTGCAGCCCCCTCTTGCTTGGCCCTACAGCTGCCCTTATTCTTTTTTTTCTTTAATACTTCCCTTTCCTTAGATCAGAAGCCCCAGCAGAAAGGGTATCCATGAGGGAACACGTAGGATAGAGTAAAACAGGGCAAACCTGTATGATAGTTGCTCTTTCTGCTCTCCCAGTCTACAACTGTTTGCAGACGAGGATGTGGTTTCTGTGTCTGTGGGTAGCCTCAGCAGAATTCCTTCCATGGACTTTCCATATGCACCCTTTTGATTGTTCCCATTGTTTGAACGGTGAGTAGGTCTGGGAATAGGGAAATTGTACCTGAGATTTACTGGCTGGCATTTTATTCTAAGAACAGACTTGTGCCCTGGCACATCCTGTACAAACCAGCCCACAGGGAAGTTCCATCCCCTCATGATTCCTTTATGAGGGGACACAAAGCAGCACACTGAGGTGACCAATGGGGTATCCCAGAGCTCTGCTGGACAGGGATCCTCTGGGACACACAAGGCAAGATGTAGCCTTTTGTTTTTCAGGTTGGATGATGGGGACTGGAGCACAGAAAAATCCTACGTTTGTACCTGGAATCTGGACAGAAGAGGGTTGAATCCACAGCACCCTGACCTGGTGGTGGATGTTCCCAGTTCTGTCATGTGCCTGGCTTTCCATCCCTCCCAGCCATCACTGATAGCTGGTGGGTCGTTCTTACCTCAAACTATGCTTGAAACTTACCCTTTTTCCCTGCAACCTGGATCCTTTGGTTTCTCTCTCTGAGTCCAGCCTCAGATTTCCAGTAAAAGGAGCAGTGTTGCAGTTCCTCAAACTGGGGAACTAATGCCCACCAACACAAAGTGCACTGTTGCATCTGAACTGGGACTTGCTGCCTCTGCAGTGACATCTGCCTTGACCTTCTCAGAGGGAGGTGACAGAAGGAAATCCAGCCCTGGCTGTAAGGGAATAATATATTTATTTCAGTAGAGTAATATTCTCTTACACCAGAACTGGCTGTGCCCTGCACAGAGGTGTCCAAACTTTGAAGCTGCTGGGGTCTGTTTCCACCATTACTCCATTTGTGCATTTGTTCTGGGCGCGCACACCATAGATATTTTATGTTTGTCTTTTCAGGTGGCCTGTTCAGTGGGGAGTTGGTGGTGTGGGACACCAGCAGGACAGAAGACCCTGTGATGTGGAAGACAGGGATGACAGATGACACCCACACTGACCCAGTCTATCAGGTAACAGAGAATATTGAGACAGACAGGGCTGGGGCAGGTGAGAGTTGCCACTGCTCTGTCATCCCTTTGGTTCCCATCCACAGCCAGGCAGTTCACAGACATTTCAGCAGTTATAGTCTATTGTGCTTGGCTATTTCCCCCCAAATCTAGCTCCTGAACAGACACATAGCCTGTAAAAAATAACTTCTCACGGTCCAGGATAAATGAAGAGCAGACCCATTCCCAAACTGTAATAATTTACTAAGGGAGATGCAGCCAAAGATACTTGGAGTGGTTTAAACACACAAGTGGCAAAGTGTCACTGATCCTTGGTTGGAAGCTTAAAGCCACATGCTTTAAGGGGATTTACAAGCATGTCCTGCAGTCTGGCTTCCTAAAGATTTTGTGCTTCCAGGGCCCTGGGACTCTGGACATTCTGTGTATTTTTCTCAGCTGATAGTCAGGAAAATGTTGTTGTTTGGAGCTGGGTGAAAGTGCCATAAATGCCTGTCCCAAAACTGAGGGCAGGTGAACCATAGAAACTGCAATGGAGATTCAGCCCTAAACACCTGGATGCACTTCTCTCCTTGCATCTGTGTCTGTGCCAGCTCCCAGCAGAAGCTGCTTTGGTACCAGGCTGGTGCCTGTCTCTGCTCCTGTGTCCGAGTAGGTCTGGGCACCGCAGGCGGCGTGGGCTGGGCAGTGGTGACAGTCCCCGTTGTCCTGAGCTCGTGGCATTGGGAACAGGTTAACTGGTTACCTGACACCGAGCACAGAAACCACACCCGGCTGCTGAGTGTGGCGACAGATGGGAAGATCCTGGTGTGGAGAGAGGAGCGGGATGGGCGGCTGGCCTTGGCCGAAGGATTTGCCATCGTGGCTCAGCAGATCCCTCGCAGCACTCGACTGAAGAAGGTGAGTTCAGCAGCTCAAAGAGAGTTCTTTCCACAAAAACACACTGAACCCTGGAGCCCAAGTGTCAGAGCTTGCCCTGCTCCGAGAAGGGCCAGGAAAAGCCCCTTCTGAACATAAACACTAACCTTTGATCCACATTTCCTTTGCCATATGGAAATCATTCTTGGAAGACTGGCAACAGCTGAGGTTTTGCCATGCTCTAAAGAGAAGTTGTTGGGATGGAGAACTTGCTTGTAATGTTAATTCGCCTTTGTAGGAGGGATTGAGAGGTTAAAGGCTGAGCAGTGCTACAAACACGGAGCTGTCACAAGCTGTTCCTGGCAGGCTCTGCCTGCGTGTGCCTCTCTCTGGAGCCTCAGCTCACACCAGCTCTGTCTCTGTTTCCCCAGATGGCCTGGGGAGAGGCAGCTGTGGGGGTGACGGCGCTGTCCTTCTCACACTTCGATCCCGGAGTGTTTGTTGTGGGTGTGGAAGGCGGGTATCCCCTGAGGTGCTCCACTGCAGCCCAGACCGCGGCTGTCCCGCAGGTGGGCAGCTCTGTTCCCCTCAGGGCACCGGTGGAATTTGCCTTCTCCCCCCATGCTGGACCCACGTACTCTGTGAGCTGCTCGCCCTTCCACAGGCAAGTGCTGCATGTGGGACACTATCATTGCCGGGCTCTGAACACAGATCTTTCAAATAGCCCCTGGGGATGTGTACAAGTTCCAAAAAAGGGTCACCTGACATTGAGAACTTCCCGTTGTAGGAGAAACAACATCCACTGGTTCTGGTGAAGCTGCATACTGGAATATGCTGCATGTGGTCACATGAACAACCTTAGCATCCTACTTAGATCATACTATTTGTTACAATTAAAACTCAGTCTAAAGACAAGGAGATGAAAAAGTCCTTCACTTGGGCATATCACTAATTATCTTACTAAATCAGTAAGATTCTTCTGACATCAGAAACACTCACCAGTAACTGCCAGAATTTAAATGAGAAGCTCCCATCTCTGCCAGCAATTCACCCACCATCCGTGGAGGCCCCAAACCCTGTTTCTGTGAAACATGCTGACAGCCCAGGTTTGCATTTAATTTGCATGAGACAAGCACAGCTCGAACAATGCCCAGCTCTAGATCAGCAGTTCTCAGGCAGCCCTGGGCCACAACCCATCAGTGGTCAATACAGGCCCTCATTAAGCTTAATTGAGGGCAGTAACAAAGCTGCATCTCTACAGCCCACAGCACAGCCTGGCAATTGCTGCTTTAGGAAACAGAGTCAGACTTTTACAAAGTAGGAATATTGTCCGAGGTTATGCTCCTTGACTGACTGATTTTTGTTCTTTATCGTTAGCAATAGAACAAAAAGAGTTGTTTTTTGCTTCCTCCCTCCCCCAGGAACCTCTTTCTGAGCTGTGGGACTGACGGACAAGTTCACTTGCACTCCATGCTGCAGACACAGCCCCTCTTTGCTCTGCAGTTATCAAGGAAATACCTGTTCTGTGTACGCTGGTCTCCAGTTCGACCACTGGTTTTTGCAGCTGCGTCTGGGGAAGGCAAGTAACTGCAGGTGCCTCCTCTTGAGCATAAAATTAAGAATATGCTGGGTATTAATTAGTCAAGTACTGATTAGCAGATCCCACAAGCACAGAGCAGTGGCCATTGTTTGCACTGTGTAATTAGTACAAAGGAGTAATTTCTAACTTTAGCAAGGAAACCCAGCAGTTATTTTTCACTTTTGATGGTACTTTTAAATCTGTTGCCAGAGTCATTCACAGGAATACAGCACAGCAAGATCACTGTGGCTAAATCTATTTCCAGCTTGTTTTTGACATCTACTTCCAGAACTAAGGCTTAAAATGAGAACCTTTTCCTTAGAAAATTGCCCAAACATTTTTGAGTTAGAAAATGGAGATTTCACTGAATTTGGCAAGCTGGTTTCAGGTTTCTGACAGCAGAACGAATCCGTGCTGCCTGCAGTGATGTCAGATGTCTGTCACAGCCTAGACACTCATCAGCAGAGGAAACAGGTTAAAAATAACTCTCAGTCCCAGACTAAGCAGATACTCACCTGCTGTTAGATATGATGTCTGTTGCCATGAAGCTGCAATGAATGTCTGTGTCTGCAGGAGAGGTGCACCTGTTTGACCTGGCGAGGAGCATGCAGAAGCCCACTGTGTCCCTGAAGCAGTCCATGAGCGACTGCCCCGTGTATTGTTTGGAATTTAACACCAAGCACACGCGGCTACTGGCAGCAGGGGATGCTGCTGGGACAGTCAAAGTCTGGCAGCTGAGCTCTGACTTCACCGAGCAGGGACCAAGGGAAACGAGTCACCTGGAGCAGCTGGCAAGTGAGATCATGGACTAAGGCAGCAGCACAACAGCTGTGTGAAGCTCTTAACTGCCCTGACTCCAGGAACAGTTCCCCACTCACCTGTTCCAGTGTTAGCCTGGAAAACACAGGTAACCAACAGCTGGAGTTGCCTCCATGTAACAGTTAAATTTGCATTTAACCATTAAACACAAGATGATGTGGTTCGACCAGTAACTTTTATTGAAGCACACTGCAACATGTTTCTTTTCCCTAAGAGTTTTAAGCTAAGCACTTGAAGGTTACATCATAAAGTAACATTGATTATTGTAGAGCACAAAGAGAGAGAGACACATGCAGAGCTACAGTCAGCAAACGTGAGCATGTCCTTTGCATCTTTTGGTACTAGTGTTTCAGATCAATTCACAAAGAGTGAACGTGTAAATTCTATGTAGTCATAGGCAGAAGGCAGTTCCCTGCCCTTGCCATCCATGTAGGGCTTCATGTGAGAGATGCAATAATCGGCCTGTTCCCGGGTCAGGTTCTGAAAGAGAGACAGCACGGGGGTGAGAGGGCTCTGGGGCTGCCAAGGGGCATTGACAGGCAGCCCTCCCATTGCCCGGGGCAGAAACCAGAGCAGCACAACTACGCCCAGCATGGAAATGCTCTGGCTGTTAGCACTATTTGGTTAAGGGTTGGAAGGCCTGACCAGAGTCTTCCCACCAAAGAGAAGACAGAACAGGTAACTGGCACAAGGAAGCACTGCAAACTCTTTATTTCCCTGCCAGCTGGTGGTATTCAGACAGGAAAAACTTGCTGTCTTGGCAGGGCAGTGAGAGGGAGGAGATGTTCACACTGTCTAAGCTTAGGCTCAAGCTTTTCCTCTGAATCGCTGTCTGGAGAAACATCCCCCTCTAGTCTCCTAAATGATGGAAGGGAAGCTCCAAGTTCCAAGGACACCACACTCCCTTCCAGGCCTTTGAGTAGAGCTCTTGTTTTACTCAACCTGAGCAGTTCTTTGGTACGTAAAGCTTTTTCTCTTCCTCTATAGAGCCAAGACAGCAACTGAGTGGGGCTGTCACAGCAATTTCTGTGTTTGCTGCAGGGGATCTCCTGGCAGGATCAGACCTGACTCAGCCCCAGTGACATGAGCCCTTAGTGCTGGGCTCAATCTATGAACAAACAGCCTGTGTGTTCCTCCTTGGGGGTCCACACACAGCACTTACCTGGTAGAGCTCCTCCTTGGTCACATAGGGCTTCCCCTCGGAGCTGAGGGCGCGGAAAGCGCTCTCGATCTCCTCGCTGGATTTCACGTTCTCCGTTTCCCGGCTGATCATGAAGGCCATGTACTCCTGCAGCGAGACGTGTCCATCCCTGCCAGCAAACACAGTGTGAGCACCCAGAGCACAGCACTGCCAGGCCCTCCAGAGAGGGGCTGGAACTGTTCTGGAAGGAGTGGAAGTCTTAACACAGGAGACTCAACACCAGATCATTCTCTGCAAGTGAATTTCTTTACAAACGTCGGTCTTGCCCTCCTAAAGGCTTTCACATGAGTCATTGTAAAAACAACCACAGCTCTCAGCCTGTGAGGGACCTTCCAGCCAGCTCCCCAGCCAATACCTCTGTGTGTTTTGTATTTGAACAGAAAGGTCCAACCCACGTACCTGTTGGGATCTACAGTGTCAAGAATAGACTCAAACTCAGGGTCTGGCTCTCCTTCCTCAACCATGGGAAGATCATAGCCGAGAGAGCGCAAGCAAGACTTAAACTCCTGGTGATTAAGTCGTCCAGATTTGTCCTTGTCAAAGTGCCTAAAAACATAAAAACAGAACCCACGTGTGTCAGTTACTGAGTCCTGAGAGCTCTAAAGCGGGCTGAAAACTAGATCAAGGTTATAACCAGCCCCTATTCTGGACAAACGAGTTTGTATCAATAAATAGTTCTATCTAGCATACATTAAAAATACGCACAAATTCTTAACTTTGCTTAAAAATCAACCCCCCCCCCAAAAAAAAAAACAAAACCCAGCTGTATTCCCAGCTGGAATGCATTGGCACTGCCAGCAGCAGGGGCTGGAGGCTGTTGCCTTGTGGCAGAGAATGGAGCAGCTCAGCACAAAGTGGGGCAGACAACAAAGGAGCCCCAAATGGATCCTGCAAACAGGAGCCATCCATGTGCCAGAAGTACCTCCCAAGCCTTCCTCTGGCATATATTCCCTGTGACTCACTTGAACATCATGCTGAACTCCTTCAGAGCCTCCTCAGTGACTCCAGTGGTGTTCCTGAAAAGGAAGCAGCAAAGCTGATGAACAGTTCCTGAGCTGTGGTGCTCTGAGTCCAGCAGCTGCACCACACGGTGAGGACGAAGGAACAAACAACCATTCAGTGTGGGAACACTTGTCCACACTTACTCCACAGAATAAACCTGTTCCACTGAGATGCCACCATTGCTCATGGCCAACAGGAGCTATTCCAAAACTGCCCACTTCATCCCTCTGAAGGGAGCTGGGAGGTGGTGGGGATGTACAAACTCACTGCACCCATTGGTGTGAGCACAGGAGACTCTTTAGCGCAGACCATGCCAGTCTGGCTGCAGCCATGGGCAGCTGTGGCTCCTGTTTCACCCCCCACCCCCAGTCAGACACTTCAAACCACACGTGGGCCAGTCAGTACCGGGCCTGGATCTGCTGCTCCAGGTTGTGTTGCATCCTCATCCCCAGCTGGTCCAGCTGGTCCCACTGCTGTGCCAGCCCCACAGTGCTGTGTTCTGTGTATTTGTTGTCCAAGATAAGTGCCTCTTCCATGGCTGCTCCAAGGTCCTCAATCTTCTTCAGCTGGCTCCTCATTGCTCGGATCTCTTGGTGCTTACGCTGTGAGAAGGGAGCAAAGAGGAGAGAAATCATGGAGCACCAAAAAAAAAAAAAAACTACCTTAAAAAGCTAGACCAGAGGCTGTCAGGGGGGGAAGGGTTATACTCTTCTTTTTCTCCTAGGACTTTATGTACATATACTGGGATTTGTGAAATAAGATTCAGAGCAATGCTCATCTTCATGCTCACTATTGGAAACCAGGGCTTGCAAACCAGTTCTGGAGACAAAAAGCCTCTTATTAGGAAATGTGCTGAAAATACTGTATCCTCTCTGACCTAACCTAACTCCTTTAGGAAAAAGGAAAAAATAAGGAAAACTACATCAGTGTTGTTTAATGGCGTGTGATGTAAGTAGACATCAGGTATGCAAATAGATAATCCCAGAGGTCTCTTCAGTATCCCAAATGTCTAAAATCAATTAAGATTTTCCCATATAATTACATGCATTTCCCTTCCCACCCTGTGTTCCCAAGCCAGCTGAAAATGCTGTTTTAGCCAGAGGGGCACATCACTTACTTTAGTAGCTTCCAGCTGTGACTCCAGCGTTCCCGATTCCTCCACCATACACGACCTAAACACAGAACAACAGTGAGAGAAGGCACTTATCTCATAAAAAAATGGCATGTGGGGCTTGAAATTAACAGTCCTTCCTTGAAATGAAAAATCCTTTCAAGTATTTAAACACTGGTTTTCTGTTTTGTTTATTCTGACTCATCCTATTTCAGACTGACACTGTACATTTTGTCTGATTCTTATTTCTGTATGTAGTTAATTTCTAGCCCCATTTGAAAGGCAACGTGATCAGCAGCCACACTTCATGCCAGACTCAAAGCACCCGCTTTACTGGACCTCATGGAATTAGAATTTAGTGCAGTCCCACCTCCCTGCCCCGTGCCCAGCACACACCACACACACCAACTGCAGGTGAGTCACTGGGGATGGGCTGTATTTGCAGTCAGGTACAGGAGCTCTACAAAGGTGTGTTACAAAGGGGAAAATGAGGGTAAAAAAAGATGGTGAGAACTACTGGTTTGGTTGAAAAGTAATCTTAATGTGGCATAATCCTTGCAGAGAGCTGCAGACCTCTGCTGCTCAGCAGTGCCTGCTGGAAAGGTGCCTTTCCCACCCCACCTCTCCATGCTGCACCCAAAGCAGCTGAGGCTCAGCCACTCTGCTCAGTGATTTCCACCCTGAGCTTTACATGCAGGTCCCCACTGTGGCCAGGGTCTCCAAAATCTCCTTGATACAGACTAGCTATGGACAGTCTCTGGATGCTGCTTTCCCCCCACCCCAAGATCCCAAGCAATCTCTAAGCAGCCGTGTTTGGGAATCTCTGTCCTTCCAACACATACGGTGAGAGCTCACACTGGATGACCCACACATGGACAGTGAGTCTGGGTGCTGTGCAGGTGAGATGTCCTCTGACTCTGGGGTATTTAAGTTCCTAAAACCTGAATCTCTGGTATTTCAGTCACTAAAACCAGGTTTTTGTCCCCACTGGGCTCTGTCCTCCCACATACTTTTGAGATTCTTAATAAGGGAGATTTCAAGTGTTGAATCTCTCTGTAGCAATGAAAATGCACCAAACATCTGGGTGTTTCTCACCACAGGGTTAAGGCTCAGACTCAGCGCCTGCCTAGAGATGAAGCACACGCCCAGAGCCTTGAGCAGGAAGCTGGGAACCAACCGTGGAAAGAACCAACAGGGAAACAAACCTCCAAGCATCTCTAAGCCGTGAAAGTTAGTTGGAAGGAAAGCGAGCCTTGGAATTAAAGAGTGCGTTTGAAAACCAAAGTGAGGTAAGAAAATAAGAGGAAAAAACCTTCCAGATAGATCATCCCCAACTTCATACTGATAGACACGAATGACACGACGATATGCTATGCTAGTCAAAGGAAAGAAACCAAGTAAATTCCAAAAAGGAAGAAAGAAAGAACAGAGGAAAGAACACACCAAAACACGGCCACTGCAGTGGAGCCACACTCCAAGCCAGCACTGCCTTGCAGCAAACACAAGCAAGTACTTAATGAGAGAAAATTATTTAAATGCTGGTTGCACATACACAAAAATAAATAGTTATTATTTTCGTGTAAGTCACAAAAAAAGTGAGCCTCGCTAAGAGACAAACTGAAGTTTTGCAGTTAACTCATCTACAGGTTGTTTAAAAGCATTTTTCTTCCTAAACTCCAAATTGTTCTTACTCCCTTCCCCAAAGAACAGCCCTCCCAGGCAGTGCTGGGCACACACAAGCTGCAAAGCAAGGAGTGTGCACGGCAGCTCTTCTGACACTTCCCTGAAGCTCTGCCTTCCCTCTTGCCAAGCTAGGCTAGGCACAGCCAGTACCTCTTGGAACTAAATCCATGTTTTTAATCTATTCACACAGAATTAGGGACAAATTCTGCCTGGCATATCAGCAGCCCTCTGGTAATTTGTTCAACAAAAGAGCCTGGCATGAGGATCTCTAACTCTGACCCTGTCTCTTTCAGTGAATGGCTCCTTTCTGTTCACTCGTTCTTGGATACCAGAACTAATCTACAACACTACTTGACAAAGGAGCAGGGAATTCAGCATCCATTCCAGGACAATCTGCTCGGTTCCATTAAACTGTACAACAAAAACAGGGCAAACTATTTTTATCTGGCAGAACACAAGAGACTGTGATCATTACAGAGCAAATAAGTAGCAGAATTATCTGCAAAGATTCCACCCTTTCATTAGAAAGTTTTCTCTTTAGGAGGAAGGCCCTGGCCTCCTCCAGCCCTGTGCACAGGCTAAACACAGCCTCTGCCCTGGCCCAGACACTGTTTGTTGGCATTTGACATCACATCTTATCACAAAGCTCCCACTGTGCTGAGACTCGTCCTGCTGAAGAAATTTAACTGGACAGACACATTTGTAGAGGCTTTGGCAGTCTGAAAACATTTAAAGATCTTATTATTTCCTTTCCACTTCCAGACAAATGGCCAGCACACATCCTCATCAGGAACTATTCCTGTGGACACAGAGTGGGTTTAAAACTGCTGCCAAACTCCCAACAGCTCCATGGGTTCATATTGGAAGGTTGGTTTTCTCCTGTCAAGGCCAAAATCTGTGTAGGCCACGGTTCTGCAGCAGATTAAAAATGGGCACTTCATATTTGCAAACTGCAGGATTTTAAGATACATAATTTCAGCAAAACGTTGTTGTAAGAATCTTCCCTTCTCCTTATCAAAACCAGTCAATACTTTGGAGATTTCACTGTTCTCAGAACAGTTACAGTCAAATGTTTTATGTCACTAAGCAAGTCTCTTGAGCTGAAAAGCTGGAAATGTGAGAGTAGCCTGCCTTTGGAAAGCAGCTACGTTCTCACACTTCTTCTCAAATTAAGGGCCTCTTCCTGTTCAAGCCCTCAGAGGAAGAAAAAGCAAAAGTCAGGACTTCCATGGTGTGCCACTGGCTGCCCACTGTAATTCTGCTTTTGACTAGGAAATTGTTATGTTTCTACTGGTTTATAGTTAACTACTCCAAAATCTTGTTTCCTGTGTCTGTGCACCTCAGCAAAAGGTTGCTCTTTTCAAATAAAAGGGGTTTGAGCACAGCTTTCACAAGCGATGTAGCAACAGGAGAAAACACACAGAGCAGAACATGTCACCAAAATCTGAAAGATATAAAATTCAATACTAACCCATCTAGCAGGTAAGTCCTGTAGAATGTGAAGATCCAAACATCAGGCAGCAGGACAGAGACAAGACAGTAAGAGAGGGACAGAGATTTGGGTGGGAAGCAAACATCAAAAAGTTAAAAATTATATTTCATTATTTCATGAAGACACATACAGAATTATTTGTAAACACACAGAGACAGAGAATCACAGGGTTACATGGAACAGAACTCACCTCCTCTGACCCCCAACCAGAGCCTGTCAGAGCTGCTGACAGCACTGAGCATGGGCACCTGCAATGCTCAACCTTGAGACTTTTTATTTCTAACAGTTGTTAAATCTTTACTCCCTCTCCTTAGAGAAGGTTATTATTAGACAGCAGCCCAGGGAAATGATTACAAAGTTTTAAGCTTTTTTCACATCTCCTTTCTCTATTTGAACTCCAGTAAGATTCCCAATACACTACTCAATACAAAAGGGGCATTAACAGAAACGTTGCTGGCACTGCAGAGTCTGCTTGAAGCTATTTGTGTTCCATCTCCCCAGTTGTGCTGCAGCCTAGTTCAGGAATAACTGGAGAAAAATGAAGTCCTGGATAATGGATGGAATTACTGCAGGAAAATTAATTCAGAAATAGGAAAATCTTTAAAGTCTAGTGTTGCAGGGCTTTCCTTTCCCTTGTAGCTAATGGGGCCTCCCTCAAATCCCAACTGCAGGGAATGGACAACGATGAGCTGTTTTTCAGTAGGAGACATTTGCAACTTTGACAGTCCAAAGAGATGGAGGATGCACACAAATACTACCTAAAGAATTCTCTAAGGGCAGGTCCTGGAAAGGCAAACTATACCTGGTCTCCTGAATCCACTGATGGAAGGCATTGGCATGCTGAGCAAATTCCTGACGCAGTTTGTCATTTTCTTCCTGCCTTCGCTGTTCCTTCTGCAGCTCCAGTTCACGTTCCTGAGAAATGAACAACAGTAATTCCAGAGAAATAAAGGGATTGGTCTCATTGTGTAACAGAAAGCTGCATCCCAGCACAGTTCTGAGCCTCAAAACAAGATTGAGTACTTGGTGTTCTGAATATCTAGAGAAAAGCATCTCAGGTGACAATTCAGAACTGAAGTCCTGAGAACTGGAATTGAACCAGCAGTTGCTTCACTGCACAGCAGAGAAGTTAAACTTATTTTACAGTTAGAAAGTGAGATACATGTGCTTTGCCTTTGGAAGAGCCACAAACGGAAAACCATGAGAACAACTCACAATAGCACAAGTTTACATTTAATGGCAATTTTTCTTTGCTCATGAATTTTGAGATATTTTGACCTGTATTATGGTGACAAACTCTTGTACCCATTATCTCAGAGAACAACTTGCAGGGATGACTGAAAGGTCATGAACTAGGACGAGAATCTTTCCCTCACTGACTTGCCTTGATAATTTTCTGCAGATTCCTCCAGGTTTCTTCAAGAGCCTCCATAGTGAACCAAGTGTAGGGGTTGGAGGCCACACGGAAGCTCTTGATCTGGCGATCGAGCTCTGCCAGCTGGTTGAAATCAGCTTGGGCAGAACTTAGGGAGGAACGGAAAGCGTCGTGAGCCTCTCGCAGGGCTTTGATTTCCTCCAGTGAGTTGCAGCGCACAGGATCTGTCAGGTCCTCCTCAGCATTCTCAAACCAACTGTTGAAGGCAGAGGCCTTCTTTGCAAAAGTCAGGAACAGATCCTCAACCTTGAAAAGAGAAAAAATCCAGTTGTTCAGTAGTGAACAAGCTACACAAGATGCAAATGTGTATTTTTTCTAAAGCGCACAATTAGATTTTTGTAGCCCCATGGTTGGCCACTCACCTTTCTGAAGTGCTCCTGAGCCTCCAAGAGTTTCTTTTTCCTGGTAGCAGAATTAGCCAGTAGCTGATTCCAACGTTTCATCAAGGAAGCATGCCGGGCCTCGATGGCCTTGGACTGGATGTGCTTGGCTGCAAGCAGCTGGTCTTTCAGAGCAGTGATGTTTGCAATTCCCTCCTGCTGGAAAGCCTGAAGTCCAGCGTCAAACGTTTCCTGAAGCATTAAAAGAACAAAAGATATTTTAGATTGTATTTTTCTTTAACCTTTCCAACATCCTGCATATATGTCAAACATGGATTCTTGTGTGTTGTAGAAGAGTTCAGCTGTTCCCTCCCTCATGGGGGGGCAGCAGCATCAGCACTGACCTGTTTGGTGAGCAGGGTTTGCACTGAAGAGAGATCACGTCCATAATCATCTGTCTTCAGACTGTTTTCCTTCTCCCCTAGAAAATGAAACAAATTTCGCAAAAATGTCATTTTTCCATCTCAAATATTCCCTCTGTTCCAGATCAGGTTACTACAAAACCATAAAGCACTGCTGATCACTCTGGGCTTAGGTCTGCTTGTTACAACAGCACATGAGGAGTTACTGGAGACCTTTGGAAATGAAGGAGTTTAAGGTTTGTTTGTGACCAACTATTGTACTCCAGTACAGAACATACCTATCCATGACTCCACCACATCTGCTTTCCAGTTGAACTGGAGGAAGGCTGAGTTCTCATCCAATTTGGCTTTCCTCTGAGCTGCTGCTTTCTCCAGATCTGACACCTTGCCTCTGAGTCCCTTCATCTTGGCAGTGATGTTCGCCTCATGGTGATTGTTCTATGTGACAGGGAGGAAAAAAAAATACAGGCATTCTGTATGATGTTAAAGTCATCTGAGGCATTCAGGACGTTGGTGACAGAGCAAGGGCTTCAGCTGAAAGATACTGTCTCAGAAGCAGCTTGAAAGCAAAACACCAACAGCTGTTCAGCCACAAAAGATGAGTAAGAGCTCTTTTCAAAGACATGACAGAGAAGAGCAAGTCTACTGTGACATGAAGATGTCCTGGGGAGCCTTTGAAGGTTTCCCTTTACTAGTTCACGCTCACCTTTTTAATGAGATCCTCTCCATTAGCACAGACATCATTCACTCTGTCCTTGTGGACAGTAAAATCAGTCTCAAATGCCTCGTGCTTCTTCAGCAAGCCCTGAAAATAGAAGACAAAACACTTCTAAAGTAATTTCTCACCATTTACTAAAAAGTAATTAATTTTATAAATCAGTTAGCATAGACTTTTTCTGACAAAAATTAATTTTAGCTGGTTAGCACAACTTATTGGTTTCCTGTGGACAAAAGGAAACTGAGATTGACTTCCAATCAGAGGTCAAGAGATGCAAAGCTACACCAAACTGCAAGTCATTTCTACAGGAAATAACATACTTGGGATGCTTTTATCAAGTGAATTTATGTTTTTTACAATGTAGGCCTTCAAAAGGAACCAACGATAACCTCTAAACTGTAAAGACAGTTAAAGAAAAGGTTTGCTATGAACTAACCAACAATAATGCAGTAACAAAGTGCTGACAACTTCCTCCATACCTGGATAGCAGCAAGTGTGTCCCCATAATCCTCGCTGGCTACCAGTGTCATTTTCTCATTGATCCAAGCTTCTTCTTCCTCAACATTTGCTACAAACTGCTGATACTCCAGAGACTCCTCCAGACGCTGACCCCTGTGTAGGGAAGGTAAAACTGGTCAGTGTTGCTTTATGGCATTTAGATGTAAGATATAAAAACAATGTGCAGAGCCTTAACCCTATCATTCACACTTCACTCCTCCAGCAGCAGCCATGGCTGCAGCTCTGGGAATTCCTTGGACTACAAAGCCTGCAGCTGCCAAAGGACAGAAGCAAACTCTCTCCCGACAGTTTCTAATCAGGAAAAACCTCTTGGTAGTGGATTAAAGCCAGCTGATTTCAAGTACATGGTTTCCAGCTGGTGCAAGAAAAGGCTAAACACAACACACACCTCAAGAAGAGGCTCATGTTTCTACTGAGGAACATTGCCAATAATCTTGTAGAGTCTGTGATCAGTGATAGGTGCTATTACATATTACTAATAATCCATATCCTGAAATTCTGTAAATCTGATCATTATGAGTCCATGCCACTTTTAATTAATACTGAATTTTACAGAAATTCATACCTAGCAGCTGCCAACTGTTTTAATTCTTTCCAGTGATCCACAAACTGTGCCAGTCTCTGCTGTATCTCCTCCTTTCCAATTGTGTTATCATCCGAAAGCTTCTTGCCCGTGTCCAGAACACCCTGCAGAGAAACAGTTGTTGCAACATCACCTGCCTTCTTCATGTTTGGGGTCCAGCAAAACTACTGCTGGCTTTCATCTCTTCCACAAGCAAGAAGGGTGCTGCTTATAGAGAAATCTGTCATGGACAGAAGCATTTACCTGGATAGCAGGTTCATGGGCAGCTAATTCTGCTTCTAAGCGCTTGTGTTTCTTCCTCAGATTCTGCACACCAGTCAGGTCTCTGCCATAGTCCTCTGAGCTAACCAACAGTTTCTTCTCTCTAAATTCAACAGAGAAGAGAGAAAGATAAAATATGAGAATTGCTTCTAAAGGTCCAACCTGACAAAGAAAACAAAACCCCTCTCAGATACACAATTGCTCTGCATTGCACAAAGATCCTGGATGTAAAAACTTGTGTAGAACAGTTATTAGCAGAGCAAGTAGCTCTTGGCTGCACATTCATGTGTGGGGGAAAGAAGGTGACAGAGGGCCCATCATTTACCTTTGAAGGACAGAATTTCTCTGCCCTGTTTTCTTTTAAGAATATAAATGCCTTTTGTAAAGTTGTCCAATTTTTGTTTTAAAGGCATGACAAAAGAAGTGCTCTAATTGGAATGATTTCTATCAGTCTTAGCTCTTTCCCTTCTCCTGAGGTACTAACACCATTATGGAAAGACCATTTGATTAATTACAACAACTGGCTAGAATCAAAAAAGTACTTGAAACTGAAAAAGGTTTGAATTTTTGGTAGCTTTCCCAAAAAGACCAGAATAAAATTTCAGTTATTTGGTCCGAGTCTAAATAGTGTTTTTCTGCTTACTGGGATTTGACCAAAGAAAACTGCAGATAAGAAACCACACCCAAAACAGTTTTTCTGGAATGGCAGCAAAGCTGATTTCCTATAGACACACAGTTGTGGGAAGGCAGCTGTGAAGCCACACTAAAGGCTATGAGAGTTGTTGGCAAAGCCCAGAAGTTCCCAAGCACCCACTTGATCCAGGACTCCTCGTCATCCATGTCACGGAAGAACTGGTGCAGGCGGTGGCTCTCGTTGAGCTTGGCGCGGCGGGCGCTGGCCATGCCCTTGATGCGCTGGAAGCGCCCGTTGATGGTCTCGCGTTTGTCCTTCACTTGGGACGTGTCAAAGGCACTGCTGGTCATCAGACTGTCAGCCTGGCTGTTCAGGTCCTTCAGGCGGTCCTAGACATGGGGGGGAGAGAGAGCAGGGATTGCTCAGAGCTCGTTTCTGTGCTCATTATGTCAGGATGAAAATCAGAATCTGACTCTCAGTCACAGGTTTTGTTAAAAACCACATTTGAACAAGTCTGTGACTGCAGCAGGTATCAGGAGTTGTACCTATAGAATTTGCTATGACTATGACTTATCTTCCAAAACTAAAAGAGAAAGCAATACCTCATGAGCAGATATATCAGCTTCCAGTAACTGGTGTTTTTTCAGAAGGTTGTTAACAGATGCCAAGTCCTTCCCATAGTCTTCAGATGCCAACAAAGCCTCCACCTGGGGATGGAGAAGGAAACAAGGAATGAAGAACAAATTGTATTTCACCAACTCCTTGAAACTATAATGCTTTAAACCCGTGCAAATTTGGTCTCAATTTTCTACTAAACCATTGCCTTGTCACCTGTTTAATACCTGAAAGGTTCCATGCAAATTTGCTTCTTCTCACTTTATCATTTATAACTAGTAACATGAACACACCCACAAGAATTTTACTAGTAATAGTTTTTTTAAAGTAAACCTAGACTTGCTCAAACGTAAACAGTGCTCCACAAAATCTAACATCAGCAAAGGTAATAAAAACTTTTAAAAAGAAGTCTTGCAAGTTATTAATTCCCATCTTATTACCTCTGAAAGCCAAAAGTCAAAGTCCTTGATTCCAGTATTGAAATTCTGTTGCTTATTAGCTTCTTTCAGTTTCTGACTCTTCTCTGCCGATTTCTGCACCAGGAATTGCCACTGGTCAGCCAGGGCAGCCAGGCGTGCCTGTCAGAAAGTAGGAAAGATAAGTAAATGTCACAAACTAAAAAGCAAAAAAGTTCTGATAGATGCAAAACCAGAACATGATAGAAGTTTGGCTGTTGATTCCAGATATGCCAATTAGAGTCACTATTTTTTGCTGCCCAGCTATAATTTACATCTCAATCAGAGGATCAGAAAATTTATCCTCCTTGAGACTGAAACACAATGATTCACCTGATTTACACTGTGTAATTGAAGTACAAAAGCTTCTATAAAGCAAGATTTGTTCTAGAGGGACACTGTCCTGCCTCAATTACCCAAACACTGCTCAAAGCAAAGCCAAGCAAGACTTGCAGGTGCCCACCTTGACGGCGTCCTCGCTGCCGGCGCACGCGCCCCTCTCGATGAGGGAGTTGCCCATGTCGATGACGCCGCGGATGCGGTCGGCGTTGGCGTGGAGCTCAGCTTCAAAGGCCTGGTGCTTCTGGTGTTTGCTCTGCAAGGACAAACCCAACACCATCAGACTCTGCACAGAGGGCTCCTCCGCTGTTCTCATGGGCTGGGTTGTCATAAGCTTTGTGCACAGGCTGAGCTGAAGAAGTTCTCTCTGGGTAGGGCATTTACTGCTCGCTCCAGTGGCTACTCTCATTACCTGAGTAACCACCAAGTTTTGACCTGGCAAAACTGTGGGTGAGCTGACACGCAGAGCTCTGGCAGCACCTTCTGCATTTCACAGGAGCCAATGCAAAATTCCCTGCACTGAACTGAGCTGTTACTGCAGTGAAGATTCCTTGTTTTCAATGCACCCCTTTGAAAAGCAGCAATTACACATACCCTGAGTAGAGTAGATCATCCTTTTTACTCCTACAGTAATTGCACAAATTCCTATTTCCCTTCCTAATCCATAGGTAATTAACAGAAATCACTGCTCCAGCTTTTCTGCTTTCTGCACAGTTGTGGTATTCATCACACACAGCCTCGTTAGATATATATATAAATACTGAATTAACAGCCAAAAACTTCTATAAAACCATAACTGAATTATTTGGTAAGAATTTTTCTCTGTGAAGTTGAGAGCACCATGAGAGCAACAGGAGCCTTGGTGTGGGAAGGAGTGTGCAGTTCTCATGTCCATGATCCATCCACCCACCAGGAATATGACAGCACAGAAGTGACAAGACAGAATAGGCAAGTATAAACTGGAAATGCTAGTGACATTGGACATGGGGAGAGAGTGTCCTAGAGAATGGAATGAAAGGAAATGTTAGATTAAAAATTAAAAAAGGAAAAATACTATAGCGCTGGTATGAGAAATTCTGCATGAACTGCTTCATTTTAGGAACAGTAAATCCCAGATCCTGAGATTATAAAAGCATATCCTTCAAAGCTAGATCTACCAACTTGGAAAATTCAATTTAAAAGCTGCCAATTACATATCTCCATAGGATTACCATGACAACAAATTGCAGAGAATCTTTTCTAGTTCAATATAAAATTCTGGTTTTTTCCAACTAAAAAAATAGTAACCACAGCCTGAAGTGACAAATGATTCTTTCCTTTCTTACTCTTGGTAGCTTTCCCTTTCTTTGTTCTGTCTTCTCCCTCCACATATCTCATTTTACTCCACTTCTTGGATTCTTACAAGTACTGTCAGCTTTCCATCTGGTACATCTCTTTTTCTGGAGTGTTCTTTCTGTATTATTTTCTTCTATGCTATTGCAAGAACTAAGCCAATCAAGATCTATCATTTATTGAATCCTCCATCTCCAGCATTTGATGCTACAGATACAGGCTCATGGATTTGGCATTGTGTCCTGTGTTAAATCATCACAAGTGATGATCCAAGAGCCAAATTTCTGAAAAAGGAGGATAGAACCCCATTTTCCTATGGGCTAACTCCTAAAAAAGCCCAAACTAGATCACTATCGCAGCATAAATTAAACAGATCATGCAGAACACCTGAAAAACAAATACATAAATAAATGATGCTGAATAGGCATTAACAAAAAAGCCACACCCATAGGACGAGGATCAACAGCTGTACCTGGATGGAGGTCAAGAACTAACAGAAAACAGAGAGATTGCATGAACTGATGAATGGAGCAGCAACCAGAGCTTGGGCTTACACAGAAGCTTATACAGAGAAAATAAATTCACATACCAGGGCTAGTCCAAACTACTTACCAGCAGTTTGGAAAGCTATAAAATAGATTGAGAGAAGTAGTTCAGTGCATTCATACTACTTCATAAACCAGAACTAAAACACAAGAGGTAACTTAATTCCTTAATACTGAAAAATAAATGAGATTTTACATTTTATAATGTAAAAGAGTTGAGACCCAATAATCCCATTTCCTTATTTTATTGTCTAGATGCTGGGAGAGAGAGAACAGCCACTTGGGTTTCTTCAGGAAACTTTCTGCTGCAGATACCACATATCTTATTAATTATATGCATGAATAATTAATTATATGAATGAATAACTACTAACCAAGTCCTATTTTGGGTCTCCTTTCATGCATAATGTAACTTCCATTTTCTCCTTGTTAAAAGGAGAACATGTCCAACATGATGTACCATTCTGTCATCTCTGAACAGGAATTCCTGAGCACGGATTTTCAAACCAGAGGAGGCCTTGCAAAGTTAACAATGACATTTTGATTTTTAAACCAAGAACCACATTCACCTGGATATTTGTGGGATCCTTATAGGACTCATCACTTGCAGTCTGGAGCTTTTCACTGATCCAGGCTTCTATTTCATCCACATCACGACTGAACTGTTGGAGGGTCTGAGACTCTCCAAGCTTTGATCTCTTCTCAATCATTTGGGCTTTCAGACGAAGCCACCTGCAGTAATTTGACACATACAATGGATGAAACACTAGAGCCACATGAGGCATCACCTGTAACAGCTACAGAACATCCCTAAAGAGGATTTCCAGTCATCTGCATTCTCCTCCCAGGGCAGCACTGACCTGTCCAGGACCTCGTTGCGCCTGTTGGCAATGACTCCCTTGGCGTAATGATCTGCAGCAATCAGCTGGTCAGCAAAGGACTGCAGGACAGCAATTTTCTCTTCCTATTCAAACCAGAAACAAGAATTAGAACTGTGGTTCCATCAAGTCAAATGATGAGCAGTGTCTGGAACAGAACAAGCCTTTTTTTCTTCTTTAAATTTACATTACTGTGACCCTATGAAGGAAGTCTCTCTTCTACAGGACTGCAGAGTTCAACTTAGAACTCTTTTCACCTGTGGTATTTAGGAGAAAAGGATCTTTTGGGCTTAAAACTTCAGCAGTATGATCTCCCAATAAATCTAGGTAGCTTTCTCTACAAGAAACTGGAAATATACCCTTTTCTGCCACAAATAAAGGGAAAAAGTAATTTCAAATAATTAAATTTACACAAATACTTGCCACTATTTCTACACTGTCTGTAGGCAATGAAATACATCCTGCTCTGCATAAGCTGCTTCTAAACTTCTGCAGCAAGTTCCACATGGCTGAGTATTCGGAACTGAACTTCAGAAGCCATACATGGCAGGGAGTCCTTTTGCTAATAATCCACATGAGAAAAAGGAAACTATTTTCCCCTTACTTCAGCTACACTCCTCACCTGGACATTGATTGCTTTATCAAAATCTTCATGTTTCTTGATGAGTGCCTCCACACTGTCTAAGGAGTCTCCTTTATCCTCTGTATTCAGGAAAGCCTCCCGGGCAGCCATCCAGTTCTCAGCTTGTTCGCAGTCCCGATGAAACAGCTGGGGAGAAAAAACTCCAATGCATGAGCAAGACAGACCAAGAGTACTGTTGTCACCATTAAATAATAAACTTTTCAATGAAAAGAGGAATTATTCAAACTGCAGCAGAGTACCTGTAGTTCCAGACACTGGTCCAGCATCATTCTGCGCTGGACCCAGGCCTTCTCCAGGTCTGTCCGTTCTTGGTCCAGAATATCCAGTTTCTCCTTGATCTCTGGGCTGGCATAGTGTCCATGGGCTAGAAGCTGTTGTCCAAACTGTTCAAATGCCTGGAAAGTGCCAGACCTTGCATCTATTTCCGTGCGGTGCTCCTGCAAGGGGCAGAGATGTGCTGCTCAATAACCAGAGCTGGAACTGATCTGTTTTTGGAACTCTCATTGGAAAGTGTCAGAAAAAAGAAATGTTTGTTGATGTTTATGATACGTTTATCTTTCACATACCTGGTGCCTTTCCAATAAAGCTTCAGCTCCAGTCACATCCTTTGCCAGTTCATCTGAGGAGACCAGGCCCCGGATTCCATTGATCCAAGACATGAGGTCCCTGTGAACACACAGTAACAGGAAATTTTTCCCTTCTTCCACTGAAGTAAGTCAAAACAGGGAAAACAGTCCTTTTCTGAACCCTTCACAGAAATATTCCTGTGGAAAGATAAGCCATATATACTTCACTGATAATAAACAAACTGAGAGGGGGAATAGCATCACTACCTGAAGTCACTGAGGAAACGCTGCAGATCGTGAGAATCTCCAAGCTTCTCTTTGCGCTGGTCAGCACGTTTGCCCAGGCTGTTCCAAGCCTGATTCAACTCAGTGCATTTTTCTTGGAGATCTTCAGCAGATTCTGGATGTGACTGGATCAGACGCTGGGCAGTTTCACCAAGAGAATTCACCTAGGATTAGAGAAGGGGAAATAAACACAATGAAGACAGAGAGAAAAACCACTATAATTCAATAATTTCTGGTAGATAAAAAGAAAGCTTTAGGGTTTTCTTCCTCAGAATCTCACCTTGTCTCCCAGAGCTGCCAAGTCTCTCTCAAAGCCTTCATGTTTGCGCTGCAGAGCCTGAACACTGGCGAGGTCATGCCCATAGTTGTCTGTATTTAATGCTTGATTCTTCTCTTCTATCCATTCTTTGGTTTCATCAGCATCTCTGATTTGAAGGAAGGAAAGGCAAAAAGAGAACTAAAACCAAGACCACCCTCCACTGAACAAGCTGGGGGTTGAATATGGTTTGTTTAGAACAGGTCCCACTATATTTTAGAACTCTTGATAGACAAAGCATTTGAGTCAAGACCAAACAAAACTCTCACCTGTGGAATCTCTGGACCTCATGGGCACTGCCCAACAACTGGCTCCTCTCCTCTGCCAGCTGCTGCAGAGATCTCCAGCGCTCATTCAGCTCCTGGATGAGGGAAGTGAAAAGTCAAGATTGGTCTTTCACTACAGGTGAAGACTACTAAATTCTGCTTAATTCCAAAAGAATGCACAAATTCAGATAGTTTAGTTAAATAAAATAATTTTAAGGGCTTCTCCTGAGCTATGAAATCAAATGATTTTATGTACATAACAAGATAGTGATGTAACTTGAGAAGCAAATGCTGTATATACTAATCTTCTTTCAATAAATTGATTCAAAGGAGTTTATAAAGCTTAGTGAAAGACAAAGACTATGGAAGAGGAGAGTAAAAAATGTTCACAACTTCTAAATCAGCTCAGAGCAAGTTGTGTAATTACCTTGATTGAGTTGAAGGTTGCCACAGTGTGTACCATCAAACGTGCAGACTGTGTGAAAAGGCAGAAATAAAAAAAAAAAAGCACTGAAGTTAACTCTAACCAAAAGCAAAACCAGACTGGAAGAGAATTCCTTAAAAATCAAATAGAAACCACTAAGAAAGGCAATGTAAGTAAATTACAAAAGCAATTAAGAATAGTTTGTAATACATAAGGTATTACAGAGAGTAAGAATAGTCAGAATTCACAAGTGAGCACTCTATTGTTAGTGTAAACTGAAGCAAACAAGTCTTAATGAGGGCAAAAAAGAGGAAAAGTTAATGGCAACATTCAATACATAAATTTAAAAACTCAAAAATCTTAGTCATAGTTTGCTAAGTGACTATGAGACTCTTAGAATTCAATGTACATGTTTAGAATCTGCAAAAAAATATTTTACAAGTCACCAGTTCCTGGCGACATGGCTGCATTTTCTGTCAAAATATTGCATACTGACCTGGTTTCCCTGCTTTCACACAGCTTAAAAGATGTACAAGCAGCTTTAAGTCTAACAAGGTGGATGCAAGACATAAAACATGGGAATGAAATACTAGGGAAACCAAAATGTTGGATAATTTAAAAAATATTTAAGATATTTTTGTGCTTTTGTAGAAAATGAGCTGGAGATTATTAATGGAATACAGCACATTCCTTACTAAAGGAATATTGACATAAATGGTTTTGATTTTGAGGAATAAAAACATTTTTGTTGTAGCAAGCAGAAAGCAAAGAACTTGTGCAAAGTGAACAAGGGATTATTCAACATCTACTGGCCAGAAACTGGAATCACTCTCATAGTGCAAGCTCAAAACTAAACAGAGTTTTATAGCAGAGAGATAAAAACCAGTCTGCACAGGAGAAGCAAATGGTCTAAAAAAAGATGATATGCTGTAGTTTTTGTTTTATGTTCTTGTTGTGTGCTACTAAGCAATGACACCTACCTTCCAAGGAGAGGCTGTCTTAGAATCAGTTTCATCCTGTTTGAAAATGTGAAGAAAGAGCTTTTTAAATACCAAGCAGAATCTAAAACTATCAGAATACAGTAAAAAGATCTTGAAAATATCTCCATGTTCAATCCTTAACAGAGTAAATACACCTTTTCATGCAAGTATTTGTATCAATTTGGTTTATGCTGCTTGCTTAGATCTGCGACGTGGGGCAAGACACTCAGGAAATAAAGGGATCAAAGATAAGAAAATCTTTGAATGTCCATTCAAAGTCAGTAGTGAGTTCCATAATGGAAATGAACTACAGTTATGGCTGAACTTCTCCTTGTACATCCCAAACCTGGTACAACTGCCTCTCCATTCACCTCAGAAATGAATACTTACCCTGGGCATCATCCCATAGACTTCCTGCAAAGGAGACAGGACAAACAACTTGTTATTTTCTAATAGAAAGAATGTTTTGCCAACATGCTTCATACTTTCTTGGCACAGGATAAAATTATTTGCAGCACAAGTATGTAAAATGCTGGCAAAAAAACCCTAAAACACCCAAACCAAAACAGAAAACCCACAAACTCCCTCCACTCTGAATTGTGCTCTATTTTATTTCTCTTTTTTTCCTAGCATTCCTCACTCATTTTCCTGCAAATAAATAAAGGCTAAATTTCAAATTTGTATGAAGCAAAGTTAATGCATGGATTCTCCATGACTTTTAATATTATTGTAAAGACTTTCCATTCCTAAAAAAAGAAAGGAAAAAGCCCTAGATGCTGCAATTTGCTCTAGCATTATTAAAAAATATAATTCTAATGGTCTTCTTGGGATGGCCACACTAGAGAAGAGCCTGAATCTTGCAATGCCAGGCAAAGACAACAGACAAAAGAAAGGAGGGAAATCTTTTGCTTCTTAGATTAGATTAAGGCAGAGAAAAAGAGCACCTGTTGCTGTACTGCTTGTACTTCATCTGCCATCAGCCCTTCTGACTCCAGGTCCTTTGCAACCTTGTTTATGTCCTTCAGGCGTGACTCGTTGGCTTTCAGATCCTACTCAGAACAAGGAAATATCCCAGCATTAACATTCACCCAAGCAAAACATGTGGAACAAGGTGGCTCACCAGGAGTGCCCAGGGTGTGAACAGCAGGAATAGAGCACAGTGACCCTGAGTTCCCAAACAGCCTGTGCCAGGGAATCCCAGCTGCCAGATTTTTTTGCCCCCCATATCTCAGAAAAATAACTCTACAAATGGAAACCAAAATGCCTCTTTCCTTTCAACACGAATAGCTGAACTGAAGGTTATGCTTTACACAAACTGTAATTCCTCCAAAGTTTGGCAGATTTTATACTGCAAAGTGTTGAAAGAGAGTTTCAGCTCTCTGGGAAGCATGGAGCAACCTGGGGAATGTGATCAAACTGAAGACACTTGAACATGGGATTCTCTCTATCCTCACAAAATGAAATAAAGAATTCATATATACCTTTTATGGACCTTTTATATCCAATCAAAGCCATGTTTCCTACTCAGCTATGAAGAATTGTCATGGATACATGATCAGAAAGCCTGAAGGGAAAGGCCAAAATTAACACACAAATTATGTAGCATCACAACATACCTTCTGAAAATCATCAAATTTCTTCTGCAGCACCTCCACCTGCTCCAGATCAGCACCCACTTCCTCACTGGTGAGTGCTGCTTCCTTCTCATTGATCCACTGCTGGAGCTCGTTGGCTTCACGGAAAAGCATGAACTTCTTGCAGCTTTTTTCCAACATGCCTTTACGTTTTTCTCCCAGTTCCAGGAGAGAGTGATACCTGGGACAAGCAGGAAAGGAAAGCAGGGAACAGTCAGATGGAACTGAGTCCAATCACAGGAATTTCCCACGTACTGGGGTCCCCAAAATGGGGCACCCCTGAAGTTATGCCCTGTTCGGTTACAGGATGAGCCACTCGTGTAGTAGGGAATGAAGACTGTCCATGTCTCTCCTCCACAGGGATTGCACACCAAACCAGAAACTCCCACATGCAACACCTCACTGGGCAAATGCAAACCCAAATCACAGCCTAGGCTGGGGTAGGCTCTTAAACCACAGTATCACTGCAGGGCAGGAATGACTCCATAGGCTCCTACTTGCCAAGAGGTATTTTCCTGGAGTACATCAAGTTTGCCATCAGATTATTAAAATCCACCAGCCTCCCAGCTTTAGGACACAAACATCTTCACTAGCCATTTTTCAGTGCAAAATCTGCTGAATGTTTATAGCAAGGTGTATATCTTTGATAACACACCTATATTCAACTGGGAAATCCATGAAACTCATTTAATGTTTTGGATCTGTGGAATTCTCAACATCAGTGACATTACTGGTTATTTACATTAGAATAGACACAAAGTGAAACCTCCAAAATGTTTAAATTGGTCTGCATAGGCAAAAAAACCTCTTAAGACCAGCCAGTTATTTAAAACCACCTTGCAATCATCTAGACACAGATGATCCTACAAGACCTTTCCCAAGCTATTGCTGAAAAAAGCCAAGAGCCATTTTGCAGTCACTGACACTGAGTTACAAATCTCTCTAGTAATGCATAATGCCTATTTTTTAAAAACCTGCATTCAGAAAAGCCACACTCTTAATTGGCATTCTTACTGTTATTTTATTTTAAGTCTTCCAGAAGATGAGACATTTTAGCTGCATCTGGAAGGGTTTTTTATGTCCTGAATCAGTTTGGAAATTGGTCTACCACAGTGATCAGCAGCAGCAACAGACTCATTATTAAGCCATATTCCTTCTTGTGTTATTAAATCAAACAATACCAGACACTGCTGAGGTACCTCCAGGGGCCTCAAATGGGGATGTTTTCATTTCCCACCCTGAAGCACAAGGGCACTTACTGAGCAGTTAAAACCTCCCAGCTTGAGGAGTTCAATCCTGGAGCATTTTCCTAACCAACAGCTCAGAGATGACAAAGTCTCCTGAAAAAAATCCTCAGTATCCTGGGCTGTAATGTCTATATACCAGACTGATAAATCAGCTCTCCTTCCATGGAAGCAGAGACTTTGTGGCTTCCTATTTACTGCAGTTTAACACTGGGTAGAAAGGAACTAGAAATCTTTCACATTAAGTTTCAATAAAAACTTTCTACTCTGACTTAAGGAAAACACTGTCTTGAAGCCTGCCCTAACTGCAGCTATTTGCCTCAGTAAATGTTATATATTAAATACTTGCAAAGCTCATAGAGAATCTGGGGCAAAACTCCTTTAGAAGCAGACCCTACCTCAGAGTTGCTTTGCAACACTTGAGAGATTTACATAAAAGTTTCACTTCTAATTCTCAAAGAAATACATGTGCTGTGAAAAGACAGGCACAGCCAATGAACATTATGGCTTTGGATTTCCCAGCAGCTTCCACCAGTATAATGCAAACTTGGTTTCTTTTCCAGGAGACATGAACACAAATTTTAGTTAATGTTAAAATTAAGAAATAACCACCCTATATAATGTTTTTGGACTACCCAGCATGAATGTTACTTTATATGAGAAACCATGACAGCCTCACTCTTCCCAAACTCTTAAGACATTCCCATGTGATGCAATACTTGGTAGATGTATTTTATATATATTTACAGAAACAAACTAATATTTCTATCTGCACCTCAAAAAATGCATGAGATGCTTTTTAAGGAGAGCAGTCAAGATATAACCCTAAAGCCTCTTTGGTAAGCAAAACCAGCGTGATGGAATAAACCTGAACCAATTTAGCAGCACAGAGGTGCCCAGCAAGATAAGCAGCTAGTTGTGAGGAACAGAGGAAACACAAACCATCACCACTCATCTAAACTAATTCTCATTGCAGCAATTGCCTCCTTCGTGTCTCTTTGGAGCAGCTTTCCCAAAGAAAGGAACAAAGGGAGGATGAACAGTGACAGTGTGGAGACAGCATGGTTTAGGAAAGGGCTAATCCTACTCACAGTTCTTCGACCTGTTTCATACGCAGAGATACACTGCCGACCTCCTTAGTTATGAGAGTCCTGCACAGACAGGGAGCACAGCAAATGCATGCGAAAAATTAGTCAGATTAACAAAAATAATGAAAGCAGCAGCTCCATCCATGGCTGGTCTGTGGTAGGAGATGGGTAAGAGTTCACATTTAAATGGAGAAAATCAGGTGTTGTTCAGAAGCAAACAAAGCAAATCAGACCAGGAGTACAATTCACGTAAGGAAACCTCAGCAGTACAGTTGAGCTCTCTCTATAAGGTCTCCCCATTCCCTGATTATTGTGCCATGTGATTGGAAACTAAAAGGTCCCCTCAGCTCTAAAATAAGGCACCCTCTTCTAGTTACTAAAAGCCACATGCAAACCCATGGAGGGAATTATATTATTAAAATTCTGACCAATGTGCACAATTTTCCAGCATCTTTTCTTTGTGCTGGTAAGAAGTTTTTTATTATGGGTCGGCAGGGGTTTTTTTGTGTGATTTTATTTTAATTTTTTAATTCTAGAGCTAAGACTAGTAATTATTGCATGGCACTGTAATAACTGATGACTCAACACAACGAGTGGGAGGAAATTCTCAGGCAAAACGACAGCGTAGCTGCACAAACAGATGGGAGTACACAGAAAACTTTCAGCTTTGGCTTCCAAGTGGCTTGATAAGATGAGCCAGCACTCACAGCTATCACCCACAGCCCTTGCCTGAATTAATCTCCAGCCACCATGTGCTTTAAGAAGGTCTTTACCAAGCAGCCCTGCAGTTTTCTGTTTGCAACGATATATTGCTCTTTTGAAAGAGATGATAAAAATTGAAAAAGAAGAGGGGGGACACATTTTAGCTCCTATAATGGCAACAAATATTGACACCACATTTCAGGAAAAAAAGTGGTGAGCTGGAAGCAAAGTAGCTCCAGCTCATAAGGAGGGCACCTCCAGAGGCAGCCCGGTATAGGGAGAGCACTGTACTTTATGGAATCAAATTTAAGAAAGCTTTTCAAACAGATCACACATTAAGAAGTGACAATTACATATACAAGAGCTGCTTAGGACATATATAACTCACAAACAAGTTTAAGTAGTTAGGAACAACAACAAAAGGAACACATAAAATACTCAAGTCAGACAGTAAGTTGAGCTCATGTCATGAGTTTAACAGTTAAAAATGGGAAAAGCAACAAGAAAATCTAGAGTAAGAATAAAACAACTAAGTCTGGTGCCTCTGGTAAAGGAGCCCCTTGTTTTGCTCCAATTAATTACTCCCTAGTGTAAGAAGCATTAACCTAAGCTGGTGGCATCTGTGAGGCAAAGGCCAAGCCAGCTAATGCTGGTGGTGTCATATCTCATCAGTTAGATCTTACTGGTTGTCGATTTGCTCCTGTCGCAGGGCTATGCTGCCTTGCTCCTCCAGAAGGTTCTCTCGGGATGCAGACTGGGCAGGATCCAGTTTTTTCACATAGGCAGCTGGTACAAATCCCTGACGGTCATTGACTTCCACCTTCCACCAGTCCTGGAAGAAAAAAAACCACAAAGCAACCACTGTGAGGCTGTCATCAAGCGTAAAGAACTGAATGCTGCAAATCACAGACTTCTATTAACACAAGGAAATCACTGATGCTCCCAACAGTTTGCTCTTGTTATGGAGATACTTTCAAACAAACAGTCTTTTGAAGACAGAGATCTTACTCCCATGTCTCCCCTTGTATTTGTCCAAAAATTCCTCCACATCAGGGAATTAAAGTTCCCACAGATGTGTGCCCTGTCTTGGAAAAGTTGGCAGCTGTAAAGGAGTGATGGAAATGAAGTGAAGAGGTTCAGCTGAAGTGCTGAATGGGGACATGGGCTAAATGTGCCAAAACCAAACAAAACACACAGCACTGAGGGAGCCAAGCAGAGCAGCAAAGCAGGAGGCCAGAGCCCACCTTGTTGGTGCTGTTGAGTAAGGTGAGAATATCTCCCTTCTTCATTGTCACCTCCCGGGGACTCTTCTCCTGGTAGTCATAGAGTGCCAGAACGAGCTCTTTTCCAGTTTCATCATCTGTGGGAGCAACTTGTTGCTAAAAAAAAAGAGCACAAGAAAAAATGAGCTGTTCCATGTTTATTATAATCAATGTAGTTGTCCTGGAATAGACTTTAGCCTTAGTTAAAGCTACTGTAGAGTCAGTTTAGGTGTTGTCTGGGCTCAAACTCTGAAAACCACCACATTAAATTGTTTTATTTCAAAACAACACAGCTGTATTATGATTATAAAAACAAACTGCTAATTTTTTTGAGAAGATCAAGCACAGTCTGCAATAACCTCTCAAAACCAACAACTGTTATTGAGCTTTGTTTTTACCTTTTGCTGACCCATGAATTTTAGGTACACGATTAGCATCTTTCCTTACCCTGCATGACTGGGCCTGTTCCCTCAATGCCTGGATGCTGCTGCCATAAGCAGAGAGATCAGACATCAAAGCTTCATGTTTCTTCAAAAGAGCCTGAAAGTGGATGACAAAGACAACATGCACACCTTAGCATTTTACAAATATGCCTCTGCCTAAAATATATACTTTGACTCCACTGACAGGCAATGTGGGCTTTTCAGAGCTGCCAGCCTTGTGACTCTCACGGGAATAATCACTTCTATTTATTCACAGGCTAGATAGTGGTCCTAATGCTTCTGGTGCTCTGCCTCTGCCTTGTCTCAGCAACATTCTTTTGTTCTGACTAGAAATAACTGTTTCCAGAGTGATATGGAGTAAGTTTAAAGTGTGTCTTTAAACTGCACTTCATGTTGATAAAATGTCAGTCAGCACTGCCTGGGATGTGGTGTTTGACTGCAGAATGATACCAATAAAACAACTCCAGACAAAAAAATTACTTCCAGACTAATGAACTGCTGAAAAGCAGACTCATAATGAAATACTCATCCCATGAGGAATTTGCTGATATTATTTTCATTATACTTAAAAAAACAAAACCCATAAAAGAGTGAATACAGAGGTAAAGCTCCCTCACAGTTGGTTTAATATACTGAGCAGCAGAATTTCATGTGCAATAACAACTAAGACACAGGAAAAATTGTCACCTTTGGCTAAGAGCCAAAATCTTGCTCAATGCAAGCATCTTCTTTGTTAAGAATCCCAGAATTATCAGAGCTTATCTTTTTACCACTAGACAAATCCTCGCTGTATTTATACAAAATTGATTTAAACAAGAATCTCAAATACCTCAGCAGAGTCTTCATCTTTCCCATAGTCTGTACTGCCTACAATGGGCTCCTTTTCCCTCATCCAAGATTCGGCCTCATTAGCGTCAGCAAAGTACTGCTGAGCCTGCAGGGAATCCTCCAGGTCCTGTCGACGCTGAGATGCTTTGGCTTTCAGAGAGTCCCACTTCTGGTTTAGCTCGTTCAGTTTGATTTTCACATCCTCAGCTGCAAAGTGTCCTACGGAACAGAAGCAAAGGGAACCAAAGGACTTCAGCAGACAAAACCAAGACCCGTTAAAAGATTTCTCATAGTTCTTCAAAGTCACAGAAATTAGACCATTTTAACGCCTTTTCAGACTAGAATAAAAACATAACTCAGATGGTCCTTTTGCCTCAGACTGGAAAACACTGAACCTGTCAATCAAGCTGTACTAGGATATCTTAATCATTAGGAATAAAACAAGCCACAATATAACATTTCTCAATGATGAAACAGGAAAGATCATCTGTTTCCAGAGTTCTGGCAGCAAACAAATATTATTTCAGATCAGCAGCATTTTTTTAAAAATTTATTTTCCTTTTAAAACCCCCAGTCAGAAATAAATATGCATATTTATTTAAAAGCAGGAATTACTGTCTTTGTAGAGAATTCTCTCAAATCATGATTATGTACCTCTGCTAGAACCCTTTAACAGATTTAATTACAGAGACTAAATACAATAGGCACAAAATTGCTAAGTAAGTGTTCATCAAGAGTAGATGGACATTTTTGAAAATTACAACAGGTTCCCACCAAGAAACCTATTTTTATTGTCAGGTGAAAGGATGACCAGGAGTTCATCCTGCTAGCAGGTACCTGTCTGTTGTCAGGATGAAAACAGGCAATAATCTTAACTGTGCTGGGCCAGAGAACAAAAAACTGTGCCAGAGTTAAAAAATATTGAGACATACCTTCTTCCACCATAGCATTTCCCTTTTGTGTGACTGCTTTAATGCGAGGCTCGTGGCCTGCAATTTCTGCCTGCAAAGCCTGGTGCTTCTTTAGCAGATTCTGGACACCAATTAAGTCCTTGCCTGAAAGATACAAAATAATTAATCAGCTATATCAGTCACTAGCTGAAACAAAAATTTCAAGGCAGTTGCAGCCAGTGCTACACAGCTTGCAGAGGGAGAACTCTAACAATAAACACAGAGCACTATGGAAACTAAGTTACCACTGGAGTTACATATACAAAAGAGAGACCCAGGGGCCATGGCAAATATGTAACTCTGAGCAATGCTAATTACACCAAACAGGAAATTTTCAGGGAATGTTCTATAAAGATAGAATTTATAACAGAGCAGTTCTGATATCTAAATCCTAGAGATACCAGGATGGACCAACCTCGGTTTGTTGAAGCTGCAATAGGTTCTTTCTCCCTAATCCAGGTCTCTTCATCCTCAATGTCACGGAAAAGCTGCTGCAGGCGAAGAGAATCTGCGAGTTTCTGCTTGCGAGCTACCATGGGGTCCTTCAGAGCTTCATAACGAGCCACTAAAGCTTCTTGTTTCTTCTTAATATTGTCAGCATCAAAGTGCCCAGCCTCTTGGAACTGGCGTGCCTGGATGGTAATGCCATCTATCCGATCCTAAAATTGATCCAGCAATAGCATTAGGTCAGAATTTCTGTGAGGTGGCTGAAGTGTCTGAGAAGCTCATTTCTATTAAAGTCATAAAGATATTATTCTTAGAGACATACAAGTTATGTTTCAGTTCAAAACTACTTTTGATAAGCAAACTGTAAAACTCAAAGCTAAAAAAATTATAAAAAAAACCAGACCTGCTAAAGTCTTTGACTGAGCATATTTCAAAATACCATCTTATGAGTGAGCAGATCTGAAAAGGCAGGAATAAAAATTATTTTCCTTACCTGATGGGCAGCAACATCTGCCTCTAGCAGGGCATGTTTCTTCTGAAGATTCTGAACATTAGTAAGATCTTTTCCATAATCATCAGAAGCCAAGTGTCCTTCTACTTCATACAGCCAGAGCTCAATGTCCTCCACATTGCGATTAAACTGCTGCTGCTGATTGGCTTCTCGCAGTTTTATACCTGAGTGAGACGGGCAAGAGGAGAACAGGACAAGGTAAGTGAAGTGGAAACTGAAGTTAACTCATTTCCTGTCTTCTCCCAGCTAAACTCTCTAGAAATTTGCCCATATTTGTCTGAGCAAGTCGTACCTTTGAGCTCAGTGGCCTCCAGAAGTTTCTTCCACAAGCTGATGACTTCATTCATGCGAGTTGCCACCTCATTGGACGCGTAGTGCTTGACATCAATCAGCTTCTGGCCAGCTTTCTCCAGGGCATCAATTCGACTCTGGTTAGCAGACAGCTCTGCTTCAAAAGCCTGGTGTTTCTGAACTTTACCTTGCAAGTTTGATGGATCCTACAGAAGAAGAAAGAAATAGAACATTTCAATACAAAATCAGTACCCAAAGGTCTCTGAAAAAGTTTTGAAATTGGACTATTTTTGTAGACATGCCATGGTGTCACCAGAGGATTTGGTGCCAAAAATATGCCTTAAATGAGAATTCTTAAGCTATTGGATAGGCATGATTACAGCATGATGGGAAAATGCCCCTTGGGGTCAGGAAGAAATTACAATTCCTCTTGTTGTCATTAATACCACTGACTATCAGCAACATTTTGGCTGACATTGCTTCATATCATTAGACTGATTACATTAAGCCCAGTACTGCCTTAAAAGCATTCTACCATTCATCTTTGTGTTTACCTTGTAGGCCTCATCAGTTGCAGTTTTCATCTTTTCATTAACCCAGCTCTTGAGCTCATCAGAATCTCGGAAAAACTGCTGCAGATGGAAAGAATCCGCCAGCTGAGCGCGGCGGCACATGGCTCTTTCATGAAGGGCATTTCGGCGGCTCAGCAGCTGAAAAAAAAAAAAGTAAAAGGTTTCTAAATTCTTCAAGCCTGTAAGAACCACCACAGTACCCCTCTTGGGACAGCTCCACTGACTTAACCTATATTGAAGTCATACCATGTAACATAATAAAGGAGAACAAGATTTTAAGTCTACAGTCCAAATGTATTTTGGATACTTACAGCATCTCTGCGTGTAGCAACATCGTCCATGGCATAGTGGTTGTTCTGAATCAATTTAGTAGCAAACTCATCTAATGCCTAGAGGGAAAACAAGTTTCCATTTATTTGGTGTAAGAGGAATTATTTGTGCAAATTTGCTTAGTATATCAATTCCCCAAAGTTTATCACAGTAAAACTGATAGAAAGCCATTAGCAGATCTATCCTTACACCTTTCCTCTCTGTACCCTCATCCTCTCCATGTGGAAGAGTGCAGGTTTTCAACAAATCTTCATCCACCTGTGTGCTCGTATGATAAGGCAGCACCAGGTTACCCAGCTCTGAGACAGAAATCAAGCCCTATCCCACACCTTTTCCATTATTTTCCATTTTAGAGACAATACCAGTTATTTAGGGCTAATATATCCCACATAACAGAGAATCGTTCTGCAAAGGAAACACCATCTGTTACCACCCTCCAGCAATGTCTCCTCCCCAGTCAATAAGCACCCTCATTTCACTTCTTGTCCATTTAGGGTGACCTAATGTCAATGTCTTACTGTGATTTTCTCCTCTTGGGCACTTAGGGATTTCTCAAAGTCTTCATGCTTCTTTAGAAGAGCCTCCACACTGTCCAGAGAATCACCAAGGTCTTCATTCAGCAGAAATGCCTGAAGTAAGGACACAAACACATTTTTATATTTCCATACACAGCTGCTCTGAGTGAGCTCAAGAACAGCCAAGGATATTTCCTGCCATATGTTATTACTGAAAGGTAAAAGATTACATACTGGGATGGTGTTTGCTTTATGCTTCTAACAGCCAATAATTCTTTTCAGCTTCTTATTCAACCAGCATTTTACAAGAGTTAACACACACAAAAGCCAAGTCAAGCCCACTTGCCACAGCTCACAGTTTCATCATTAGATGGAAACAGCCATTTCAGGTAGTCAGATAAATAACTCTGCACAGCACCCACGCACTAGTGGGTGTTCACGGCACTGCCAGTAGGCAATACCAATTGCTTAAGCCTACAGAAGACTACCCAGAAATCAAAGTCCACGATATCTGGAGAATTCAAAGATATGCACTCACTTCTTGTTTGCTCATCCAGTTGTCAACTTGTTCAGTATCTCTGTAGAAAAGCTGCAGGTCCATGCACTGCTCGTACTGCTGTCTGCGAAGCTCCCACAGCTCCAGCAAGGCAGACCTTTCATCTGAGAGGATGGTCAGCTAATCGATTGGGAAGAGGAATATATAACAATTTTATTTAATGCTCTAGCTCACTTCCATCTCAAAATCATACTGTGACTCTAAAAAAGTGCTTAGCACTGAATGGAAAATGACCTCCTTTGTAAAGAATGAAACCTCCAGTTCCTGATGTGATCATCCTTTTAAATTAAGGGACACAGAAAAAAGAGACAAAATTCTTCTAGGAGCTCTTGCTCTCAACTTACCTTTTCTTTAACTTCATCAGAAGCGTAGTGCCCAGCAGAGAGCAAAGCCTGGCCTGACTCATCAGCAGATTTGAAGCTGTCTTCATGGGCATCAATTTCTCCCTATGGAAGGACATGTGAAAAAGCTGTTACCAAATTTATCTTAGCACAGAGTGTCAGAATTACCTTACAACGCACATAAGGTGGGTATAAATTCCTACATTAAAATGAAACTAGAAGTTGATTTGAGCTGTATTCTTTCTGCTTAGTTATAGGAATTCCTCATGATGGAGAACTAAAACAGTCGTTATCCAACTGGCTGCTATCAGGCCTACTTTTTATAAAATATTATCATAAGCATTCTTAAATATTTAGTAATTGGTATATATCTACCATCTAGAAACAATTTAAAAATATTAAATCAGGACAGCAATCTAGTACTGTGTTAGTTGCATGATCAAAGCATTCCAGTGCTACAACACTGACTCAGAGACTGTGTTAGACATACAAATCAGAGGCCTGCTGACTTGATTTGGCTGTATAACCACTCTACCTTATGTTCCTGATGTCTGTCTAGAAGGGCTTCTGCCCCAGCCACATCATTGGCAAGTTCATCAGCATTTATCAGAGCCTTCATCTCAGTCACCCAGCTGGTGAGGTCTCGGAAGTCCGCAAGAAAGCGCTGCAGCCTTAAGGTAAGCAAAGGAAAAAACAGTTGGGAATAATTAATTTGCAGAGTTTCCCTCCCATTTCCCCAAAGAAAGGGTTACAAACATAAAAGCTGTTCCTCAGATACAAATAAAACAGAACAAAAATGTGCTCAGAATATTAAATAACTAAATATGCTTTCAATCAAAAAAGAAGTCTTTTAAAGTTATGAAAACGTTGGGTTCTAAATCAACATCTCAAAGACATGTTTTGCATATAACTTATATTCTAAGTAAAACTAATATTCCTAATTACACACTGAAGACAACAGAAATCAAAATATAGTTCTCAAGATAATCCACCGGGCTCCTTCTGTCACAACCATGACAGTGTGGGGGCAGAGGGGAACTGACAGAAAATTTCAACTGCGCATGCCTCAGCCTTAAAACAAGCAAACAAATCCTCAAATTCCTTCCAGAATGCCTTTAGTTGTTGCCTTTGGCATATGCTTAACTCTTATCAGCAAAAGTGATCAGTTTCTGTTTCCCTTTTACATTTGCTGTTAATTGCTCTGAAGAGACTATGGCAGGGAAGGTAAAGGAAAAGATTCTTTCTGTGGGTCTCCGCTGCCAAAAATCCCACATCGGGGGAGGGAACGAAGGGCAGAAAAACAAAACCAGAAAGGATGTAAACTAACCACCATATTGGGATTAGTTTGTTTTTAGTATGGCTTCTCAACAATGATCTAACAGGTTCTGTTTCAGAGAATTGGAGAGTATAGACACAAGACACAAGACTATGAAGATAAATCCCACAGCAACAAAGAACTACCACAGAAACAGGGAATTCATTTGGTCTGAGACAATACATCAAACAATATATCATACTTCAGTCTTCACAGAGACTCTTAAACACTCCACAGTCAACAGATTTGTAATAAAGGTATTAAAAAAAGCTTTTTGTTTCCAGCAAAACTGAAACAAAATAAGATAATGTACTTCAAAATGCACATATCAACTCAGATGGAAAAAATAGCAAATGTCCTAAAACATCACTGCGTCTATTTTCATAAGTGATCTACACTCAGAGAATGACAAAAAGCTGCAGTAATTTTTCAATCATATAAATATTTCTTTTGCTACAAGAAGTTAGTGTAAAATAGAATTTGATGAACAAGATTGCTCCGAAAACGCCAGAATCATCCCAAAATTTTGGAAACGGCACCCCTTTCTTCCCTTTCTCCTTCCAAGAGCCCTCTGTCAAATGTGACCAAGGAGGGAAGCAGCACTGTCCTGCTGCAGTGACCCACCTGTAGGAGTCGTTGAGGCGGGCGTGCCTCTCTGCCGCCAGCGTCCGGATCTGTTCCCAGTTGGCAATGAGCTCCTCCCGTTTCACTTGAATCTGGGAAGCATTGATTGGGTGAGACTGCTGCAAACGGTCAGCTTCTGCACACAGGGCCTTCACCTAAAGCCAGGCACAAACCGTGAGTGAGCTTCCAGCCTTTCACAAGCAGGTTACCTCGTTTAAACTGCAGGTAAAACACATCTCGCAGGGGTACCTTATCTTCCAGAGCTGCCAGGTCTCTCTCCAGGCCTTCATGCTTGCGCAGTAATGCCTGCACACTGGCTAAGTCTCTGCCAAAATCATCTGAGGCCATCAACTGCCCTTTCTCCTTAATCCAGCTGATTGTTTCATCCACATCCCTTCAAAACAAAGCACACATTGTCAGCACAGTTTGTCTTGTATGGAAAAAGCAAGAAAGCAGGATGAGCTCCCATACGTGTGCCAGATGCACTGGCATACAAACCCATATATATAAACACTGCAGCCAACTACAAACACCCTTTAGAAAACAAATAGACTTTCTTTGCACCTCAAGAAACTTTGAAGCACATTAACACCGCTATCACCAGATGCAAACCAAGAATTAGAGCACCACTGCACACTGTTGTGGAGTGGATCCATTTCCCACTCTGGACCCTTCTCCAACTTAATTACAGCAAATCTCAAAATGCTGTAGATGGAGATGAGAACAGGAAGACATTGCTCGAAGCCTCCAGAACAATTGGGCTGACATCCAGTAAAAAAAAAGCACACCCCATTTAAGGTTCATCTAGGACAGAATTGGGGGGAAAAGCCCTCAGAGGAAAGGAGAGCAAAACTGCCATTAGCAGGAACAAACAGAACTGCCAAGTGCTGAAAAGCTCCATCACAATGATGATTCTAAAGTCATTGTAGAACAACGAGGTCTTCATCCAACAAGTCATGCAGAAGAACAACGCAAAGCCATGGGAGACAGTAGCTCTTCTCATACTACTGTGTGCAGCTGAATGCATCATTAAACACCCACACAAGGGTTACATCACTCAGCAGATCCAGCCAAGCTCTTACCTGTTGAAACGCTGAACTTCAGCTGCCCCAAAGAGTTTTCCTTGCCTCTGAAGGGCAAGTCCCTTGAGACGCTGCCAGCTTGCATTTACTTCATCCTGTTTGGACTTTATCAGTTCCTCTTCAGGGTGTTGTTCCTGGCAAGCAAAGGAAAAATGCTGTTTTCATATATTCTTTGGTTTTACATCCATTGACAAAACGCTGCTGGTCTTCAAACGATCAATTTATAATTACTGTCCTTTCCAGATGATCACTTAATTCAATAGTTTCCCTGAAATTTCACTGTGCAAACATTCAATACTCGTGTAGTGGTTTCCCTATATACTAATTAGTCCATGGGAAGAGGGCTATAAATAGTATCTTCTTTTTCCTTGGAAGGAAACACTTCCTGCCCTGTCTCCATCCTTGATCAGGCCCCAAATGTCAAACCAGAAGAGATATTAAACCTCCTTGTCTAAGGGAAATACATTTAAGCCCAATATGACAGTTTCTCTTAGTAACCAGTACTCTCCACATTTTCAGGAACATTCCCAGCTGGGGCAGTTATTCAAACTGTTCAGCAGAAGAACAAGTGAATCAAATAGTGACCATTTAAGGTGAAGATAACCAAGCACTCCTCTGAAGCAATGCTTAAAGATTTTCCCCTAACCAGGGGGGAAAGAGGTGAAGTTACAGACAAATGTTTGCTGTGATAACTGACTTGCCAAGACAGATTTTCAACACACATAAATGCTTACCTGGATAAGTTTGCCAGCAAACTGGTTCACTTCATTTACTCTTTCTTCATGAGCTGCAAGGTCTGTCTGGAACTCTTCAAACTTCTTTTGCAAAACTTCAACATGCTCTAAGTCCTGTCCAAGCTCTTCTGAGGTCACTATTGCTTCCTAGCACATTGGGAAAAAAAAAAAAAAAAAAAAAAAAAAAAAATAAATTTTAGTTTTTCCTATGGG
>VZTJ01002480.1:483506-531050 GCA_013397795.1 Orthonyx spaldingii | reverse complement strand
AAAAAAAAAAAAGAAGTTAATTTCAGTCTGTCCTATGGGAAATCACTGTTAAAAATTAGGAAGCAAACTGTCCTAATTTTCAATAGGTCAAAGACAATCACAGTGTTTAAGGTCAGATTTAAAACCACAAAGTTTTATCCATTAAACTCCATTCTCTGCCCCAACATCTACCCATTACTGCAGAAAATATGCAAGATCACTAAGGAAATTATTTTTTCATCTTCCTTGGTCATATTAATTTTCCAAGTATAAATTCTTAGCACATAGAGTGACTAGAATTTGTTCCTTTTTACACTGTTTATGGGCATTTGCTGCAGGCTTCTGATGCAAGATTTCTGCACAGAAAGTGCAGTGTCATACTCAATAACAGTTATACAGAGTTTACAGTTTGAACCCACAGTGATACAAAACAGCAAACCATCATTTAAGGAAACCAGTGTGATTATTTTGTGGTTTTTTTTTTTCTTTTGATAGTGTGGTTTGTGGTCTGCTTCCTTAGAGTTCAAAGATAGAAGAGCCAACAGTCCTCCTGCAGTTCATGTCCTTACAATGTATATCTAAAGATATTCCAATCATTTAGTAACTATGTACACACTGCTTGCTGCTTGGGCTGGTTCCTTTCTGAAACAAATAATTTAGAATATTTATTAAAAAAAACATTTACTTTTACATGTTGAAGATTTCCCTCAGAGGAAACTTGAATTTTATTTATCTTCTCAAAGTAAAGAATGAATTGATTATGCTAAAAGTGCTTTCCAACACACAGGCTTCCTCTTAGGCTAATAACTTTTTTTTTGTGGCTGCAAAAGAACAATAATAGTTTGCACACCTACTGGTGATGCAATGGGAATAACTAAATAAAATGTACAGGTGCCTTTACAAGCTTTCTGTGACTCTGACCTCCAGCAACTCTATGCTGACAGAAATTTTCCACACAAGCACATCAAATTTCCCATCAAGCACACAGTAAAGGGAGGTAATTATACACCTTATCATTGATCCAGTCCAAGACATCTTCACATTCCCGTAAATATTGCACCAACTTCTGTGCTTGCAATAATTTGACTCCCTTCTCTCTCATCTTTTCCATCAGTAATTCCCATAGTCGGTGCAGCTCCTGCAGTCGAGTCTGAAACAAAAGGATGTTGTTATTAAAATCCCCTGTCAAAGAAGATGAGATTTATTCCCTTCCTGTCCTTAGCAGTAGATTTATTTATTTTTCTGAAGTTGTACATCCTAAACCTTACTTAGACAAAGGGTGAGGGACAAACGTCATGATTTTATCTCCAGTAAATAGTTTTCAAATTATGTAAAGTGTTGTAACACAAAATTAGAAATTACTGAACTGAGTATTTAGACAGTTGCTATTAATTAACGAAGCTATCAAATAGTTATCTTTACCTAACTATGAGCTAAACATCCTGAGATATAATTTGATTTAAATTCTATGCTAACGTGAGGTCAGACCAAAAATTCACTGCTCTCCCCTTCAAATGTTCAGTCTTTTATATGAAAGTCAACTCCCAATAACGGAATCGCAATCTTCCTTTGGGAATTTATTTTTACTTAAGACAACACATTTGTTTCAAGTCAAGCTTATGCCATTTCACCATATTTTAACCACTTCTCTTAACACGAAACAGTTAATATATTTAGCTAACATTGTGAAGTGACATGATATGGACATACAAGGAGCAATTACTAGTTTTAATATTGAGTTTCCCTGGCCGCACTCGGCCTTTCAAAACTGCTGGGAGCCACTGTAAACTTTACAGACAACGAAAAGTACAACCACACTCCCACACATGCACACAACTTGCAAAACAGGAAAGTAACTGCTCCACCCATTGTCTATAACACTTTGCTCATCTGAAACTTGAAAGTCATTCAAGAGAGGCTTTTGAACATCATGGGCGGATACCACTTAATCCACTCAGAAAGTTCAATGTAAGAGGTTTCAAGGGACAAAGAGCTCTGAGCACTGCCCAGAAGGATGGTGCAAACTGTCACGCAAGGAAGGAAGGAGACATTGCAAAAAGAAGTTGCACTGCAGAGCCACAAGCTTCACCTACTCGTATGTGGGACCCCACTTGGGTGGCCGTGACTATCGGGCGCTGGGCAGTCCGGTACGGCGTGAAGGACTGAACCAGTAAAGGCAAATTAGAATGAAATGCTGAACTTAAATCAATTAAGTTTGATAATCATTACAAAAACATCTCATCTTTCAACAGTTCTCCTCAGAATCAGATCCAAAGGAAGGTATGAGCTGGGTGCTCATAAAAGAGAAAAACACCTGTGAGCTGTACAAATCCAAATTTTCTCATGATTTCACTAATCAAATACTTGTAGAATTTTAAAGAGTGGTTTTGAATGTAGACTTATCTGTGCAATCTGAACAAAGTGCTTAAGGAAAGGCCTGTAAGAGGGGAGAGGGAAAAGAGCTTTAAAACTCACTCTTATGGTTTCAGATGCAAAATGGCCTTCATTAATCATCTGATTTCCAGTCTCATCCAGTTTAATGATGGCTCCTGAATTGGCCTGCACCTCAGCTTCAAAGGCTTGGTGCTTCTGCAGCTTCCCCTGAAAGGAAAACATCAAAGAAGGCGATTGAAATTTGGTGCAGGGACTCCTCCACATCCCCCAGCATCAAGATTTTTAGTGTATTTTATGCATATTCAAGACTGACAAACAAACAATAAAACTGCACAATTGAAATCAGTTGTTTCATGTGTCTGACAGGTGGATTCAAACATTCCAGTTTTAGTTATTTCTTTCTTGTGTTTGCTCTTGCATAGGAGAGTGTTCAAACCCCTGAGAACCTGTCAGCTAATTCTACCTACAAAAGTTTATTTTCTACAAATATCTTTTTTTCTTGTGGAAACAGTAAATGATAATTCACATTTATTCACAGAGTTAAGGCATACAACGAATTCTAGGATTAAACAAAGTTGGTTTTACACTACATTACACCAAGCACCTTTTTCTATGCTGATGTAGCATCTAATCCATTACTAGAAATATTTCAATTACATCAGCAAAAAAGCCAGGCTTTTGAAGAGCACTTTGCAAGGTCACGGGTATTTGCATCCATCTTTCTTCACTCTCAGATCAAGTTTCACTTCCGTGTTTGTTCTATCCCAGCTGACCTGTAACACCCTAAAATTAATAGACCAGGAAATACAAAGTGGCAGGAGGACTTGCCTGCAAATTGCTTGGGTCTTTGTAATTTTCATCAGATGCAATCTGCAGTTTCTCTTGGATCCATTTTTCAAGCTCATCTGCATCACGCTGGAAAAACTGGAATCGATAGGAATCTTCAAGTTTTTGGCGCCTTAGAGAAGAGAGTTCCTTGAACCTGTGGTAACGGTCCAAAACTTGCTGACGCCTTTCTTGGATATCTTCTGCTGTTTCCAACACTTTTACACCACTTGGATCCATTTTCTGAAAGCAAAAATAAAACCCCATTATGTTTGTCTTATAAAACATTGGTAGATTAGGAAGAGATGCATGCAAAAAAAAGCTGTTTTTTAAAAATCACACGTGGTTTACTTACAGTCTTACTTTGTGTGTGTAGGTACGTGTATAAAATATAAATATCTTCCATATAAATAAAACCACACTTCTAGCAGAAAATAGTGGCAAAGGAAAAATTACAAAGACATTTAACATCTATTTGGTTTGGACAAATATGGCTGCAGTCATATAAAGTCTGTGTCATCTCAAACTGTAGCATGCAAGTGTCCAATACAAGAGCTAAAAATGTGCACAAATATGTGTAGATATAGACATAAAATATTTCCTGTACAACATACAATATCTTGAAACATTTTATTTAAAATACTCAGTACTAAACTAAAGAATATTACTCTTCTTTGAACAACAGTTAAGTGTCCCCCATGTATCTGTATATATTTACTTTCATATACAGACCCACGTCTCTGTCTGATGCATCTCTTCTTTGTTCTCTCAATTAAAAAAAGTTACAAACGCATCCTGCCACTCTCTACATAGCCTTTCAAAAGCCAGTAAGAGGCTTCACAGATCTGGCCTTAGACAAGTAAGTCAAGGAGCATTTTGTTTAACCAATAATCTTGCTCCGACTGAAAATCTTTCTACATTGCTTTATGTACCAAAACCCAATATTGTTACCACAGGCAGCAAAGACCTGACCTCTGATCTGCTTTTTCTCTTTTTTTATTAAAACAGGGACAACCTTTAAATTTCAGTTCGTAAACTTCCAAAAAGCAATTTGATTTTCAGTAAGAGATCTCAGCACTAGAATAGCACTGTAACAAATTTTAAAAGTAGAACTATTATTATCATTGAAATTTGGATATTTAACCACTTATTTAACAACTAACTCTGCATATCAAGAGGTTGATGCAACAAACACTGTGCTTGAACAATCTTGCAATTAATGTCTTTGTGTACAAGTGTTTACACAAGTCACTCACTTAATGCTTTTCTACCATCAATTCTGCACACTCCAAGCTAAAGGTACTTCTCATCAATCCTGTCAGAGACAGGGAAAAAACCCAGACTGGAACTGCAGACTAAAAGACATGGGCAATCAGCTAAAATACATCATTAAATATTAAATTGTTATTTAGTCATTAGTTAGCTGCATGCTTTAATTAGACATGTATCTTGCATAATTGTATGGAAAACTCCACAGGTTGGAAAGCGATCTACAGGACCATGTTTTCCAAGCACTTGTAAAAGGCCAATCTGATAGAAAGGAACATATGGGGATGAATCCACACATTCCTGAGCTCCCTTCCAAGGTCCCCACCCTCCAGAGGACAGCCGTGCCAGCAGCACTCCTTGCTCCCATGAACTCTGAGCCCCAACTGCACTGCGGCACTTGCAGGAAGGAAAGAAAATTCAGCTTTGCTTTTTTCTTCCATTCATTACTGTCAAAAGAGTGCAAGGAAAAAAACCACCTCAGTGTGTGCAGACTGTGTTACATAAACGAAGCCCAGGTTTTGTCTGGCAGTGCCACCAAAATCTCCACTCGATTAGTGTATCTGAGTATTAAAGGCTCAAACCCCTGAACATAACTCGAGCTCAAGCACAGACCTGGTTCCCTGAGAAAGCAGCTGTTTTTTCCAGTGCTCTTTCAAATAGCCTTTTTCCTCCAGGAAAGGAAGTTATTGCTAAAAACTTCCACTCCTGCCCTGTCATGCTGTGTTTGAATCCCAACAATGCTTCTTTCAAACTGCATTGTGTTCAGGAATAACACAGTGGCAGCTGCTCAAATGTTCTGCATGGCTGGAGCCCCTCTCTGCTGGTTCTGGTTTTGGGTAGTACTGGGAGAAAATTAAATCCTGGTCAGTCTCTGGAACACTGTACACCCATTCACTGTATAATGTAATTCAACTTGTATTTCAGTATTAAAAATAACTTCCACAAAGTGATTTGAAAACATTTTAAATCGTTAAATTATTTACATTATTAATCTAGGGAAATATTTAAATTATTTAAATCAGCATTTCAAACATTGTTACAATTATGAAAGCCAAATAGGAGACCTCCTGTAATTTACCCTGGTAGCTGGTTTGCCTCTCACCACACAAGCCAGGCAATCTGGCTCCTCTTTTTTCTGGAATTGGTTAAAAGAAAGGCTCCTTTTGTAACTACAGTGGAGCGAGTCAATTGTAAAAGAAGTGCTTTAGTGTAGCAATAATGGACTGTTCTTCCTGCAGCCCCAGCCGACGTCAGCAGTGTCTGTGCTGCCAGAGCCACCAGGGAGCTCAGAACTCAAAAGTCATGGATGCTGCAGAACAATGCAGTCTCCCTCCCTGCCATGGCATCACCTCCAACTGCAGCACTCCCCAGAATACCAAGCACTCCTCCAAGACGTTCCCAAACCTTCTCGGTTCAACTACATCGTTTGAAGACACCTAGGATAAACCTCTGCACTTCTTGCATGAACCCCACCAACTAAAAGTTGTGCTTTATGTTTTTAAGGTGAAAAGCACCGAGGACTGTGCCAGGCTGTCCCCAGATAATCGGTGTCGTCCCTCCGGCCCCGCCCGGCACAGCCGGTGTTGGGCGATAAGGACAGGCTGAGGGAACTTTCCAGGCCCCAGACAGCGGATCTGAACTGTCCTGATGACATTTCATTCCTCCTTTCATGCTGTAAGACTGACTAGGTCAGCTTATGTCTAACTCAAAAAATCAGAAATGCTTCTTCACACTGCACCGTTTTGGTGGTGTTGTTTAAAAAGAAAAAAAAAAGCTAACAAAAAGAAGTAGGAAATTTAAGGAAAAAACCCCAAACAACAAAACAAACTTATTACTCTTGTCCTTCCATCTGTGCCTTCCCCAGTCAATACAAATTATACATAATAGCACACTAAAATACACAACTGCAGGTATTTACAGACACTGCAGTGCAACAACGATGATGTCAGCAACACCATTCAAGTTCGGGAACAGCAGAATCGAGGTTCAACAGGAATTACAGCGGTGCCACACAGCAGAGCTGTCAGCATTTTCCTTACCAAAACACGTTTTCAGGGATTTAAAAGCACAAATGTGAAATAAATTCAGTGCTAGGCAGAAGATTTTAGTGTATTTTTTAAAAGCAATTGAGGCTTAAAAAAATTAAACTCCTTTGCCTGATAAACAATCAGATATCAGTACATAAAGATCTTAAGAAGTCATAAAATAATTATTTTCTCTTAAGACAAGTCCTGATGCGTTACATATATTCAGCATACATGACCTCAGTAGTAGCCTGTAACAGAAATATCTTCCCTATCAAAACATTCCTGCTTCCCTAGCAGGGCCACATGAACAGCTTGATACATTTCCTTTATGTTCATCAACATCACACATCGTCAACCTTATCTAAAGAAGATTTAATTGATATCAGTCCCCCCCTCCTGGGTGACTGGAACAGATTGCTGATCTTTCTTCTTCAAGCAAAATATGGACGTGAAAATAACCTTCAAAAGGATGGAGAAAAACAATAACACACATTTTCCCCAGCTTTCACTCCTCCCATTCACAGCTCCCTCAAAACATCAGGGAAGAAAGAAGCCACCATGACTGCCTGGTTTAGGGAAGTCCAGAAGTACTTGTACTGCTGGAAAATCAAAGAGAATCCTTCTGAAAACATGCACAGCACTGGCTCCTGCAAAGGCAGCCTGAGCACACTGTGTTACAGAGAAGGAGCTAAAGGATGCCATAACCTATCCTAGAGATTTAAAACACTGTTGGAACAAAATTAATGCCCAGCCCTTTCGTTTGATGAATTTAACTTTACAAAATAAAGACATTTTAAGGTTAGACTACATGCAGCAGAAAACTGTGTCCAAATATGTTATTAAGGAAGGTCACTAACAGCTCCAAACATCCACAAATTCCAAGCCAGAAAAATCAGTCAAGGACTGCAGTACAAAAAGAAAAAAATCAAGATGTGCTGAAGTTGCTGCTTGATGCTGTAGACTCCTACAGACTAACCACAGTGCAGGTAAAATTCAAACCAGCTCCAAAATTTAAGCAGGTATTGCAGAGACACAGAAACTGTCGCATTAGAAGAAAAAACAAAAGTAAATTGTTTAAACCAAAGTGGCTGCAAAGCTGGTGGTTTAGGCTGACAAGAGGATTTCAGCACAGCCTCAACTATGCACTTTTGAAATATGAAGACAGTTAAAGATCTGTTCATATTTAGGTATTTAATCTTAAAATCTCAATTTCACTATTTAAATAAGAGCAGTTGAATTCCCCATCTGATTTTGGTGTCTTTACATAAAAGGCAGCTTTTTTGGCTTTGTTTTTGCTTTAACATCACAGACCTTTGATAAAACTATGCAGGGCTGGCAAGGACTGCACTCTGCTGAGACTCCTGAGAAAGCAAATTACCTTGACTGCATTGCAGAAATGCAGAGTTTACAGGTAATGCAAGATTATATAATTAACCCCAGCGTTTTCCATCCCCATTTGTTATCTTTTCATTGTCATTTTAATTGCAGTATAAACAGTTACATCACTACCATTTCCAAATAAAATCTAGTTGCTTGTGTTTCCCAGCTGAAGTCTGATCCATACATCCTATTTATTTTATCACCACTGAAATGGAAACATCACTGTGTAGAAACAGTTATACCACAACAACTCAAGGATTATAAATTTGTGCAGCTGGATGAACAGGAACCAAAGCCAACTTTGAATGCACAATGTTCTACACTGTAAACCTCCTCACAGTTGATTTGCAAATGCTGTAAAGAAAGAGATTCTGCTCAAGTACATTTTAAAACAAAAACCTCTTGGAAAATTAATCAATATCAAAACCCGATTATACTGAACTGTAACTCCTATAAAATGTTCACACATCATGCATCACAGACAGAAATTAGGCAACCCAAAGTATTAAAGGAAAGGCAGATTAGACTCACACTAAGTGCAAATAAATCACCTGCTGTATAGAATAAAGTCAAACCAGTGACTTTTGTTACAAACAGGTCACTGCAATAAAGGCAGGCAAGTGTGGCAAGGGCACTTCATGCATTACAGAAAAATACCTGGACTTTGACTTTACGAAACGATGACAACATGACGGAAGAATGTAGAGTCTAAAAGGGAGGGGGAAATCAAGATAACATTCAACTAATGACCAGCATAAGGATATGGCTGAATTTTTTTCTGTCACAGTATCTGTTAATTACTTTGCTTTTGCTTCCTTGTCACATAAAACCATTTGGTGTTAGTGTTACCCAAGCTACTCAAAGTGACAGACCTCCTCATGCAAAAAGAAGGTTACAATATCAACAGGAAAATTTAGTTAATTCAGTATGTACTAACCTTTCTAGTTAGTTAAAAACAAACCTAAAAACTACTATAATCTGAAGGTCAAAACAGAAAGCAAAGCAAGTTATCTGGACTTGGCAAATGATGGTTCTTGCTACAGCATAATCAAGTGTGATGGCTTAATTTGAAGACACAAATTCAATCAGAAGCTTTGGAATGTAAGTATCTACAAAAATGTTGACTTTCATTTGCCACAACAAAAAAAGGGACAGGCAGCAGTTGTGACAGAAGGTATTTTTTGCGATTACATTTTTTGAGATATAGCTGTTAAGAGGGTCCAATCCACTGCATTTTCACCTGAAAATTTCCTTGCCTTCCCCAGCCCCATGGACACGCTGCAATCCCTCCATGGAAAACTGCAGCAGCGTGTGTGCCTTTGTGCCTGCTGGAGCTGTGGAGGTCTCTCTGGCATTTGCACAGCTTCACCTGTGTCAGCTGCAGCAGGGGCCAGCACATTCCCACTCTGCTGCAGCCCTGGGCAGCCCCGGGAGCGCAGCCTGGGCCGCGCTCGCAGCCTCCATCCTCGGCATCTGCAGTCTGCTCCACCCCATTCTTCTGCTGCCTACACTCACTCCAGGGACAAATGGAAAAAACAAACTCCCACACTACACCAACAAGCAGAGGAGAAAAGGGAGAAATTTGTATTGTTTCCTCCAATACAGGGGAAGTGATTAATTGCCCCCCAAAAGAAATCTGTTTATGATTGAAACATTTACAACCTCATAAATACATTAAATGGACCCAAAAAAGGCAGTGAAGATACCAAATTATTTGTGTTAAATTACTAAGGTTAGTTGCAAATGTCATAGTTGAGAAATACAAATTTCTCACTAAGAGATACCACCCTCCATTAAGAGAATTAAGGTCTTCTTTATCCTACTGCTGTGCAGGAGAAAAATGTGCAAAAAATGCTTAAAATGTGCAAATGTAATCACCATTTTTGTTATTGTCGCTACCTTTGTTATTAAAAAAAATCAATCAGAAATATGTTTAATTTTCTGAACTAGAGATCTCATATAAGCATTACATCTAAATCTGTTTTTTAAAATAAAATTTTGATTTCAGTCTGATCAATATGGATATTGTGGCTTTTTATTTCAACAAGAATGAAAATAAATTACTTCTTGTGAACAATGTAACCTGTTATCTTGGTTCAAGTACTTTCCACAGCTTAACAATTCCATTATTGCAGTTACAGATCCTGCACACAATGCAGCAGAAAGCATCCCATTTTCAATCTTTTGCCCATTATTTTCTCTGCACAATCTATAAATAAGGACAAATGAAGATTGCATGGAAGAACTCACTGCTAGTTGTATTTAAATGCATGAAAATCCCACAGTGGGATTTAAAATTTGTTTTGAACAAATCTGAATCACTGACCAAGGCCTTTCAGTGAACAGAATCATTGGAATCTTCTGGCACTTTGCTGAAAACAAAAATGCCAAAAGAAAATGGATTATTTGTTTTCCAGAAAGATACAGAACCATTTCAGGCTGAGTTGACTTTTTTGGGTTGGTTTTTCTTTTTTTTTTTTTCCCTGATGTGTTCATTTGCCATCTCCAGACAACTGCTCTTCAAAACCTATTTAAATATGTATGAAAGACTGCTCAAGAGTCACGTACATTTTCAACTGGATCACGAAGCTGGTTTATGATAAAACAGCTACAAAAAAATCCTGAACAGCCAATATGAATCTGCTGAAAAAATATACAGTGATAATTGCTTGGTTTTCCTTCAATATCAGGGAAAATGGTTGCCCTATTGGCACATATTTATGACCCAGCAATGCAGAGTTATATTGCTATAACCAGGTAAGGTGTATGCGGACAACAAACTGAGAAACACTTGACTTAGATTTATTTTAAATTAAAAAAAAAAAAAATTAATCAGGGCAGGGAAAAATCCTGATTCTTTTACAAAGGAAGCAATAGACCTTGCCCTAGATACAAAGTGACACATATATGAAAGGAACAGAGGTCGGGAGACTCCTTTGAAATGCCTCCGTGCTTGTCAGCTCTGCAGAGCCACCCCCACGCCCGTCCCCGCCCAGAGCCCCCCGGACCCCGCGGAGCGGGCTCTCCCCGCTGCCCCGGCCCCTCCACCGCTGCTTCCTTCTCCTCGCCGCATCTCCTGACCTTGGACAGGGCTGGGCAGCCGCGGGAGCCATTGCTGTGCAACGATTCCCGGCGCGGCGGAGCGCCGGCGGCTCCATCCCCCGGGAATTGTCCCCGGGAAATGCGGGGTGGCAGCCCTGCAGGGCCGGGCGGGCACGGCGGGGGCCGTTACCCGCCGGGGATGTTATTTGCTCCCGTTTGTGCCTCCCCGGGGCGCTGAATGGGATTCCAGCCGCGGGTCGCGCTGCCCAGCGCGGCTGCGGCCGCTCCCTGCTCGCCCGCCCTTCACCCGCGCCGCGCCCCCGCCCTTCGCTCCGCTCCGCTCGCCCGAGGGCCGCGGGGAGAACCCGGGCCCGGCTCTGCGGCTCCCCGCGATGAAGAACCGCCCCGCGGAGCCGCGGAGGGCGAGAGCGAGCGGCGGCTGGGACGCCCGCGGAGGCAGGGCCGGCCTCAGCCTCCCGCACACCTGTGCCCGGCGGTGCGTGCGGGGCTGTGCGAGCCCGAGCGGGGCGCGGTGAAGGCCGCGCGGCGCCCCCCGCCCGCCCGGGGCCCCGTCCCCTCACCGGGTCTGTGGGTGCACCGGGACCTCCGGCCGGCTCCGCGCCCTCCGCCACGGACCGCGCGCGCCGCCCGCGCCGCCCTTTTATAGCGGGGCCGGAGGTGACGTCAGCGCCGCAGAGCGCTTCGGAAGGACTTCGGACAGAATCGGGGAAAAGCGTGACGAGAGGCCACGCCCACCCGAGCTTCGCCTACGAACTGCGGGGAGCCGAGTGATTCCGGAAAATGACGAGCAGTCCCGGAAAGAAGGAGGTGTTCGGACAAAAAACGAGGGACAGGGGCCGGAAAGGAACGAGGGGTTTCGGAAGGACCCGAGCGGTTCCGGAAAGAGCCGAGTGGAGGTGCAGGGTGCGGAGGGCGTTTGTGCCCTGCAGAGACCGGCCTGGGGCACCACAAAAATACACGATTAGAGGGGGAATCGGTTAAAATGTCCGCGCAGGGGGGCGGCTGAGTGGTCTCCGCCTCCTTCTCCAGAGTCAGGGTCAGTTTGGGTCTCAGAGAGCCGAGGCTCTGCGGCTCAGTGATGGGACAGGTCACCCGGGGAGCGTCCAGCCACCCTCAAAGCAGCAGCTTCGTTAGTTTTACATTATATAGATATTTATATATAGATAGATATAAAACAAACATACGCATATATACATACATATATATAATTTATATACAGATGTATAGAGGTATAGGTAAGAGTGGCTGCTTGAAGCGCCGTGCAGTGTCACGCAGCAGCCTGGCAAGGACACAGCATCAAAAAGCTGAGCCCCTGTCAAGGCTAAGCTATTTCTGAAAAGCTGATGCATAAATTCAAAGGAAAATGAGCCTTTAGCATAAATCAATATTTAAAATAGACACATTCTACTCTAAAAAAAATAAAATAATTAGAGATTAGAGGGCTGGAAGGCAGCAAGAACGGTATTGGCTCAGACTGGTGAGTGGGTTTGATGGCTGTGTGAGTTAATAACACTTTATTTGAGTGAAGTACTTAATTGGAAGCACAGGCACTTATGGTGACATCGCATCCCTGGGACTGCTTGGAACTCCTGTTTCCAAGCAGGAGCCTTACTCATACCAACTTTGATATATCTCATCCTGAAGGCACAGTACTTCACATCTGCGATGCTCTCCTTGGTCATATTTGATATAAATACACATGTAAAAACACCATGAATATATGCATATGACCTTTTTTGCACTGCATTTTCACAACACCAACTGGCTAACATCCAAACCTGCTAAAATGACAAAAAAAGTCAAACATTCAGCTCAAGCAGCAGACACAACCTCAAGCTACATCTAAAAATAAATATTGATTCTTATGAAGTACACACATTCATTTAGAAAATCTTATTAGTATTTTTAAGACAGTAGGTATGTGGATGCTCTTTACTCAGGCAGAAAAGGATACCTTGTTTTTTATAAAAATATATAATTTATTTACCCCACAAATGTTATAAACCCCTAGTAGCTCTCATCAAATCATCACCAAACCATCAAATTCCTCCTTGGGATTGGCACAGGCAGACAATTGTTTCTAACGGACAATTACTGTCTTGGCAAAGTGAATCTCCACCATAATTATGGATATGCAATATATAATTAAAATATCTCCACTCAGTATTAAAAAACCTTGTACATTTTCAAGTATACTAATAACAGTTGCATTGCTTCAGAGTTTTCTGACAAAAAGGACACGAGGAGGATATTTCCAATTTCCCAGAACAATCACAAGGTAAGAGTAGTCTAAAGAATTCCAGAGTCAGTTTAAAAAACGCATAAACCAAATACAAATTTAACTTAGGTACTAGTCCATTTAAAAGCCAAGGGTTAAGGGTTTTACAGGTCTGAATTCCAAAACACATGGTACAACCTTTTCTCAGAAATCTCAAGAATTATATAGAAAATCAAATTCATATTCTCCTATGGCCTCAACTCCATGTTCTACAGCTTCAAACCATGGTGCCTCTAGGAAAAACAAACCCCAGTCTGGCAAAAATAACATTTTCAACTTCAAACAGTATATTGCAAGAATAATTAACGACCTTGTAGAATTCAGAAGTAAATTTTCTCATCTTAGAGGCCACCAAAACCATTCAAGGACAGTTCACCATAAATTCAACAGATCTCCCATCTCCTGCATTCATCAAGGAGCTGTGGATTTTCTGGACCATCCCTCTCCAACAGAAAAAAAACACTGAATTTCTATTGTTACAGGAGCTCTTCTTTCCCTCACAAACATTTTGGAGCAGTAAGTCTACTTCCCTTCAACCCAGAGTCCTGCCTTTTGGAGTGGAGTTACATCCAAGGGAGACAAGTGTCGGCATTGCTCAGCCTTTACCAGTCTCACCATAGTTTTTAGATGATGTTAAGATAAACAAATCCATCAGCATAATTACAGTTGAATTATAAAAAACAGATGTAAGAAGTACAAAAATAAAGTTCTAGCAGTAAGTTTGAGATTGATTGATGTTAACAGTTCATAAAGCTGTGAGGTATTTTCACTTCCATGAGCTGAACAGCACTGCACAATTTTTCAGTCCAAGAGTCCTTAACCTGTGGAGCCATCAGGACACTGGATTTAAAGCATCTTCCACATGTTTCAACATAGGAAGGAAAAGTCTGGAATTTTCAGTACTTTATTATATAAGAACTTATAAAGATCTAATGCAAGGATTAACATCCAAGTCTAATAGATAAATCTTCTTGAATTAAATGTTAAGGTTGATAAAATACTTTATTCTCATTCTTCTAAACTGTGTCCAGGGGCTCCCTATCCAAGAAACATTGACCTGTTGCAACAAGTCCAGAGGAGAGACACTAAGTTAATCACAGGGCTGGAGCCCCTCTGCTCTGCAGCCAGGCTGGGGGAGCTGGGGGTGTTCACCTGGAGAAGAGAAGCTCCAGGGAGACCTCAGAGCTCCTTCCTTCAGAGGGCCTAAAGGGGCTCCAGGAGAGCTGGAGAGGGACCTGGGAGAAGAGATGGAGGGACAGGACACAGGGAATGGCTTCCCACTGCCAGAGGGCAGGGATGGATGGGATATTGGGAAGAAATTGTTCCCTGTGAGGGTGGTGAGGCCCTGGCACAGGTTGCCCAGAGAAGCTGTGGCTGCCCCTGGATCCCTGGAAGTGTCCAAGGCCAGGCTGGGCCTGGTCTAGTGGAAAGTGTTCCTGCCCATGGCAGGGGTTGGAATGAAATGATCTTTAAGACCCCTTCCAGCCCAAACCACTCTGTGATTCAATGCACAAAATGTGTTTTGCCTTAATTTGTAACCAGAAAGCCAAGTCTGAAAGCACTGACATCCCCAGGGGAAAGGAAATACTGACCGATCTATGTTCTCCAAAAGGAAGGTGTCAGAATGCCCTTTGGTAACGGAATTTCCTGCTCCTGTAGACATTTCTAATGCAGAGAAAGACAAAAAATAAAGACAAATAAACGTGTATCTTAATTTGGCATCTCTTCTCAGGAATTCTGAGGGCTCTTACTGTACATTCAAAGCATTGCTAATAAAATGTACCAGAATTAATTACGAAATGAAAGTACAACTTCAATGCTGCCATATTTTAATATCATAATCTAAGTCAACATTCACAGAAGAATTTAAACAATCAAGTATTTAACAGTTTTGCAAGCTTTGTTAAAAATATATGCAGAATGCAATGCTAAACAAATACTACAGGAGCAGTGCAAAGTGTCACTTCCCCATATATCTAATGAGGACAAGTGCTAAAAACAAGCAACTACTGATAAGAAATAGGCATGACAGAAGTGACTCAGCAGAATCATCCTCAACCTGTACATCTCCTCTCACTGATCTTCCTTTATAATCAAAATACATTTTCACTGACAAAAATTAGATGTGAGGTAAGAAAGCAGTGAGATGTTTGACATCATAACTATCATTAAGGTAATTCAGTAAATGAAGAGTTACAAAAGATGGGTTAGATCACAGAGAGAAGTCTGAATTATCAGGTGTGCTGCAAGCAGTGCCTGCCTCATTATCCAAATTATGCATATATTCAATTATGGGAAAAAAACCAAAACCCAAACCAAAACACTTGAAAACTAAATGAACAAAAATAACCCCAAAAACTGCTTTACCTGCACAAAATTCTTCAAACGTGACAAACAGCCCATCTGGCCAGAGCTGGTCACAGCTTCAATTCTGCAGAAACAACAGCGAGTTTCAAAATCTATTTAGAAAGTTGGGTTTGATTCACAAGTGGGTGTGGGGGTGGATGGCAGAGATTGGAAAACATGGATGAGTCATTTAAGAGTGAACACTGACATTCCAAACCCAAGATATCATACCTTGGAATATAGGATTTCTGGATAAAGAACATTGTTTTCCAGAACTGAATCCCATACTGCTTCATCAGAGCATTGCCACACACCTGTGAGACAGAAAAGCACAAAGAGCAGGTTACAGAATTGGGTTTCAGACTTGCATGACAGCTGTAATGAACCTGTTCCACTCCAACAACTTGATGTTTTATTCAGACATTTAAAGAAATACACCTACACTAAAACAAGCAAATCCTCTAAATGCTATTTCTGCTACCACAATCACCTTTTTTCCTGTTGACTGTGGTGGCCACTGATACAAATCTTGTTATCCTTTGTTTCACCCCAGTCTCCCTCCAAAAATAGGTCTCTTCCCTAACACCATTTGCTGGGGCACACTGTGGTCATTGCCCCGCTGTGATTACTGCTGTGTGCAGTGATTCATCAGCTTTCTCCACACAGTCCATCTACAGGACAAATGTTCCTCTGACTTCACCATCCCTAACAGAATCCCCCATGGGGTATTTCACTTCCCACTTTCTCATCTGTACTTTTACAGTTCTTTAGAAGCATTTGAAAAGCACAGAAGCTGCTTGTGTTCAAGAGTGTTTGTGTCCCCTGACTTCAGCCTTTAACTTTGGCTCTTATTTATAAGAAACCTATCCTGTTTTAAGAATTAATTTGGCTGGAACTGCCACAGGACCTCCTTGCACTGTACAAACTGCCAAGTGCTTAGAACAGACCTTATATAAGACCATACAACTATTTTTAAAGTACCAGGAACCTTAAACAGAATCAAGCACAACAACAGACATTGTCTGTATAAAAACTTCAGTTTTGAAATCATTCAGCTCCAAAGCTATATTTGCAAGAACATGGAAATAATCACGTTCCTTTCTGAAGGAATGAGTTAAAAAAACCTGCTGTGAATCTCACCTCAGCAAACCGTTCAGAACCCAAAAGGGATCTAAACTGGTGACATTTAACTACTAACAGTTATCCACACCACTTACTTCCAGGAAATCCAAAAGCAGCATAGCTGTCACATCTGCCAGAGGCTCCAGATTCAACATTTGTGCAAGCCAGCGCCATCCATAGCTCAGACCATGAGGATGTGCCTACAAAGCAACAAACAAGCTACTCAGCACTTGCTTTATGACTTCTAAAACACAATTATCAAAACCGGCAGTTTTCTGATTTACTTTCTTCTTTATAAAACCTGACATAAAACTTGATCATTGTGAAAACGTGAAGGAAGTAAAAGCCCACACCATGAATTACTTGGTATTGCTTTGTTCATCATGGTTATGACCATTTCCCTTCAAATATATCCTGAGCTAGTTTGAATTCAGCACACCTCAACTACAAAAGAAGCTTCCAACACATTTAATAAACTCCTGGGATAGTAACAAGGCTCTAAGTATAATGCCACACACATACCCCTTGTTTGTTTCCATAAGGCCACTGGAGTTGAATGATGGCAGCATAGAGACGAATCACTCCTGACATCCTTTTAAGAAAATGATCTTGTTCTTCCACCTTAGAATCATGAACTTCATATCCAAGCATTCTAAGTATGAGAAAACATTCTAGTATTAGTACAGTAAAATATTCACTCAACTCCCTGCAGCTCTCAGCTTACTTGAAGTCAACTGTACTGAGAATAGGGATTCTTCAAAACCATGCAAGAATTACTGGAAAGGCTGATCAACTACCCTCTGGATCCTATGCTCCACCATTTGGTGAGGCACTGGAACAGGTTCCACAGAGAAACTTTGGCTGCCCCATCCAAGAAAACATTCAAGAACAGGTTGGATGGGGCACTGAGCAGCCTGGTCTAGTGGAAGGTGTCCCTGCCATGGCAGCGGGTTGGAATAAGATGTTTTTTACACACTCGTGACTGAACCTCCAGAGTCAATGCCTACAGGATGGGGGAAAGTGAAGTTCACTCAGAATAGTCTTCACCCTTGCAGGGTTCATGCTGAAAAAGTCTGTTAATAAATTTACCTCTGATACTCTTCCATAGAAGTCCCTTCTTTCCGAGCAGGGTAAAATGGCACAGAATATGGGCACTTTTTGTGAAGGTGAGCTAAAAAGATGTCTCCAACTCGAGGGTGTAATTCCCAGATTCCTGAGAGCACCACAGCAATTGGGAAAGCTGAATCACGGTGGAAAGATACTTCCCCTTCCCCATGTTTCTAGAGGGTGGAAAAGGAAAGTCAGCTACCACCCCTTCAAGTCATAGGGGTGAGCCTATATACAATTTTGTGATACACCATAAATTAATTATCAAAACTATTTTCCACAACACTGTACCTATCTAGTTCAAAATCTGTAAGACATAAGCCTGAAATTTAAAAGAGTTTTTCCTCCTAGAAGAAATAAAATAAGGGGTGGAAGTGAAAGAAACGAAGTTCTTTCACTGCATTAATACAGACAAACTGAACACCCAATGATTTTGTTGTTCATAGCTGAAGAGACAGCTCAGTGTCCAAAAGTATCTCCTAGAGCACTGGTTACCTGTGCCACCCCAAAGAAGAGATTTTCTCACCACAAACTTCTCTGCAAGTTTGTAACAAACAAACTCCAGCCCCTGTGGATGCTGAGTCACCGCCACCGTTTGCCCTTCAGTCTGAACAGGCTTCCCAGAGAGCAGATTATTGATCTTGTCAAACACCTCTCTCAGCTTAGAGCCTGCAAATACATAAGGAATGTATGGAGACAGAAGATAAAGGAACAGCAGACAAGTCTTACCCAGACCACATCAATTTCACAAACACCAGACCCACATCCCAAAGCGCACTTTTGCTCCATCTGATTAATCAAACTTAATCCTGATGAACAAAGATGCCTCTGAGGGAAGCTACAGGCCTTCAAAACACAAGCAAACACTATTGCACAGATAGCTGATGTGCACACAGCCTTTCTGCCGTAGGGATAATTACAGGAACACTTGATATGCTTGTGCCCTGCTAAAATCTTTAAAGCAAAAGGAATTTCAGTGGGATTGAGCTCTTGGTGTTTTCCTGACCTGATATGCTAGAGATCTGGCTCACAGGGATTGTAGCTGCTTTCTGCAAGTTTGTTTTTATCTTCTTCACCTGGAGAACAAACAAACAAACAAACAACTTTAAAATCCTTTTCAAACAAGTATGTATCTATAATAGTTTGGATGAGCAGACTGGTAACAGAGGCTGCTACAATAGAATTAATTTTTTTTTTTTAAATGAAAGCTATCCTATTTACCCTAGAAATTAAGAAAATCTTTCTTCAACAGTATTAATAATTTGTTCATACCTCAGTGTTTCCTTTGCAATTTCCAATTTCACTGAAAGCAGCAACACATTGCGCAGCAGTATCCTGAAGCTGCTGGTACCACTGCATGATACTTTCTTCTGTCTTAACTTGAAGTCCTGTTATTAAAACAAACAAAAAAAGATGATAACTAAGAAAGATCTAAACCTCTACTGAGAAAACTCATTTAAAATAAAATGCAAGGCAAAGAAAAAAAAAAGATTTTTAAAAAGGCCTAACCAACCTTCCTTCTGCTGCTTTCCCCCTGATTGCTGTGCAGGGGCAGGAGTTTGACTCTTCATCTGCTCTTTTTTCTCTAACTCCTTCTGCTTTTGTTTCTCTTCCTCTTCATCTTTCCTCTTTTTTTCTTCCAGAGCTGCAGTGATTTCCTGCTGCATGCTGGATATCAGCCCTCGCATCTCCTGCAGGGCTCGTTCAGTGCTGGCCACATCTGCTTGAGTAGGGAACCCTCTCTGTCAAGAAACAGGAGAGGTAACACAGCATTAACCTTCAGTTCCAGGGTCAGAGGGCCAACAGCAAGAGCACAGAGTCTTTGAAGCATTTGCCTTCAGATAATCTGGGAGCTAACTACATATTCTATCCTAATCTCCTTTATTTGTACACAACATTGATCATAATATTTGTAAATAATATAAGTCCATAACTTAATCTCATAAGAATTTGGACTACAAAAATGAAGAATACACTTGGACAAGTGCAAGTGAACTCCAGTGCAAAGCCTTGACAGCTCCCTCTGCTGAAAGCCAGCTGTGACGATCTGGAACACAGGATTAGCCTTATTAGCGTTTTATTTTTCAAGGTTTGTATCCCACCCCAGAGGAAAAAAAAGCCAAGGAAGCCCAGCTACTGCAGAAAAGCTTATGAGCAGAGAAGAATCATAAGATGTTCAGTATTAAACAATTCATGAACCAGTCCGTTGTCTCAGAAAGGAATTTTACAGCACCAAGAGTTTACAGCAATTTAATTTGAAGCTTTCTCGTGTAGAAGTTCTCATGCATTTTTATAAGCCATTTTCAAGAGAACAGCTGAAGTGCCAGAGGAAAGAATTCCCCTTTGAAATTAAGTGCTTTATAGGATGAATATCTAAAAACATTGCTGTGACATCTTATTTAAGTGCCTCATGATAAGCTGCCTTTAAAGACAACTACAGGGAGCTTTATGAAGGAACGACAGCCAAAATTAACAACTCCAGAGCCTGTACCTCGCTCGTGGTGCGGATGAGCCCTGACACCAGTCCGCAGATCTGATTGCCACGATTGCTGTATGCAGACAGATCAATTTTGGGCAAGTCTTTGTGCCTGTAGTTGGGATCAATCTGCTGGTTCAGCTGCAGCAGTTCCTCCTGGATGGAATAAAGGCGACGCAGTCTCTCCTGGCCCTCTTCCTTGCGCAACCGTTCCAGCTCTTCCTGGCGTTGCCTCTGCTGCTCTGCCTCACGCAATTTGAGGTTCAATATCTGGGGAGACAAAGACACAAGAGTCATAAAATACTTCAATAACTCCAGTTTTACAGATCCTTCATGGTCTGATGACTCCAGCTTTACAGGGCCTTCCTGTTCCTATGACACAAGTGCCTTTCCTGCATTTCCACACTGCAGCAGGTGCCCAGGATAGCACCAGAAAATCCACCCTCACTCCAAAGTGTCATGGAAATACAAATAAATCAACTGGTCTTCCCAGTTCCCACCCAGCAGTCATGATCTTTTATGAAAGACAATTCTTAAGAGTCTCAGACCTTTGCTCTATGTCGGTGTTCTTCCTTCAACTTCTCTTGCTGCCCCTGAGCCTCCTTTGAGCTACAATACACATAAAGACAGAAAAACTGTACTCAAGACATTCAGGAGACAAAACAGAAACCAACACATAGTAAGTATTCTTAAAACAAGCTAAAAGAACTTTAACTATCGCAAATATTGTCTTTGTCTAACCACTGAAACCTCAACAATAGCCAGAGATCTACTCTGACAGCCAAACTCTAACAGGATAATTACTGTAAGAGAAGCAGCAGGTGAGATTTCCAACCACAAGTGACTAGCACAGAATTGTCAGGCACAGGAATTAACCCTCAATTTGATTAAAAGCCGTAAAATTCTAAGGATACCAGAGGTAATCTCACCTCTTCTCCATTACTTCCTGCAACTCTTGGAATTCCTGATGCCGCTTTAGCTCCCTCAGTTCATCGAAGCGCTTCAGCTGCTCACTGGCCTGGGCATAGGCTGCCCTCACCATCTGCTCCTGCTCCTCCTGCCGCTGTCTCAGCCTCTCCTGCATTACAGAGGGGCCAGAGGCACCAAAGGTAGTCACTGAACCATTTGGACAGAAGAAAACACAAACTAAACTGCCCACCATTTACAGTGTGCTATCCTTGCACTGTTACATTTGACTGGGGAGCTCTCCTGGGATTCAGACACCCCCTCAACCATTTTTGATTACCTTTGCTTTCAGCCTGTGCATCTCTTCATACATCCGAATGCAACCTTCAACTTTTGCAACTTTACATGACTGAACTGTTGGAACAACTTCTTGATTTATTTCCAGGGCACCAAGATGATCATTTTCCTGTATGGTCAGCATAAAAGCAAAATCAGTGACTAAGCACAGGATCAGCAACTCACAGAGAAAAACAGATAAAGTAAGTCTCCTAAACAATTATTTGTGAAGAAACAGACAAAGAAGTCAAAACCCACACATTTCTAGAGCTGTTATGCACTCCAGCAGTGCAACCTCACTATTTTGAGTATCTTCCAGCACATTTACGAGATTGCAAAAACAATTGTCCCAATCACTAAAACTGGAAGCAGAGATACCAAGAGTCTCAAGGACACTGACAAAGGCCAACTGACACCTGGACAGCCCAGACAACCCCTCATGTCCTCTAAACAGTCAGATGATGTTACACTAGAAGAAGTCAAGACAGGTTTATACTTTGAATCATTCTTCAGGAGAAGTCTTGAGACTCTTTTATGAGGTTTATCACATCTTGCTACTTCATTAATATCTTTTCCTCACAATACTTTTAAGTCTCACTAGAGGCAGGATGATACAAAATTTGCTGCTCAGTATCACTGTCATGTAGTGAAATCATCATTGAACAAAACAATGGACATTTATCTTTCCAGGTGTTTCATCAACTTAATCGCTTCCACAACTCAACTGCTCATTGCCCAGCTTCCCACCTTCTGCCTTGCAAAATAGAGTCAGAACACATGTAAGTCATTCAAAAACTCCAGAGAACCCAAGGTGGTTACTCATGGACTTTTACAACAGCCCTGACCCTCCTCTGTGACCTTATTCCTCCAAATGGATGAATCCTGTACTGCTCATCCATAACACAACAGAGCTCTGACTCTTTTCCTTAGTTATGGTGAAAAATGGAGTTTGCTTTGGGTCTACTGTGAAGCATTTTTCTATGAAAATCTTGTTAATGTCAATTTTATCATTACCTGTTCCTGCTACAAAAAATCAAAACTAAGGATGTTTTCCCTATAAATTAACAGAGCACAAACCAGCCTTAATCTGACAATTTATGGCAGCAGGTTAGGACTTTTTTTCTCACAGCTGCTCCATAAACATATGGATTATAATCAGACAGCTACCTTGGTCTCACTGGGCTCCGTCGATGAAGGTGGTGAAGAGCTCGGGTGGCTGTCAGGCGGGATCTTCTCGGCAGACGCCCGTTTTGGGAGGGGAGTGGATTGTCTGGGCGTTGAAGTCCCGGAGGGTGTGATTTCTTGGGCTAACTGCCCATTAAGGCTGTCCAGCACCCAGCCGCAGTAAGGGGAGAGCTCAACGGGAGCCACACATCCTTCCAAGGCAGCCTCGAGAGAAAACATTCTCCGTGAATGCGACACTGCCTTAACATTCAATAAAACTTTAACACACCATGACCACATCTGCACAGTCAGTAGCTGCTCTATCATCACAGCTCAATATCCCATTTAACTCTTTTTTTCCCGCTGTCTCTCCAACACTTTTTCCAGACTCTCCCACTTTTGCAGGGCATTTGAACCCGTCTCGGGTCAGCCCCGCTCCCTGACCCCGCGCTCCCGAGGCGGGACGCGGTCTGGGGGTACTTCAAGCCCTGAGTGTCACCGAGACGAGCGGTCGGTGCTTCCCAGCGGGCAGGGCCCACACTGCCGAGGCCAGCCCTCACCTCATCCTCCTGCCAGCGGCTGCAGTAGCTCAGCCGGCCCTTGCTGGAGAGGCGCAGGGCCTCCAGAGTCTCGAAGCGGAGCTGCCACGACTCCATGGCGCCCCTGCCCCGGCTCTGGGCTCCCTCGCGGTCCCTCACGGCGGGGCCGGGCCCGTCCCGCCCCTTCCGGCCCGCAGCGGCCGCATCCGCGCCGTGCCGGGCGGGGGGCGGTGCCGCCCCCTGGCGGACAGGCGGGGCCCTGCCGGCGCCGCGCCGCGGGTTCGAGTCCCGCCCCAGCAGCGATGCGCTAAGGCAGGGAAACACCCCCAGATTCAGATTCACCGATTTCCCACTTATTCTGTGTATTCTCGCCGGGGAGGGCTGGAGCCACCAGGCACCAGCGCGCTGCTTAGCCCTGGTCGCACAAGCAGAGGGAGGGCTCCACCCGTGAACCACAGAAAGAGTTTGGGATTCAGTTGCCTGCACCGACAGCCCTGGGATGTGTTTGCTTTTCCAAACTCAGGCACACACAGCACCTGAAGAGGAAATCCCCACCATAACCAATTACAATGTAGTTCATTGGAAACCCCCAGCACTTCTGGAATTTTTAAAGTGTTAAACATGCACAATACAGATCTTTCAAAAACTGATTAGTTTAGAAAGCTTTTATGACAAATACTGACCACATCACATTGCACATAAATAGGATACAAAAGAGAGTAAAATAAAAACAAGGTTTATTTTTGCCCCCCTAAGAACCATTTAGTAGAAACAATAGGACACTAGAGAGCACATGGACTTTAGAGACTTGACACACAAAAGACCTGATTTTTCCAGAAGGTACAGGTGAATTTGATGAAGTTGAGTATCTGCAGCTGCTCCTTAGTTGGCTTAAGACCAAGTCAGGATTTCATGCACACCCTAAACTCGTGTGGCGTTTGCACCAAGACCCCAAATGAAGTGACACTGATTTCCTTCAAATTTAACTGTTTTGGCTCAGTCCTGAGTATATTCAGGACCAGGAAATCAGGGTAAGAGGAGTAAAGCAACATTAACATCACATAAATAAAGGTAAGGATCAAGGAGTATATAAGAATCAAGTACAAAAAAACTAAACCTAACTCATAATTTCTGGTATAAAATTGTTAAAAACACTGGTTGTGAAGGACATAATCTCTTCTAAGTGTAGAACCCAGGCACCACTTTTCAGCTTCACACCAACCGTATAAAAAATTATTAAAAAAATCCCACAAGCAAAAAACCCCCACATGATCTCCTCAATAGAGAAACCGAACGAGAAGTGAAGTACGAAGAGAGCTCTTACAAAAATTAACACATTCAACAAACCTCTGACAGGTTTTAAGAGCTGAAACCATTACAACCTTACAGGAGGAAAATGATCTCTTCCATTATATGCAAAACCATCTGGTTTTGGGGCTCAGTTTATGGTGTAACACCAACCACCAACACCAAACCAGTATTGCTGATACCCCACATTTTGCTCAGATGCCAACATAATTTTATTTTCTCACTCTGCAAAAAAAAGATCTCCCAACAACGACCCTGAAATACCACCCTGTTTTCTATATCAATATGGCTTTGAAACAAAGCTCCTTCTGTGTGCTTAAAAAAGGTGCAAGCATTGCTCTCAGAGAGGAGAGCGAGAGCGGCTGGGGGAGCCCAGCAAAGCACTTTCCCTAAAAACGTTGTCGTAGGAAGACTTGAGGAACTGGACGTAGTTCTGCATGCTGCGGTTGGTGCTCTCCGACTGCTCCAGCCGATCCCGCAGGTCCTGGAGACGGCTTTCGTATCGGCGCTCCGCCTGCACGGGGGAGCAGAAAACAGGCTGAAACACAGCCACATTCATCCTGCTCCTGTTAAACTCTTCCCCCAAAGTGCTGAGGAGAGCCAGAATTAGCACAGCAGGAGATGACATTACCATAGATGGTGCTGTGATATTTATAATGTGTTCTGCTCATTCCCAACTCCATTCATCAACCCACTGATAAAAGCAGGAGGCAATGTGGCTAATCAGTTGGGCTTTTAAAACTCATTAGCTGTACACACACTCTTTTCTGAAAAGCAACTTGACCTGATCCATCAGCCAGCACAATTCCAAGTAAACCTAAGGCAAGGAAGCCAGGTAAATAGGACATGATAAAAGATTCCCCGTCTTTCTTCTAGAAGAAATCCTCTCCTCTAGAAGAGAAATTGCACTCTCTGATATAGGCAAAATGAAGTTGAAATCTGTCCACGATACCTGGTGCAAATCTCCTTTGAACGCAAGGAAAGTCTGATTCTTTTCTTACACACACATAACTTCACACCAAGTTCACTCACATCACTGTACTCTCATTTGCCTATCACTTACTACACACTCCTGAACCGGTGACACAGCAGACACGTCCTATGTCACACATACATGGACACACACAACAGCACATCACATTCAGGCACAGCTCTGCATGACTTCAGCAGCACATCCACAGGATGATTTACGGACTCCAGCTGTTGCCAGGGCACCACCAGTACAGCAAGAGTATCCCCCACAAGTCACTCACATCCTCTTTGCTCCGACGTAACTGGTTCAGCTCTGTTTTATTCCTGCTCAGATGGGTCTCCAAATCCAACATCTTGGACTGGGTTGCCCTCTCTCTAGAGACTGCTCGTTCTCGAGATTGTTCCACCTACATAGAACAACAACTTTGTTAAAGGGATGTCTATGGACGAATGTTTTTCCCTACCCATTGCCCACAAAAGCCCTTTAAAGTTTAACTAGCACATTCTCATATATAAGCAGCAGCTCAGTCTTGTGCTTTTCTCTCTTCTGTTGCAAAGTGAGTTCAGTTCTTCAACAGTGCTGACAAACAGCACCAGCACATTACTTGTATTTCACTGAACACAATGATTTTAATGGGCTTGCTCATAAGCTGAGAAGATATTTTCAGCATTCTCGCTGTTCCCCTTTCATAGCCTGGGTAGCTTTGGGTGAATTCACAAACATGAGAAATTACTCACTTGTCTTTTGGCATCCTCAATGGCCATCTCCAGCTGACGTGCCAGGGAGCTGCACTCACGGCTCTTCTCCTCCAGCCGCAGCTGACACTGGTGGATCGACTCCTCACGTTTTGCTATGACCTGAAGGAATTCTATGTTCTGGGCACTCGTGGACTCTAGTTTTCTAGTTTAAGACAATAAGGGAAGGAAACCTATTCATTTTAAATGGAGTGTGTTTCATTCTGCCTTTTTCTCTGGTCCTGAGTCCTCTGGTAATAGATTCAATTCCCCCCTTGAAAGGTGAGAGCCCCAAGACACAGTTCTCCAGTCCTCAAATCAACATTTCAAAGACTGAAGGACCTACAGAGTACCCATATACCTGCATTTTCTCAGACATTGTCACTAAAAGAAATTTATAAACATGGGTAAAAATACTATAGTATCTAGTAACTTCAAAATTGCGAGGCTAGATGGGACAAGGAGTTGGTTTCTCTGCTAAGCCATCATCCTGTCTAACAACATTCACAACAGGTGCTGCTGCAAAAGCATATAACTCAGTGGACAGCTACTGATTAGGGATCCTTGTGGGCTAAGCAAATGCACAGAATCCTGGAGGCATGTGGGGAATTGGAACAAGACTGAAGCTGTTTTAATCCCCTGTAAAAACAATGGAAATAGAAGGTTAAAAAGGCAAGAGAGTATTTCTAGTATTTCTAACCTTTCCAGCTCCTCCACCTTCAAGGTGAGTTGCTTTTTCTCCTCCTGGGCAGACTGATATCTCTCTCTTGTCATCTCCATTTTGTCCCCCTGGAGGTCAATCTAAAAATTACAGGAATTAATTACTTCACAGAGTAGTCACTGCACACACATGACCAACCACCTAAAACATATGCAGCTCTCAGAAGGAAACATGCTCCATTCCTAATTTCTGGAGAGCTTCAGTAAGGGAACAGTGGATAGAAAAGAACTAAACATCCGTTTTGCTGATGCTTCCAGTTACAGTCTGGAAAGGTGTAGGAAAACTCTTGGGTACTGCAAAAGAAAATCCAGGTCCATAAATTCCTGTATGTAGAGCAGCACCTGCAAGCACAGTCAAGCACGCACACAAGAACAGAAGCCACAAACATGCCAGCAGCTCACAACAGCATCAGAGCCTGAAACACCAAGGAGGTTTATAATTCCAAACCAAGCAGACTAAAGTGGTCAGACTGAGATCATGTGCTGTCTTGAGGCACAGCTGTAGATGTCATCCCTGTCTGAATTTGTACTGCAATACCTACACAGTCTTTCTGGGAACAAAAAAACAGGAACTGGGAAAGCAACCTGAAATCAGAGTGAGAAAATGGTTGGGACAGCACCATCAGCAGAAAACGACAGGAGGGAAAGCTGACAAGATGATGGAGGTAACAGAAGCGAGTGCTGGCATTAGCAAGTGCTGCCACTGCTGCTATTCCAGTCCCAGAAAGATGCTGCACCAAGGGATGAGAAACCTTTCAAATATTAAGGAATGCTACCAGCAAAGCCACTAACTTCTTGCACAAAGACATGGCACACACCTTTATTTTGCAGTGCACGTTTAATCTTTTCAAAAAGAGACGAGAACAGAGACGAAGTCTGAACCTTGCTGTGATTGGAAATTCATCTTGGTTTCAGAGTTGAGGTTTGCAGTGGTAGGGGTACTTTCTGCCAGTCCCTTACCAGCTGACGGAGATCTGCAATCATGGCACACAGGTCCGTGTTCTTCTTCTCGTAACACATGAGCTGCTCATGGCACTCTGCCAGCTGTGTCTCGGTGTACTTTAGGATCTCGGGCAGCTTTTCCAGCTCCGCAAGCTGGGTCTGGAACTTCTTACGTGTCTGTAATCAAAGGAGAGAACGTGAGAACTTTCAAAGGTTCATAAGATCAAGACTCAAAAATTTCTTAACTTCAATGAAGCTTTGCTAGTCCACAACCATGATGACACTGTGTGGATATTTGGTCAGTGCTGGAGTTCAAAGCCTAAGGTCTTCTCCTACTCCAAAAAGCTTTCACCTAGGATCTGGCATTCCCTACGGAGAGTGTAAGAATGAGTATTTTGGATTGTGGGCTTCAATTTAGCTAGAAGTACAAGCTCTGCTTTTGAGGTCAGTTGTTCCACACCACATAAGGGTGTAATCTATCTAATCCACTGTTCTAAACTACTATTTCTGCAGCAAAGGATACACTACATAGTTTATACACCTTTGAAGAATGCCATATAGTCAAAAAGAAGCTGCTAAATGTTTGTTCTGCTAAACTTATTGAACAAGTTCTGAGAAAAAATGGATGGAAAAGGCAGACTCAAAATAGGCCTTTTATTTCCTATTCACAACTGTTTTTCACTAGATTCAGAACACTAAGATCCATGAATGTCTACAACATGTCTTTAGAGGGATAGTTACCGCTTCAAGCTCCTTGTTTATTTCATCCCTTATTGTCTTGTTCTCTTTTTCACACTTCTCCAGTCTAGCTGCCAGCTCAGCTGCTTCCTTTTGGGCCTTCAGTGCCTGGACATTCAAAAAAAGACCCCAGACTTTATCTGTTATATATAGTTTTCAACATATGTGTGGAATGCCTTAGAATAACTGAACCTGCTCCAGTTGGCAATGGCTAAGGCATTACAGAATAAGCCACAGTGGAAGGAGAAAACACCTTTGTGCAAGGACTGAAGGCTCTGAGACCCACCTGTGCCGCATAGTTTTCAATCAACTCTTCGTAGTTCCTGACAGAGTTCTGGAGCTGTTGCAATTCCTTCTGCTTTTGGTTCAGCTCGTCCTCGACTGAGATCAGAGCAGTCTGAAAAAAAGAAAACATTTTCCATTGAGTGCTTGCAAGTATCTGCCATGTGAGCTGTCTAACGTTGTCTAGACTAAGAAAATACAGTTTTGTCCGTGCAAGTTGCCAAAACTTTCCAGACTTCAGTGGATTGCCAAATTTGCATCAGCAGAGCACAGAGGTTCGGGGCGGAAAAAATTACATAGGTCACCCACAAGATCAGTCATGGTAAAGGACAACAGGAGAAATATGCCAGTCATTTTTTTTTGTTCTGGAGACTACCATTCTCGCTGTGTGAGCTAAAGCTGTTTGTTCTCTGGTCAGCAGCATGAAGATGTAAGGACAAGATTTAAGATTCCAGCTAGATGAAACAGTAGTTGAAGACCAGAAATACTCCTAGCCAAAATGTGGAAGAAAGACAGTTCTCCCAGAACACACACTTCCTTTGTCACCTCCCAGCACACAGTGGCCCTGTCACAGTCAGGTTATGTGAACAGGTTTGAAACTGTATAGGAGCAACGGGTGCTATTTGACTCTGCCCTCAGTGACCAAGCAAGTTGTTATAATTCCCCCTTCTTTTCCTCCTAGCATTTGATCTTCAAACCCTTACAGCCACTGACCTTTAGTTTTTCATTATCCTTCTTTAAAGAACTGTTCTCTCCAGTCTGTTGGTGCAGTTTCTCCAGCAAAGCTTCTTTTTCATCCCGTGTCTGTTCCTGCAGCTTTGCCTGCTGTTCCAGCAAGTCTGCAACACGGCTGCCACCCAGGAAGAAAGTTAATCCTTAAGTGACAAGAAAGAGTAAGGCTCCTAACCCTTGAAAACTAGCTTCAGAAATATCACTTTTCCCTATCCTTTCATCTTCCTTCTCCAGTCATGTATGCACACCTCTGTTACACTGTTCTACTACTTCGATCTTTTTATATCTCCGGGAAATTAACTGGAATTGTCCCCCTGGAGCTCAAATGAATTGTCTCAAAGTTACACAGGATAAAGATATGCCTCTCTCAACTCATACCTACCTACTTTTTCCTGCAGCAGCAACTACACTGCAGTGATATCAACATATTTATTTACCTTCACAACAAAACTGGCATCTACTATACTGTTTATCTCTTCTAATATCTTCCATTCAAGTTATTCAAAAAGATCTCAAAACAAAAATAACCTTAATTCAAAGCATTACAAAATGGCAAAGGAACAGTTTTAAGGGTCGGCAAACCTTAAAGAGTCTGCCTTTGCTGTGGCAAGTCAGCAGCACAAGTCACATGTCTCTCTCCACCTCTCCAAACTCTGCTCTAGCCCTTAGGCAGTGCTGGTTTTACTTGGTTATTTACAAACAATCCAATTAAAATATTCATTTCAATGCTATTATTCAATTAAATTATCCTTGAACTTTGAACTCATCCCCACACGTGCTTCTTTCTCTGCACTGATTTTATTCTAACCTGTTCAGTGTAACGACTTCCAGTTCAAGTCCATCCTTCTCCTTTACTGCTTTGTTGCAGCGATTCCTCCAGGACTCGAGATTGCACCGGGCCTCAGCAATACAGCTCTCCTGTCAGATGAGGGAAATACAAGAGGAAAAAAATAAGGGAGAAGACAAAATCATGACTGGTGTGAGATATGCAGACAATATGCAGAGATGCCCTTAACTTAGGACATACAGTGAATACAGTGACAGCTGAGAAAACTGGATTTGTTCTAAACTTGGCATAAATGGGCCATGGCATCAAGACAGAAATAAATTTCATTAGTTGAAAGAAGAGACTCTCCCCAGGGCTGCTACCAGAAGTCAACCATTTAAAAGCATGACCTCAAACAAGGCCTCTCCTGTTTCAGCAGGTACCTTTTCTGCTAGCTGGGCAGTCAGTTTCTGCACGTACTCCTCACTCCGCTCCGCCCGCTCTCTCTGTGCACGGACTGCTTTCTTCAGGGCTTCTTTATCACTATCTCCCTTGCTTTTAAGTTCTTTCAGCTGGTCCAGGGCAAGTTCCAGATCTGCCTTATGCTGAGCTTCACTGATCTCCAGATTCTGTCAGGAAATAAAACCCACCATATGGATTAATGCCCATATTACACCTGTAAACCCAAAGCAGCAACTAATTTCCTAGAAATGGTGATGAGAACCAGGCACAAATCCCCAGTGCTCAGCCTGGAGGTATTTGCAGTCAGGTTTCACCTACACAATCCTGTCTAAATGCTGAAAGAGATGGCAGCATGACATCTTCCCTTTCTTCCAAGAGTCTTCCTTTCTTCTGCTGCTTCCTAAAATACTGATTTCTCTCCTGACCAAAATAAATACCGTTCTAACATCCTGAGAACATTCTTTTTATTGACTGAAATGTTTGCATATAATAATGTTGCTTTATGCAGCTCTTACTTGAACAGATTAAAGCTCCTCTAAACCATTAACACATTTATGTTCCTTGTAACATCATCCCAACATATGTTAAATATGAAACTCTAATCAAGATAAACCAGGGGAACTTTCTCCTCCTCATTAATACTGTAGAACACATGCATGAGGGTGATCAAACTGGCACAGCATTTTTCCAAAAAAGCAAATTCAATAGTTTCAGTTTGTCTTGATGCTTGACTAAACCAAAGCCATCTTTTCAATAATTATGGAGTAACTAACTTAGGAAAAATACAATCTAATTAATGCACATAGTCCTTAAGGCTAAGACTTTGCCACATGCCTCAAAAGTGAAAAGATTTCTCATTTCTTACTTAATTTGAAAATCACGCTGTGTCTTAATGGCATAAACATCACCAGCCAATATTTCAGTCAACCAGACTCAGTAAGAAGCTTGTGCTACTCCCCTTGTGAGTGAATTCAGTCCCTGGGAGCAAAGGAAGAGACAATCCCCAGGGAGCAGTGCAATCATACCCGCAGCTGTGTGGTCAGACGGTTGTTCTCAGCTTCTTTGCTCCGCAGCTGGGCTTGTAAATGGGCTTTCATAGACTCCATAGATTTGGAGAGTTCAAGAGCTTTCTTTGCCTGTTCCTAGATAAGCAGGAGCAAGACAAACATGTTTTCACTCAACAAGGTAACAGAAGGAACACTTTATAATATGCAGTAGTCTCAGATTTCTTCACTGAATGATCTCCAGCCACCTCCAGATGGACCCTCACAGCTCTTCTAGTCCAACAAAGAGGAATGAAATGAGCAGCCATTTATTTCACAACATATGTGAATGACTGGCCTGACAGGTATGTTCTAGGGCAAAATATCCTTCATATCTGATCTCTTCCACTGCATTCCCCTTTTATTTCCTAAACTAAGGAACAGACTGGAATTTGCCATTGGGAACCAACAGGACCTTAAACAGAATGGCAATTTAATGGCCAAGCAAAGAGAATTCTACCTATCCATCCTTGTGACTGGTGTCTTATTAGCAGAATATGGAACGCACAACTGTGTGGGAGTTGGCATCTCTCTAGTTTTATAAGCAAGCCAGTCATCTGATCTCAAAATAGTGGTCTGTAAACAATCTCATCTTTTGGACTGTCTGTGGTTTTACAAAACTGGAAAGCAGAGAAGAGAGGGAAAAACAGAAAAAGGAAATTACCCTTTCTGCCACTATCTGAAGTGCAAGGCTTTCCGCTTCCTTTTCTTTTCCCTGAAGCCTGATCTGAAGTTGCTGGGAAAAAAAACCACCATGCAGATGTTCAGTAACAAACACATTTAGGACAGCAGGTAGAAGGCAAGAAGTGTAACCACCTCCCTCTCAAGACCACCTGATCCATGGCACTGTCTGTTATCCACAACAACAGCATCCTCATCCCCAGCAAAACAGGCTGCATCCTCCTCAAGCAGGAAGCCAAAGGGATACACATATACTTGTGAAACAGGGCACAGGATACCCAGTCAGGACCATATATACTCCACAGACTAAAAAGGGCATTTGCCTATGTCTCACAGCAAGTTTTATAATTTCTGGCAATGCAAGAACTCTTGTCTCAGTTTACAGAGAAGGAAATGAACAAAAACTGGCACAGGAACCCTCATTCAGTGACAGAGCCCAATACACAGAGTTATCCCCATTCTAAGCCCCCATATTTCAAAGGCAATTAAAATCTACTCACTTTGAAATGCAAGTTGTTAACCAAAGGAGCAATGTAGTGGCTCTGATTACCACAGAAGCTAAAATAATTTTTTTTATTGATCTAAAAGGCACTAGAGTAAGATTTGACAGCTGAATATAAGACAAAGAAGGGCTTGACATTTTAGATCTTTCTGCTTTATCATTAAAAAAGGAGAGAGATCGTTATTTGCTTACCATGTTCTCTGTGTCTGAGTCAGCCAGCCTTTTCAGCAGCACTGCTTGCCGATCCAGTAGCTTCAGGGCATCCTTCTACAAAATAAATACATGAGAAAAATTGTTAACTAAAAAGCCAGTTTTGTACAGGTTCTTTAAATGGAACTGGGAAAATCAACTGTTTCCTCCCAGTTGCAGCAGCAATTCTTAGAAGATATCCAGAAACATCACATTTGCTAAATATTTCATATATCATTATCCAACTCAGAAAGCTTCTCCACTTCCCAGTCAAAGATTAAAATAAAAAGCATGATGGCAATGTTAGATCATTCTGAACTCTCCTACTACTCAGGGAAAGTTATGTGGAAGAATTCAGACCTTTTATCCAGCCTCATTGGTGGCTTTGATAACTGTTGCCATCAGCCTGCTTTTGCTGAAATAGAATATAAACTACAGAAAGAATAGAAATTTCATTTCTCTATTACTCTTACAAGCAATGGAGAACTGTTCTGTACTAGTAGCACAGAATTGTTTCCAGTTTCTCTGCTGTTGCCCTCAGAGCCTACAAAATCAAAGTTTTGAATATCCATAGGCTCCCATTAGCTGAGGCCACATAAAGTCCTCAGACTCCAGGCAATCCAAGTGCAGCAGCAGCATTTGAGACCAGCAGGATCAGCAGATACAGCTGTATCCAGAAGAGACAGGTTCAGTGCCTGAACCTTTTAATACAAAGACTTAGAGGCTCTACCATCCTCACAGCAGAAAAACCAGTCTTACTCTATGAATCAGGCAGAGATAAAGAAAAAAAAACCCAAAAACTATCCAATATTTATGGGTTGTCAGGGTCTACTGCAGGGCTGCAAAAAAGCATTGGAAGATTTAAAAATCAAAATTCCCTTCCAGCCCATGAGACAACACAGCCTCCTGTAATCAGCCAGGTTCCACACACAGCACTTCTCACCTCCCGGGTCCGCTGCTCTGCAAGAAGTTCTCGGAGTGTCCGGTTGGTTTCTTCAAAGGTGCTCAATTTCTGAAGCAGAAGCTCTTTTTGTCTTGTTAGAGCATTTATATCTGTGCTGCTCATGTGTTTCTCCTGAAGGAAAAGAACAAACAAAAAACAAATAAAAAAAACCAAAAATAAACAAAGAAACCAGAAAAACAAAACACAACAACTCAAACAAACAAAACCCACAAAGCATAAACAAAAGGAAATAATTGTTCTCTCCTGTGCAGAAGGTAACTGGAAGTAAATACTCCACTTTCAAACCAAACTAGCTAACACCTTAAGGATGTTAAATCCGTCCACTTTTTCTTACATTTTGCTGAATTAGCAACTATAATGTTACTTTTTTAACACAGCCATATAACAGGACAGTGTAGTAAAGGCAAGAACAAACAGGGACACCTACAATGTTGAGTCTCCCAATGGTATTTTTCAGGGCATGGATCTGTCTGGCAGCTGCTGCTCCATCCCTTTCTGCTTCATTCAGCTTGGACATCAAACACTCCTTCTCCTGCTGCAAACACTCTTTCTGTAGCCTGCAAGGAGAATTCAGCCATCAGGGAAACAAGAAGTTTTGGCAGCTCTACCAGCCACTACTGATATACAGTTGATTGGGTTAAAATTCATAAAAAATCCAAATCAGAGGATAAAAGCTCTGAACAAAAACTGCTAAGATTTACCTTTCAGTGTGGGAGCTATTTTGAGGAAAGGCAGTAAGTAGACACCAGGAGCTTACTAAGATCACAGCTATGAAATGTAGAGGGGACAAATCAGGCTTATACCAAAGCCTACACACACTGCTAAACCCAAAACACAATGCTGTGCTTTTCCTGGGCTCTTATGCCACTCCAGAAATAAGACTCCAAATGGTCAAACAAAAAACAGAAAAGCACACCAAGGTATGCAGTTCAGTGTTTTTAGTCAGGACTTGTAATCTCAGAAGCATTCACAGAGTTTTCTGAAAAAGGAATACAAAGTGTTAACTTCCAAGTGATCTTTCTTAAGGAAAAAGTAAAACTAACTCTTAAAACACTGGTGTCCCTCTGCAGACATAAACTTCCCTAATTCTTTAGATACAAAGCAGATGCAAAAATGTCAGACTTGCAGACCTTCAGGATCACTAAGAAAAAAGCCCATAGTTCAGTTCTCTCAGGGGCTGTCACTCCTGTCTCTGTACCATTTTTATAAAGGTCAAAAATTCTCCTCTAGTTTTCAGCTCCATGTTTATTAATTTATTGTTCTATCAATATCATCACAATTCAAGCAGAATTCCTTAACCTTCAAAACACTAACTGCAGAGCTAGGATGACCCTCCACACAAGCCAACTGCTCTCAGGCTCCTCTCAGAGTAGGTTTTTTTCCATTCCAAAAATCATGCTAGAGCCCTTCTGTGCAGCTATCGCAGTCTGGAGTTCCCCTTCTAAAAGGTGACAAAAAATCCAAGTGCATCAGTTCTTCAGCAGCAGCTACGACCTCAAATCATGTCAGCAATAAAGTAGGGAGGTGCCTGTGGATACCACTAGTACAGGAACAGTGAGAAGTGGAGCTTTCTTACACAGTCAGGTCCTTCTCCTCCTTTATGCGTTCGATGTTGCGCCGCAGCCGCGTGTTCTCGTGCTCTGTTTCTACCAGTTCTTGTGTGACCTCATTCAGTTCTTCCTTCTGCTCCTCCAGGAGACGCTTTGTCATTTGATCCTGTTCCTCCATTTTCTGCATCTTGACCTGAAGATATTGGAATAAAACTTAAACCAGAGGCTTTGGAAGTGATACACAGAATCCACATCCCAAATCAGTGAACCATTTGGAGTCAATTAACTTATTGAAAGTATATAAAAAAAGAAGTATCTCCTCCCAGGTGACAAGTGACAGGACATGAGGAAATGGCCTTAAGCTGTGTCAGGGGATCCTCAGGTTGGACATCGGGAAGAATTTTTTCATGGAAAGGGCTGCCCAAGGAGGTGGTGGAGTCACCACCCCTGGAGGTGTTTAAGGAACGGCTGGACATGGCACTCAGTGCTCTGGTTTATTTAACAGGATGCTGATGGATCAAAGGTTGGATTCGATGATCTTGGAGGTCTTTTCCAACCTTAATGATTCTGTGATTCTAAAACTGATTTTTGTTTTACAGACATGCGAGTAATTCCATCAAATTTTATAGCATTAATAAAATGGAAAATGCTTGATGTAACAATCTACTTGACTCAAATCCTATTCTTGTTCACTGATTTGACATCCATATAGTTTTGAGTAAAATAACAATACAAGATTTGCTACTCTCAGTGTCAACTGGAAATAAAAATGCAGTTTGCCCCCACCATGACACATCTTATGACATCTGGGAACATCTCCCACGTATTTTTAAAATGATGTCAAGTACATAAGAGCCTATTTATCTGGAAAACACAACATCACTGGGTTGCACATTTTTGAAACGGAATCAGAAAAAACAATCTCATTGGGTAAGGGGATTTTTTGATAATAAAACATCAATGCATCGTATTTTTCACTTTCTGGAGTCATCAGTTTTCAGATTTTGGGCTTGGGCAGAAGAGAGATTATTTGGAAACTAAAGCACGGCAATACCTTATTAAATGAATAATGTTTTGAAATGTTTCATAGTGTGGCTCAGTGAATTTCTCACTAGGATAGTTCAGCTATTATGAACAATTCAGATTGATTTTTGGTTTTCAAGCAAGCTACCAACAGCCTGGGTAGCCTTGCATTACACTAAGACCTGACTCCAGTCTCCTTTTACCAAAGGATCAGCTACAAAGCCCCAGTTAGCAGGTCTTTCCACCGTCTCCTCACCTCTTTCTTCAGTGTTCCCACCATATTCATCAGGCTATCTATCTTCTTTTCATATTGGTTCATTTTGCAGCAAGTGGCGGCGTCGTCATCCGTGGAGAGGTCACTGAGGCGCAGCACTGACTGCATCCTTTCAGACTCAGGATTAGGCGTAACTTCGAGGCGTTCAGTTGATTCCTGCCAGAGATCAAAGGGTATAATTTTTTTTAGTATACCATTATAAACAGTATTCTAAAGCTAACATTGCCAAAAAACAGAGACTGGGTCACATCACTGCAGCAAGGCTAGCAAAGAAAAAAACATGTACAAACAGCTCTTCTGTTTCCCTCTGGGAAAGGCCAAGAATGCAGAAAGAGTACAACAGAAAAAGAAGAAAAACTAATCAAAGCTGAAATCCTCATCTAGGAAGCACCAGGAATACAACAGGCAAAACTATCAACCCATGAAAAAGAAAATATGACACAATACTACACAAACACTCCGTGATTCGGAAGAGACTTGAGACCACCAGTCCCATGCTAAGCCTCCAGATGAGATCTTGAAGGGCACTAGTAAAATTACAATAAACAAATACATTTGTCTGGCTTCTAGAGACAGAAAGGCATGGCCACAGGCTGTTTATGAATTCCCAGTTCTTCTATATTAAAAAGTGAAAAAGATTTATAGAAGACACTTCAAATAGGTGGTACTTAACAGTAGCCTTCTTTCAGAGCTGCCCAACTCTCTCACTACACAACTGCTCTTTTCAAGCTTGGCTAAACCTCAAAGTTTGTTTTAAAGAGCAAAACCAGCTGTACCTCCCATTTCAAGGTGGTATCACGGGTACGTGTTTTGCCTGGGGGCATCCAAGGGGCCTTAGTTTTCACCCGCACGGCTCGCACACCATCCCCTTTTGATTTCTGTTTCTGCTTTTGCTAAAGAAAGAAAAAATAAAATAAATTACAGACTCTTAAAGAACCATTTGCAATTTTTAGTGCTGCAAAACCAAATGAAAGATCACTCATATGGAACTATCAGTAGTGTTTCACAGGATGCATCAGGTGAGATGAGATAGCAGTCACCAGAGGAAGCTGACATCAGCCAGAAGGAAAGGTTATTGCACACTCAGCTGACAGGATGGCTGGATGTAGGACATGACAGATCCCTGGGAGATGCCTTCTCCATCCCAGATTCACCTCACAAAAAAGCAGATATACCATTTGACACCATGATTGATTTTGGAAAGCCCCTGAAGTGTTTTCCCTACTCTGCAGTCAACTAAAAGATCCACATTTATTTGTATTGAACTTGAGCTGCTCTAACTGAAGGAGAGTTAAAGTGTTTTTGCACAGTTCAAACCTTAGAGAAAAATCAGATGCTGTAAACATTCCCTACTGACAATTAATTAATAAGACTCATTATTTTCACTGTCATTCCATCCCATTATGAAATTTGCCGCTAGCAACAAATACAGAATTAATAGACGACTTAGAACAGGATGTCTACAGATCAAGAATGAGATAGGAACTTCCATCAACTTTTTAGAACAACCTTCCATAAATATCCAGCAACAAAAGAAGATATGGGATAGCTAGAACCTCAGCTTCAGTGTTGCCTTGTGCCTTCTGTGGATAAGGCTGGGAAGAGATCTTTGCTGCAGAGCTCAGTGGACAGAGAATGTCCTTAATGTCAGAAGATGGTTTGAATCAATATTCTTTTTCTAAGCACATTTATTTTACTACAGTCATGATGCTACTTGAAATGACTAAGTACTACCTCTCCTCAAACCTTTCCTCCAAAAACAGGTATGAAGCTAAACAGAAAACATTATCAGGTCACAGATCTAGGAAATAAAAGGGAAAAAAAATCCTCCAAACTATATCACATTGGAAGCAACATTCCTCACATGAACATGAAAAGCAATTCTGTATCATACCAAAATCATCTTTCAACAATAAACATAGCCAACCTGTCACTGCAAATTTACCACTGAATATGAAATGAAGTCTCACCGTTCTAACACAACAGTAAAACAGACGTGGAAGATTTTGTGATGCTTCTAGGGCCATTCACCTTCCTCTTTGCAGCCCTTACAACCAACCAGGTACACACTCCTACCTGGCATTTTGCGGGTGTGGTTTTCTGCCCCTTTTTAATATGGACATGGACAGGGGTGTTTTCATCCACATGGACGTGCAAAGGGGGAGATGAGGAACGGTTCTTCATGGCTCTTCTCCCACAAACAGGAAAGGGAAATACAATGAAGGGAAACCTGTGAATAAGGAAACTGGAAATAACAACATTTCCCTCTGTGTCAGAGAGGAACAGTGGCCAGCCTTGGTTAACATTTGAGCTTTCCATCAGTAGCATCTGCCATTTTGAACTACACCCTGTTCTTCTGTAAAGCCAGGATTAACACAAACAATTCCTCTGCTTCCAGTATTTTCTGCTTTTAACCTGGTTATTGAAGATCAAACAAAGCTGGATTGATAGCAGGTGTCTGTAAGAGTCATTGAAGTTCAAAGCCTTAAAGTAAGCAAGCAAAACAAGGGTTCCCATAACCAACAAAATCTGATTACAAAGAGAAATTCGAAGCAGGGAGAAGAGGAGAATTAATTTAACAGTTAAGAAAAACCATCAGGAAATCATCAGACCATCCTAGAACCCTGAACCTGTATGCTCCTTCATATGTGCTTAACTTTAAGTATCTTTTTAAAGCAAAAATCCTTAAAAGCCGTTGTATCACAGCATTTCTTTAATCCCCACAAAAACACATAGCCATAACCTGACGTAACACAGAAAAGCCCAGAGACACAAAGTTCAAGTTGGAGCTTGATACTTCATTCGATGTAATGGCATAATGCAATTGCAAATCTTACACAAAGCCACCAGCAGCACTAATCTGATTCTGGCAGAAAGGATATTGTCAGCCTAGGTAAAGTACTTACAGTTACTTTCAAGCTTTTGAGCTTTCTGCACACTCTGTTGGGTGAAGAGGTACTTTCCTCATTGACAGATGAGAGACACCTGATACAGAAATAATAAAATGATTAAGAGGAAAAGGTGCCAATTTCTGAACATCCTCTTTCTTTTGATTTAAGGGAACACACAGGCTCAAACACTTCAAGTGCGTGAACCCAAACAGCCCTGGCTTCCTCTCAAGCACAGGATGAGGGAAGGACAGAGACTGCAATTCCAAACATACTGATGATGGAAATTGTTTTAAACAGTGGAAATATTTTGTACAATTACATGATATTCACTTACAAGCTTTCAAATTCTAACTGCAATTTTTAAAGGAACACAGCAGTACTTCCTTTAATTCAGGAAGAAGAAGGCACAGCTTTCTGAAGGAACAAGATTCCACAGCTTCCAGCTATGAACAACTCCAAACACTGCTGGGTGTTTTAATCATCTTTTTTCCAAGGAAAGGCTAAACTCTCCCCAAGCCCAGCACTGACAGAGCTTTTGAATCACCAGGAGTGAAACTCGAGTGATTCTCGAGTTGCTTTTGAATCACACAAGCGAAACTCAAACGCCGTCACCGCGCCTCCCTTAGCAACAAGGCTTACTCCTAAATTTTAATTCCTCCTGCAATCTCTGGAGGTTTTCCATGGAGTCTGTGGCCACCTCGGGCTGGCAGGGACGCGGACTGGGGGCCGCTGTGCTGCTCGCAGCTCTGAGGGCAGGGCAGGCCTTCAGCCGGCGGGGCCGGGCAGCTCCCAACGCCCGCCCGCAGCGCGCCGTTACCCCGAGCCCGGTGGCTGCCGCTGGCCTGCCAGCAGGAAGGACCCCGAAGGGCAGCGAGGAAGCAATGATCCCCGGGGCTCGGACACCCACACAAACGGTGAGGGGACACCGCACGGGGCGAGGCTCCCCCCCGGCCCGCCCTCCCCGGGCCCGGCGCTCTCACCAGGTGGCCCCGCGCGGGGCCCGCAGCCACCTCAGCTCGCCGTCGGCGCGGCGGGAGGCGCAGGGGTGGCCATGGGCCGCGTTCGGGGGCGGATGCCCGCACCAGGGACAGGAGGCGCGGCCGCAGGGCCCCGGCCGCCGCCGCCGCCGCGCCGCCCGCGGCTCCACCATTGGGCAATTCGAACGGGCCCGAGCGGCGGTAACCGCCCCCGGTAACCGCCCGCGGCTCCGTGCGGCCGGCACGAGCGGCCCAGAGGCCGCGCCGGGACCCGCCCGGCTCCGGCACCGCGCTCTTAGGAACGGCTGCTGATCCGCACAGGAATGGGGGGGGGGGTCTGAAATGAGGATTGCATAAGTGGATTATTAAATAAGTTTTCTTCGCGTTGCCTTTGTTTTACCGTCTTAAAGGTGACACCAGAATTGTGTACACAGCCACTTTTACTGTAAACTGTAACCAGAACTCTGTGGAGTTCTGGCCGTCCCCAACATAAGGACATGGGAATGTTGGAGGAGACCACGAAATTGATAACGGGACTGGACCACCTCCCCTATGAAGACAGGCTGAGGGAGTTGGGGCTGTTCAGCCTGGAGAAGAGAAAGGTTGTGTGGAGACCTCAGAGCACCTTCCAATACCTGAAGGGGGCTACAGGAAAGCCAGAGAGGGACTCTTCCATCAGGAAGTGTAGTGATAGGACGAGGTGAAAATTGAAAGAGGGAAACTTTAGATATTAGGGAGAAATTCTTCCCTGTGAGGGTGGTGAGACACTGGAACAAGTTGCCCAGGGAGGCTGTGAATGTCCCATGGGAGGTGTCCCTGCCCATGGCAGGGCAGGTTGGGAGCAGATGACCTTTAAAGGTCCATTCCAATCCCTTAACATTCTATGACTCTATAAATGAAACAACCTTTATTTAATGTAGTATTATTGGCATGTTAGTGTTATGGATATTCATCTTGAGAGGACTAATTCATGTAGCATAGCACAACAAGGAGAAGTGGACTCACTGAGCCCTTGGTGTTTCAGATCCTCATTTAACATGAAACTGTCTTGCTCCCTCTTGGGTTGAGGTGGATGCTGAAATTATCATCAAGGGTTTCTTCAACCTCCTGTTTATGGCTGTTCAATATAATTCTTTAAAAGAACATTGCCAGTTGATACTGTAGAACACAAGTTTCAGTATAGAACAGTTCAAAGAAATACAAGTCAGAGCAGCCACACAGCTATTTGTACTGTAAATATTTTCTTTCTCCCTTCAATGTCAGATCATAACTGAATTTGGAACTAGTCCTCCATTCAGAAAAAAACCCCAAATCTCTATCACCACCATTGTTATAACCAATAAAGGTACTCCCCCTGAACACACAGTGGGCAAGCAGCTGTATTACAGACCAACTTGAGCTGCACCTGAAATATCACAACAAATCAGATTCCCTGAAACCTGCCTGTTCTTCCAGGGAAACAGACCTTGATCAAAGTGGCAATTAAGGATACTGCAGCCTTGGGCTTTGCAGAGGATCACTCACATTCAAACCTGCATTGTCTCTTGCTATGACAAATATTGTTTCTGCAGCTAGAACGGGACTTTGATACGGGGCAGTGGCTTCCCACTGCCAGAAAGGAGGGTTACATGGGAAGTTACAAAGAAATTCTTCCCTGTGAGGGTGGGGAGGCCCTGGCACAGGTTGCCCAGAGAAGCTGTGGCTGCCCCATCCCTGAAAGGGTTCAATATCTGGTTGTACAGGGCCTGGGAGCAACCTGGTATAGTGGAAAGTGTCCCTGCCCATGGCAGGGGTTGGAACAAGATGGTTTTTAAGGTCCCTTCCAACCCAAACCATTGTATGATTCTACCCAGCACAGCTCGGAATACTTAGCTGCAGGTGCTCCTAATCTGATTGCCACATCAGCAAATCCTTTGTTACTCTTGCATGACAGAAACATCTAGAGATCCTCTGGCCATGCAGATGGCTCTTAATCCTTCTTTTCCTAAAACAGGAACAAACTGATCTTCAAGGATATTCCAGAGAGATCTCATGCAAAACAAGCCTTTCCAATAACTGCTCTGCATTTGTGATTACAGTGTAGGCCATGTTCTTCAAGTGTAAAGGGCAAGGTAAGAACTCAGATCTCACAAATGGGACAGAGTAAAGCCAGCCTTTATCCTTGCAGACCGTACAGAATCAAGTCCTGAGAGAACCGTTTACAGAGAAGAGTGAAAGCACACGCCCGGCCGAGCGCAGCCTCGCTGCTGTCAGAGGAAAGGTGCCTTCTCCAACACTGCAGATTCCTCCAGTTCCCGTAGCATTAGGTTCACCAGATTCTATGGCAGGAAATATTGTCACTTGAAAACCAGTATCCAGTGTCTCAGTCAGGAAAACACTTCATGTGACATGGATGAGTAGCAGAAGACAGCCTAAGGCAAAAGCAGGCCCACCACGTCTGACAGAGCCATAACACCAGCCAAGAGCATCTTGCTTTTACAGTAACCTGTTCTGAGGATGGCTCTTGTCTGAGAGAAGCCTATTTGCTGCATTCTTCAGTTCAGAGCATCTCCTTTACAGCAGCATCCAAGATCCCTTTCTTTTACCTGTCCCCAACGTTCTACATACACCCAGCTGAATGCTTTTCTCGCTGTGACTTGATGTTCTGAACGGGGTGGTCTCTGTGCCCACATGTCAGTCCATTAGGTGTGACCAGTCAACTCTAAAAATAAAAGCCATTTCTTCTGAAGTTTTTACCATGCAAGTACTTCAGGGAGGCAGCTGCAGCTGGCATCAGATTGCAACTCCAGTTTTTTGGATGACTTCTTCCATGCGCTGGTACCAAGGCTGAATGTTGGTGTGAACTATCATATCATCAAAGGCTTCCAGCCCTTCCATGACCCGGAGGACCCCGTACACCGCCTGTGCAGAGCAGAGAGGTCAGAACAACACTGAAAAAGCAGTGGAGAATGGCTTAGGGTACAACAAGTGTCTCAACAGCCAAACCAGGACCGCACTTCTCCTGTCCTGCCATCTACTCCATCCTTCTGATTAGCAAGGAAGGGTGAATGGCAGAAAGGTAATTAAGAATATGTATGTTCTTCCATGAGGAAACAGTAAAGATTAGGATCTACGTGCAGTTATGGGGAAGTCCCCACTGTGTGGGAACTGTATTACTGCACAAAGGACAATTTATCTCATGCAGCTCAACTTCTCTGCCTATACTTGTACTAACCATTTCACAGAGATGGGCAGCAGGGATAATTTGTGATCCACCTGAAAATAACTGCAGGGATGAAGCCCTTACCAGGTCAGCGAGGTTTGGCTGGTTCCCGCCCATGAACAGTCGATTTTTGCCAACAGCTTTTACCCACTCATTAACCGCTTCGTACAAATCTTCTCGGACATCGTCTCGAAGCCGGTGTCTGGATACAGGGAAGAATCAGTTTGGAGACACAAGTTTGTTTCTTTCTTTAATCTTCTGTCACCTCTCACCTTATGGACTGGTCTTGGCTTGTGAGTAAGGGCAGTATTTCAGAATGAAGGGGCAGTCAGTAATTAAATAGTGGATGAGTAGAGGGGTTCAGTACCTCCAGTTAAAGAAGTACAGTTGTTACTTATACAGGATTAAATGGTTCAGATTAAAACTCTGAGGTTCCGCCCTTTGACACCTGGGGTTCACAGCTAAGGAGGAGATATTTCTCCTCTTGTGTACTTGGTGCTTAGTGATACCAACCTTTTCTTCAGCCTCTTGCTAACGAAGAACATGGCAACAGCCCCCACATATTTGGCAAAGAGACCTTCCAAGGTGCCAAACTTCCCCTCACGGACAATGTAATCAAAGGATGCCAAAGCTTCTTTGGGGGTGCGGTAAACATTGGGGGAGATGAGGTGAACAAGCCAATCATCTGCCCATTTTCTCCACTTCATTTCTTCCCTGCAAGCAGTCAAAAGAAAGTTTTCAGTGAATGAGGTAAGACAGAAGGGCTACAGGAGGCAGGATCACAGTTGCCTTAGCCTGAGATCCTTCCAAGGTCAAACACTCCTGTCCAGGTACTCTGGTGACCTCTCTGGAATGCACTCAGCATCATTATCTTTGGCAAGGCTCCTCCAATCTCAAACTGAATTTAAGACTAAGAGCATTAGCTTCTCCTCCCAATATGAGAAATAAAGCAGGAAGGGAAACTATCCCTCAGTAGCATTCCTTTGCGGCGTAGAGGAAAGGCCAAGAAGGAAACTGGAGGCAGCTGAAGGCTGGTGTGACCATGGTGGTGGTAACTAGGCTAACAACTTTGTTTTCAATTATCTAACAAACACAGCAAACCAGCTATTGAGGCTTGAAACACTAATGGGTGTGTGACAGGACTTGTCAGCCCCAGTGGGATTTTACATCTACATCAACCCTGAGTACATATGGAGGGGACTGTGACCCTACTCGGAGAGCTCAGAAACTGAAGAGCACTTACACTCTCACTTCTTTGACAGGATAGACTCTCTTTGTTTCCTTCTCATCCAGCATGAGCCAGTATTTATTCTCATACTCAAACACCTCCTTGCCTTGCTCAGACACAGTTTTAATGGGTGGATAAAAGGACACGATTTCTTCTAAGCTATTCCTCCTGTGAAAAGAAACACAGCATTGATCCTGCTGCTACAAAAAAGGAGCAAGAGCAAAGGACAGATTGAAAGATACACACTATAAAATGCATTATTCTAAAAGTGCACAGTGTCCAGATTCTATTTGAAAAAAAAAAAAAGAGACTGGAATAGCTACTTACAAATAACTATTATTAGCGCACATACCTTTGTCTGTGACAGAACAGAAATTTCTTCAGGCATAAAACTTCCTACCATTCTCAAGTAGACCTAAAGGACAGGCCATAGGCCCAACAATTCCATTTCATTCTAGATGTTAACTGGCTAATTGTAACCTCAGTTCCGGGACTAACACTAGTCCATGTTTAAGTAGGTTTTGTGCAAACAATCTCACAGATGAAAAAGTACTTCTGAAAGGTAAAATCTTTGCTTTACATCACACACATGACAACATATATAGGCACCACCCCCATTATCACAGCCAGGCTCAGGTTACCCAGAGCTTCAGAGCCTGAGGTCAGCAAGAAACTTATGGCCAACTCAGAGTCCTCTAAATCTCTACTTAACCTGGGCCCTCCACATTCAGCTCTTCTCTCATCACCCTGTTTTCTTACCTGGAAATAAGATAGGTCTTTATTGCACTGATTATCACTGAGGAGTCATTCAATTGCTGAAAAACAGGATTAAAACAACCTTTTAAAAGAAGTTGGTGAAATTGAAAAGGAAATTCTTCAAAACCTTTTTTCCTGCATGCTGAGGCTCCAAGTTAAGGGAGACTTACCAGAGGGCTCCCAGCGTTGGCTAGCAGGATGGGCACCTTTCTGTAGGAAGAGAATTTGATCTCTTTTCTCATGATTGGGTTCACTTCCACGATTTCATAGGGCAGTCCATGATAATCAAGAAAAGTTCGGACTTTGCTGCAGAAAGGACATGTTTTATACTGGTAGAGAGTGAGCTGCAGGCTCCCTGCAGGCAGCTGGGGAAGAAAGAGAACAGAAGGTTCCATTTTCTGCTAAAAACATAAACATTACCTTCCTTCCACCCTTATTTTTGTCATGAAGTCATAGTCACTGACATTCAGTTTCAACATCTGGTCATGAGAATATCTCGGCTATCAGATGCTTTCTTTAAATGGCATCAAATATTTAAATAGTCACCATCCGTTGGGACCAATAACCTGTTTCTCTAAACATCTATTTAATGTGCTGGAAACTGCTATTCACAGCCAGGAAAAAAAAAAAAAAAAAAAAGTTAAATCCAGGCAGTTTACCCTTTTATAGTTTCTATTCTGTAAAACAGAATTCTATAGAAAAACACAACCATTTGCAATAGTATTTAAATAAACACAAATAAAGCCTTTACAAGCCAATCCCTCCCCCACAACAGCCTATGTTGAGGCTACGAGGTGGGGAGAGCAGAGTTTGCATTTGATTTTAGGCACGGGTCTGCCCAGATTCCTGAGATTAACCAATCTGGGCACCACTGGGACAAGGCAGAGAGAGTCGAGGGCCAGCAGGGACAGCGGGACATCAGTTAAGGGGTGTTTCGCAAAGCTGCTCCACCTCAGCAGCCTGACAGGCGGTGCCAGTCATTCCTCACACATTATAAAGCAAATGCAGCCACCCCGCTTTGTTTCTCATTTACGATTTCCTGTAAACACAACCCTGCGCGGATGCTGCGAAAACGCAACAACAGAAAAGGCTCCACAGCCCCAGCAAGCCCCCGCTGACAGCCTTTCCTTACAGCTCCTCAAGGAATGCTCTGCCAGCGGCCTCCCAGGCAATTTTAAGCTCTTCCCTCACTCAGACCGGGGCAGAAGAAGCCGCTCGGTCCGCAGGGAACCGCTGTCCCCGGGGGCTCGCTGCCGCCGCGGGGATCGGGGGGAGCCGCCCCCGGCGTTACCTCAGCGGCCGAGTGCTCCCGCAGGCGCTGCCGCGCCGCCAGGCAGAGCCCGGCGCTGCCGCCCAGCGCGAATGCAGCGCCCAGCACCAGCCGGCCGCCGCCGCC
>VZTJ01002480.1:458329-483472 GCA_013397795.1 Orthonyx spaldingii | reverse complement strand
CCGGCTCCGGCCCCGGCCCCGGGCACGGCAGCACCGCCCCCGGCTCCGGCCTCGGCTCCGGCCCCGGGCACGGCGGCACCGCCTCGGCACGACCTCGGCCCCGGGCACGGCCCCGGCCCCGGGCCCCGCTGAGGGCAGACCCCGCACGGGACACTACAGCCGGGACACCCAACAAGGGGCGGACCCGCTGCCCTGTAATTATCAAATCTGAGAACACACCAAAGTCTAAAGTGGGAATAAAAGGGTCAAGGAGCCGGGCCTGTTCAGCCCCGAGAAAAGACAGCTGAGAGGGGACTTTCATCGATGTCTGTCAGTGTCTGCAGAGAAGGGGCAGAGAATCGATCAGGCTCTGCTCCGTGGTGCCAAGCAATAGAACAAGAGGAACAGGCAGGAACTGGTGCACAGAAAGTTCCACCTGAACATGAGGAAAAACTTCTTTCCTGTGCAGTGACCGAGCCCTGAACAGGTTGCCCAGAGAGGGTGTGGGGTCTCCCTCACTGGAGATATTCCAGGACTGTCTGGACACAATCCTGTGATGTGTGCCGTGGGATGACCCTGCCTGAGGGGGACAGTGAGAGCAGATGGCCCACTGTGATCCCTTCCAACCTGACCCCTGCTTTATGGTTCTGTGCCTGATGGGGCTGTGGATTCTGACCAGCAGATACCCACAGTGCAAGCACACATCTCCACGCTGAAAGTCATCATCTATTTTATTAACATGTGGTTACATCCATTAACTACACTTATATTCAATTCCCCTACTTGGGGTGCAACATATCAGGAAAATTAATCCACAGTGCCAGAGGTTTACGTCCAAAAAGGAGACAGAGGAGTTCTGTAACTTTATTTGAATAAAGGGAGAGGCTATGGGGCATTTCCCATGCGGTCTCTCAAATTGCTAGAGGACGCAGCCTCCTTTTTATCCTGAATTGCCTAATACAGACCCCCTTCTAATGTGCATTCCCCCCTCCCCCTTTCTTTTTCTTTGTGTCTCTGTTCTTTTTCTCTAAGTTCAGGAATTTAGCACGGCCTTGGGTGAGCAACAGTCGGTGCCAATTAGTGGAATTCCTATGAAATTTATGGTTCCTCCCATTGCTTCTTTCACCTATCAGTATCTGGCTTTATCTACTAGCAGGCCCACAGTTTGTTTGTAAAGACACCTCCCTCTGATTCCTTTCAAACACGAGCCTGATTCTGCAGCGCAGTGGGGTTATTACCCACAGAGAGGAGAGGTGGCTGCAATGTTAAACGAGGACGTGACCTTTTCTTTCGTCTTTGTCCCAAATACCCACTTAATAACGGAGTGCTTGATCTCAGGAGTACTGCTCGAACCAATGCTCTAATTGTGGGTTATTTTCATCCCAGTGACTTCTCTCCTGGGGATGAAAACACCGCACAGCGATGAGATCTCCTCAAGGTGACTGAGGGGCGGCTGATACCGGGCCAAAGACAGGGAAGGGCAAAGGAAATCGTGCTTGTTCCTTTAGGGAAGAGGAGCGTGAAGGTGACCTGAGGCTGGTTCAAGCCGCTCAGTGGACGAAGCAGAGCCGGTGGCAGGGCTGGATTTGGGAGTTCAGCAGCAAAGCCCTCGCTGGGACGGGATGGCCCGCACGGGCAGGATGTGGATGTATCCACACGGAGCATCACTTGCGTTGGGAAAGAAGTGCTTAGTGCTGATGGCGGCCCCTAGGCAGGGGAGTCTGGGAGGGCCTGAGGACACGTGGGGAGGGCAAAGACACAGCCTAGCGCTGGCACGCGTTTGGGGAACACCCCCGAGGAAGGCGGAACATCCCCGAGGAAGGGGCGATGTGGCGCTGCACCCCGGGGTCGCCCCCTGCCCAGCGCCGCTTGCCGCGCCCGCCCGCGCGCCTCCCGCGCCGCGCCCTGCGCGCTAACCACAGAGTTCACCGCAGCGCCGGCCGGCGTGACGCGGCGGCGCCCTGCGCCCCCATTGGCTGGAGGCCCCGCGCGTGCACGGGCGCGGCGGCGCGGGCGGCGCGGGCGGGCGCAGCGGGATGTCGGGGCCCAACGGAGACCCGCACGTGCTGGGCGGCGGCGCCGGCGACGACGGCGGGGACACCTTCGAGGAGGAAGGTGCGTGGGGGCGAGCGGGGCCGCCACCGCCGAGGGCATCCCGTGGGGCAGGGTGGCTTGGCCTGGCCCCCTGGGCTGCGGCTGGCTGAGTGCAGGGGTGCCCAGATGCGTCCATGTGTGCCCAGGTGTGCCCAGGTGTTCTGCCGGGAGCGGTGCCCAACGCCAGCGATGCACCCGCTGAACGGCAGTGGGGCTGAGGGGCTGCAGGGTTTGATTCCCACCCAGCCATGGTGCACCAGGCTCCTACATGTTGCCCTGGGGTGGATTTTTTTTCTTGTGAAAAAAATTATTTTGTGCCTTTGCTGGTGTACGGGGTGCAGGTGTCGGAGAGGAAAGAGGGTGTTCAGGTTCCGAAACCACAGGGCAGATCACGTGGGCAGATCTGAGGGAAGTAGTCATGCATGGAAAAAGGGAATTTAATGCAGGTAGCTTGGCAAATGCCACTTCGGGGCATTTCTGCGGTGCCTGGGTATGGAGTTTCTGATATTGCCCTGTCTGGTTAGAACGAGCCCCTGGAGAAAGCGAGACGACAGCAGGGCAGTAATGTGGACATCGAGGTCACTCTTAAAATTGAAACTCTTTCAGAGTAAGCCCTTTGTTACTCTTCTGTTGAAAATGGTGGAGTTGGGATCTGCTGTTTCCCAAAACATTCAGTTTCCAGATGCGACCCACACAGGTGACTTTAGGAGTTGTGTCTGGGATCTATCTGCAGTGACAGGACGATCGTTTCTGCCCAGAAACACTCCAAGCACGTTCACTGCTTTGCCTCATCACAGTGATTTGCACTTCACATTTTTTGGAAAGCTAAGAGATGCATTGGATGTGATGGAGGAAGTCACTAGATTGGATCTGCAGTCTAACTAGTTGGGTTGTTCAGCTTGTAATTAACTGGGCTTTGTGTGCAGTAGCTGGTCCTAAAGGGCTGCAGCTATTTCCTGGTCTAGTGGAGCTGAGGTTGTGAATCTTTTCCTTCATCTCAAGTACAAAACCTGATTTTTGTCAACGATTCTTGTAAAAATGTAGAGGAATTAATGCAATTGCCATACTCCTGCTCAATGTTTTCAATAGGGATGTGGTTATGTTTCCACAAAAATCCACCAAGTTTGCAACTAATGCAAAACAATCAAATAAAAGGGTTTTACAGCTTATTTTTAAATGGTTAAAATTTTTTCATTTCCCAAAGCTGCATAAATTATATAACCTTCATTTGAGCTTTAGGCACTAAGAAAATTAAGCTTCTGCTATGATTACAGACTTCTTGCCAAGTTGATGAATGTCCCTTGCCAGAAGTAGTTACCATGTCTGCTTGGAATCTGTTCACCATTTCACTGGAATATGGTGCATCAAATCAAGGAGCTGTTAACTCACACACTTTGAAAAATGCTGATAGTTTGAAAAATACTTGTAAACTGCCACCTTTTTGGAAAGCATGTGTTTGTGGGATTGATTTTTAAATGCAAGAACATCATCAGTGCTCTCGCTCATAATGCCACCTCTGTGTATACACGCAAGGCCAAACATTTATTAATGAGCTCAAATGCAACATTACACAATTCTCCAAAGAATTAAAGGCTGCAACACTCTGAGTGGCTCCAAAGTGGTTATAAGAAAAGGAGGATAATTATTTTTTAATAATGAAGCTTCTTAGCTATTAATAATGCAAATGACTGCAATGTTTAAATATTCACAGTTCTTTTAAAGCTGCTGGAAATGACAGTGTCTGGACCTGGTGTGCTGGAGCACTAGGACACTCTGACAAAGGGACAGCTGAGAGGGGCAGAGCTGGGCTGGGGGATTTCAGCACAACCTGACCCCCATAGGGTGCCCAGAGCGCCTCCTCATCCTCCCTCCTCTCTCCAAGTCCCTCAGCTCAGCCCAGCGTTCCAGGCACTGTGTGTGTCACACTGGGCTCAGAGGAGCTGGGTGGAGAGGAGCCAGCCCCAGCCCCTGAGGTGTGGGCTTGTCCCACCCACACAGGCATCCTTCCCTGTCCTGCAGCCCAGCATCCTCACAAGGATCAGCCCACAGGTCACAGCTCCACCTTTGCCTCCCTGCACTCACCCAGCTTCACCCAGAAAGGAACACAGGACTGGCTCCATTTGGGGTCCCCTGCAGCCCCCCAGGGTTCCTGAATAACCTCAGCAGTTTATCTTGTCTGTTTTTTCAGTTTGGGTTTTTGTTATTCTTCAGGATTGTGTGAATATTGCTTGGAGCAATCCAAAAGCAAGTGTTTTATGCAGTAGCACAGCACTCTTCAGCTGAGTCACAGTGCTAACACACACCACTGTGAAATGCCATTGTACCGAGGCAAACTGCTGCACCTGCAACAATGCTGCGAATAAGAAACTGTACCCAGAGAACTAACGGCCAGGATCATCTGCAGTGGGTCTAGGTTTAATCTGAAGTACCCAAAGCCTTAACAGAGCATGAAAATCCTGTGGTTGAACTCGGTGCCCAACACTTACCTTCCTTTGGCAATAACGGTGCCACTGCCAGCACCTTTGGGCTCATCCCCTCTCCTGCCACAGCCACGATGGCTGTGCTGTTATGGCAGCCTGACTCCAGCCAGGCCCTAGTGAAGCACATCCCAGCTTGGAAGCCTTATCCAGATAATTCACAGAAAATAAACACTGTGACATGCTGACAAAATGCCTGTACTATCAGGAAAGATGACTCCAAAGGCAGCTAAAAAGGCTGACTTATTGAGATTTATCTGGTACTGCTGCCATCAGCACTCAGCCCGTTATTGGCTGTGTGTGTGTGAGAGGCTGTCAGATGCACCCACAATGAGTTTGGACTGCTCAGGTACCTTGCCTTAGATCTTGTTACCAGTGCTCCAGCTTCCCATTGGCCTCATTTGATCAGGGCACACAGCACAAGCGGGATTCAGTTGCATTTTATGTCACCCACCCAGGGGCAAATAAGGCACAGCCACAATGCTGTGGGCATGTTTTGCCAGAGCTCTTGCTGCCTGCTCTGACTGCAGTGACAATGTACTTACATTGTTCACTCTCTCATTTCCCTTGCTTTTAGAATATGCAGCAATAAACTCCATGCTGGACCAGATCAACTCCTGCTTGGATCACCTGGAGGAGAAGAATGATCACCTCCACATCTGCTTGAAGGAACTGCTGGAGTCCAACCGCAAGACCCGGCTGGAGTTCCAGCAGCAGAGCAAGCAGCTGAACGTGGGAGCTGATGTGCAGGGATCCCAGCCTCCTGCCTAGAGCCTGACCACACTCTCAGCCAGCGTTGCTAAGGGGACAGTTACTGGTCACTGATTTAATGTCAAACTTGAATAGCAGAGGTGCCTCGTCTCTGTTACTTGTTCCTTTCTGTGTTTGTATCCTGCCATTCATCTCCATGTTCTGTTTTCCTTTAGTTGTGAGACAGGTGCAGAAGCACAAGGGTGGGTGTAGGAGAGCTGGTTCTTCCTGCTCCCCAGCACGAGCCTGGCACTCACACCTGGTTAAAGCTGGCTGTAGGAAACCTGAGGCCATGCAGGTAGTTTGCAGGCAAGTCCTCTTCACAAAGTGGAAAAATTATCTGCTCTCTTTTCCTTAAATCCAAGCAAGGAGTGTAATGGCTTTAGCCCCTTTCCTCAGAAAGACCAGTGGGCAGGGGCTGCCCTGACTCCAGGCTTGTCCTTAAGTGTAACTCCAGTGACAGCCTTGGAGAGGGAGGGCCTAGGCCAGCTGCTGCCTTGAAACTACAGCTTCTCCCTTAGTGACATTAACTGTGATGTACAAAATGTTGGCACATGGTTCCAGATCACTGGACACTTCCACTCCATTCCAAGCAGATAAGACAAGCTACCAGGGTGATGTTTCTGACCGTTGTAACTGGGAGCTGCCCCACTCCTTCAGCTGCCATTAAGGACTGAGGTGTGGAGAGAGGCAGAGCAGCCTGGTTAGTCCCCACCACAGCATCAGCAGTAGAGAGCAGAGCCCTCCCTGTACATTCTGACAAGGCCTGAGAGATCAGATCTGTAACTTGTCATCTTGTCAGTATGTCCTAGAGCCAGCACTTTTGAAGCAAGTCTTACTGTTCTACTTACATAGAGTTAAAGGAGTTTTTTGGAAGTTAAAGAGGTTATTTAAAAGAAATCTGTTTTATTAAAATCAGTTTGAAACAAAATTTGTTCCTGAGAGTCTCCACTATGAGAACAGATTGGATTAAGCCTTCTGGTATTAACAAAGGACCAAGGTGCATGTTCTTGCCTAGCTTAGGACTTATGCAAGACTGCTTGTCCAACAGTGTGTGTCTTTGAAAGGAAAGTGTTCTGAGAAGCAAAACTGGGCAGTCTCCCAAGAGATAGACATTTTCTCTGCCTAGAAGGGGAATGAGAGGAACTACAAGGAATTCTTAAGTCTATATGCCTCATTCCGTGAAGTTTGTCCCCTATGGAAATCCCATTACCATCTTCTTTAAGGTTCAACAATCCAAGCCTCAGTCTTTCCACACAATTGCTGTATCCCAACTCTACAAGTAATAATCAACACTACCCTGTATTAGACACGCTAAAGCCAGGCTTATTTATTCTTAAAATAAAAACAGCAGTAAAGTTGAAGGTTTTGCTCTATTAAAAGACTCAGAAAATAAAAATTTCCAGCAAATATCATATGTAAAGGGCTCTCCTTTAAGGCCACTCTATCTGGGTTTGCGCCTGGAAGAGCGTCTGCACCCAGCAGAGGTGAGACCGGCTGTCTCACCTTTGGCGAGGGAGGAAGGCTCTGCTGCTGCCTCCTGGCCTGCGTCCGCTGCCTTGTTCTGGCCTAAGTCTCCACTCCCTGGATCCTGGTGGTCGTCTGTGCCTGCCCTCTGCCTGGCTGTGTTGGCTTCCTCCTCATGTCCCAACGACTCCCCTACGGTGTGGCTCTCCTCAGAGAACAGGCAGTCGGCACTAGAGGCAGTGGACTGGCTCTCTTCCTGTAGACTTTCTTCTTCTACAACCGTGATACCACACACATCGTCAGTCACACTGGCCAGGCTCTTGCCCTCTGGCCCAGAGGTGGCCAGCTCACCCTTACCCTCCAGAGACCTTGAAGTTTGTTCTTGCAGGGCTGACAGCTCTGTGCCCTCCTTATCTATCCCATGATCATCATTCATCTTCTTGCTGGTATGTGCTGTTGTAGCAAGAGGTTGTTTTGGATCATCCAGCAATTGGGAGCTGGAGCCCTGGGAATGCAAAGGAGCCTCGGGGTAGGCAGCTGTGGCACATTGCCTCGCTGCCTTGTATCTCTGTAAATACAAACAAACCAACGTGAGAGAGAAGCTCAGCTCAGCTCCTGTCACTGCAGCAAAGCAGCAGCTGGTCCAGGAACACCTGTACAAAAACAGTGGTGAGTGGCAGGGGCACAAGTGATCTCAGCAGATCCTGGCCTGGCTGCTGAGGCTCTCAACAGAGAAGGGTCAGCTCCTGTGAGGAAAAGTGGTATTAAAAACTGAAGTCCCTCTCACATTACTTAATGCTGAGCGAGTGCACGGCAGACTGTGGCTCCTGAGACAGAAATCATGATCTGGCAACTGTTAATCTCAGTCAGACTCTGTAGATATAACAGTGCAAGTGACAGCTCCTGCTTCAGCTACTGCCAGGACACATATCCTGGGCATGTGAGGCTCTGCACAGCCCTCAGCTACTGGTGTGATTTAATGTTTATCTGCCAAAGCAAGGCTGAAGTTGAAAGCTTAGTATTTCTTCACTCCGTTGATACAATCTGCATGGTCAGTGAACTGTTGACAGAAGGCTGAGATACCAGTTATATCTCATTACAAGTCACTGATGTTTTCCACAGAATAAAGGTAATCATATGATCAATAAAATGACTCATTTGCACTCACTATCATGATGAACCAGTAGAGGTCTGTAAAGAGATTAAAATGGCTACTAGGCCTGTTCTAGACTGGATTTCAGAAAAACGACTCACTGTAGCTAGCTAACACATAGCAGGAACCCAGTCTTCAATGGCCAGACAGAGCATGACCTAAAGAAGGAAACTGAAGTTCACTCTTTTCCACAGCAGTTGCCTCCATCAACTCCCTTTCAGCTGCCTGCTGAAGGGTTCCTTGAACTGGCACTAGCATTACACCTGACAATTTAAGGAAACAATTTCGAGCACAATGGCTTTCACCAGTCTGCAATGTGGAATTACAGTACATCTGACAGGCAGCTTTACACTGTAATTGAGTTTATCGCTGCAGGCTTATTCTTCCTCTGTGCTCAAATCGTGGTATATGAACGATATCATACTGCATTGGAATTAGATCAGTTGAGTCATAATGTACCCAAATCAGAGCAGGTGCAGGCATGTAAACTGGTGTCCAGAGTGATGCTGTGAACTGTCTCAAGAGCACACAACTCTCTGCTTTGAAACCTTCTGCTGAGCTACTCTGCTGAGAATACCCCAGCAATTGGCAGTGATTTAACTCCAACTGTGACAAACCCAAGGCACCCAGGCAGCCAAGAACAATAGTTATCTGCCTGCAGATATGTAAGTCTGGACTCTTCTCATGAACTCCCCAGGTCACTCTGGCATGCATTTGAAGAGCATCTGATTTCAGCTCTAAGTGGGCCAAAAGAGTGACATAAGTGACTGCTACTGCACTTTCACTCTATGCTGATCTAAAACAAGCCAGGAAAACAGCAAGGCCAATTCCTTCATTCCTGAAATGACTAGCTGCAGGAGTGGGAGAGGATGAGCAACCATGAAGGAACAGCTGTGGTCTCCAGCCATTCCAAATCCACTGCTCTGAGTGCTGGCAGAAATCTAAAGCACCCCCACCCCTTGCGGGAGGCAGTGATGGCTGACTAGGAATAGTTTCTTCTGTCTGAAGACTAGACAAAAACATGAAGTTTTGGGGGCTTAGGGGTATGTGTCTGTGTATGTGTGTTTGGGGTTTTTTTTAAATACTATTTTAAAAGGTAGTAGGGAAGCACAGCAGGTTTTGGGAGTAGATTGTGGGTGCAGGCAGAGGGCAAAGTCGATGTGGGAGTCTCCCTCCTTGCAAAGGACAGTGAATAGTGTTCTCCCATACAGGAGGGACCAGGCAGTAGTCACGGGATAGGGCAGAGAGAGTGCAAGCCCTGCGTACCCTCCACAAGCACTAATCCAGGCCCCTCACCCCCTGGCAAGTCAACAAGGACAGAACAATGGAGGCAGATTCCAGGCCAGCCCAGTAGGAAAAGCTTTAGATACGAAAGCAGCAAGGGGCAATTCTTTAGGTGGAACCAGAACAGCAAAGGAACAGCATCAGTTGGCAGAGCTTTGTGCTAAGGAGTTTCTAGGAAAGGGTAGCAGACAGACAGACAGACAGACAGACAGACTTCCTCTTGCAGGCTGACCCTGGGGACAAATGGACTCTCACCAGCTTGTAGACTCTATCACATAAAGAGTCTGCAATGTTAAATTTTCAGATTTCTAAGGTATCTGATTTTACCAGGCCTCTTCCTGGATGAATCACACCCACAGTTTTGGCTAAAGGAGCTGTTCCTGCAGTATCCCAGCTGGAGATGTGTATGCACCAGCCTTCTTTACAAGGAACAGCCTCTCTCTCTTGCTCTTTCCCACCCTGACTGACCTGTAATCTAATAGAGAAGAGGCCTAGACTAAATGACAGACTCCACAGGTTCAGCAAACAGTGGACACTCTGAGGAAGATTCCCAGCCAGAAACGGGCAAAAAGATGACAGCAGCAGTAGCTGGGAAGCAGAACTAGACTATGTTTAGATCTACAGGGGCCAAGGGAGACAAACTAGAAAGCACACCAGGAGAAAGCTATGGCACAATGGACACCAAGGATGATGGAAATGAGCTGGAGACAAGACAGCTAATGTGGTGGATTCACTGGAGAGACACGCACAGGGGTAACAAATGCCAGGCCATGCAATCGCCAAAGGGTCTAACCTGAAAGTTCTCAAAATGCATCAGGGACTTGCAGTGTGCGAGCCGGGCAGCGGAGTCGCTATGGTAGAATTTGTGACACAGCCTGCAGAGGTAACCTGCGACGGGGACCAGAAAATCCAGGCCTGCGAAACGGGAGGGGAAGGGAAATCACAGATCACATTGAATGGAACTCAAATAATGAAAGCATGTTAAAAGAGAAGGGGGATGGGGGTAAAAGAGGAGAGGTGGAAAGCTTTGCTTCTGTTAATCAGGGATTTGCAAGATGACTTGCTGAATATCTCGTCTTACCATGGAATGGCTGTGGTTGATATTCAGAGAGAAATCTGGCTGCCAGAGCAAAGAAACTACACAGAGCGTTAAGGGGGGAAAAAGGGAGAAAAGAGTACAATGGAAAACTACAGAGAACATGTGATCTAATGTAATGGGATCAAACCAAGCAGAAGACAGCAGGCGCGCAAGAGGAACACGCAGAGAACATTCACAGCATGAATCATTATTCCATCTGCCACACGATAGTGGAAGGTTACAGTGATATGGAAGATTGGTGTAAACAGAGCTCTCCTTGGGCACAAAATAGCCTCTGCAGAGCTGCCCTCCTCAAACACGAGTGGCTGTTAGGGGTTTGAAGTCAGTCGCTTACAGGGTGGGGACCAGACAAAGCCATCAGGAGGCACCACTGCCCACCAGGCCAGCAGCATGGCTGAGGAACTGCTCGGTACAGCGTGGGGGTTCTGAAGCACAGGAAACATGCACAGTTTGGGTCTAGCAGAGAGTCTGATACTGTCAGTGCAGCTCAGTATCTCTCTGCAAGCTGCATTTCTGTTGGAAAGCATTCCAACCAATATGCTTTCCGACTCCATCTTTCCAGAGCATCCCTCATTTGCTACCTACTTTCTTCAGTACTCCTGCCCTGCTTGTTTCATGTCCTGCCTTAGAAATCTATCTGGCTTTCATCCTTCTTCAAAGCAAAAGGCAGCTGACAAACATCAATCACCTCCTTATGTTTTATGACACAGTAATAAAGAAACATCCTGCTCTCAGGAGAGGTTCTTCTCCAGGCAGCAGTGACCTGCACCAGTCCAGTGCAGATGCTGGAGCACCATGGCCCAAGAAGTCGTAACAGTAGGTAGAGACCATCCTCTCCTACAGATACAGCATGTGGCCAGAGAAGGTTCTGCAGCCCTTTGTGCTTAATTCTGCTTGCTTACCATAGACTGTGTCTGGACAATACTTCTCACTTCCTTCGTAATCCTCCAAAGACACTTCCTTCAGCCCAGTCTGAAAACCAAAAGAACATTAGTGCCTACTGTATCTATGCCAATTTCCAGGCTCTTGCATTTTTCTGGTAAGCTTGGAAGCAAAACAGAGGATTCACAGAGTTACACAGTCTCTGGTAAGGGGCAAATGCAAACCCCAATGTCAGCAGGCCACTTCATTACAAGGGTTAAAATCACCCCTTGCAGTCCAAGCCTGAAGCAGCTTAGTCACATACTTCCTTCTTGGGAACTGCTCTCTACTGGGAATATATTTATCAAGATAAACCTCTACATGTTTGCTATCAGACCCAGCTACTGCTAGGCTGTTGAAAGAGACTGTGTCAATACTGCTTTGTGTTCCTCAACAAGTTTAATGTCTGAAGACAGCAGAAACACCTTCATGTATCCCATATATAGTGCCTGATTCTCTTCTGCATCACCCTTTGCTCTGGAAGAACCCTAGACTCCTCACCCTACTCCTTTGCAAGGTTGAGCAGACTCTTGAAAGTCTGAGCTCAACCAGCCAAGACCAAGTAAGTCATAGGATCCCACAGCAGATTCTCAGATAGATCATTCCTTCTTCTTTTGCATAGCATACCTGCTTGGCAGCAGAATCCTCACTCTCCATCAGCACTACATCAGGGTCTTCCTCCTCACCAGCTCCTCCTTCCTCCTCCTCCTCTTCCTCATCATCATCTTCAAAACAGCCAACGGCATCCACAGTGATCAACTCCTCTGAATCTTCTGGGCTCCCCAACTCCTTCTCTCCTAGCCTAACCTGTAAGGTACAAGAAAGAAAGATTGGATCAACTTTGCACGCGCCATTTAACCAAGAAAGAGCTGAAACTCAGGACAGATTGTATGTGATGAGTAGAAGGGACTGCAAGAGGGGCATAAAGCTCTCTCGCTTCTAGACACATCCAACACCTTCTCCCTTTGTCACTTAACTTCCTTCCGCTCTAACAACTAAAGTTCAGCAAAAGATGAAAATTAAAACAGGGTTGGAAGAACTGCACGTCTTCCTTTCAGCCTTGTAGTAGTTAGGGAAGCAGAAAGTTATCCTGCTCTACAGTGTAGCTGCCTCCAGACCTGCACAGCTCTCCACTCAGGCAGTATTACCTCTTTGGCTTTCTGTTTGTGCTCAGGGGACTTCATATGCTCCACAAACTTGCGAGGGGTCTTGAAGTGGCGGCTGCAGACAGTGCAGAAAGGACGAAGTGAGCGTTTGGCCAGCTAAGGAAAGAGGGACAATTCCGTAAGTCACAAGAGGCACTGCTTTCGAGGAATACAGATGAATCTTGAAACAAAGTCAGCCCCCATCCTGGGAGACCACAAAGAAAATAGTCATCTCAGCAGAGAGGACTCCCTAACTCCACCCAAAAGACGAAAAACATGCAAAGCAAAAATAAGTGTGTCTTAAAATAGGTGTTCTGGCACTTCTTCCCTAAAAGTCAATAAATAGGCTGGCCTGCCTAAAGTTTAGCTTGAAAAGGCTGCCCACCAATTCCTCCATTCAATTGATTAGGCGAGTATGATAAGCCATATTTCTTAAGAAAAGCCAAGAATGACACACTAGAGGTGCCTCAGGCCATACTGACATGTCATGACAACTGGAAGTTCCAACAATGCCAAGGCAGGAGGTAGCATTGCAGTGCCCTTAGAGAGGGTGTTACTGGCAGAACTGTATGGGCATCCCTCCACTTCAGTCACTTTTCCTTTGCTGCTTGGGGAGCAGGAGATGCTACACACTTCCATTTAATCCCCACACAAAAGGTCAGTGCAAAACGAAGTTGTTACCTTGTGTTCCTGGGTCCTGCGATGTTTGATGAGGTCCCCTGTGAAATGCACCTGGCACGTGTTACACCACCGCTGCTGGGTCTCTCTGAAGTGACAACAGATAGAGCTGTAAGTCACACCTTTTTACATTCTCCATGGAATACTGCAGTTAGCAATCTGTCCCTGGCATTGTTTTCTTCACAATTCCTGTCTTTACAGGCTCAGATTTCTCTTCTCTCTTTCTCACCCATTTATAGGTTGCTTTAGCTTGTGCTGACAGAAATGCACCAGTTAAAACAGGTCTCCGACTTAATCTACTGTATTAAAAACTACACAGGTCAAAGTCAACTCTGCTATCCTTCAGCAAGATAGGAAGTTGCCTGAAGGAGATTGAGGCCCTTGAAACCAGAGAGGATTTGTACCTTACCTAAATCTCAGGGGCACCCTGGTGCAGTGAAGAATTTTAGAACCCATGTAGGGCCATATTCAGATTGAATTTTCTAGTGCAGACCAACACTTACCCATCTTTTTCTGCTAGCACCTTCTGCTGTTTTACCATGGGCAGCAGTGACACAAAACAAACATTGCTCATGTGCTGAATCTCCCCAAGTCGCTGCTGGTGCTGAATTCCAGCCATGTGGGATTGGAAATTCTGAAGCAGAGGTTAGGAGAAAAATCCTTTAAAATGTATTCAAAACATAGAAAATAACAGGTATGAGCTATGCTTTCCTTTCTTTTGACTGCTGTTTAACAATGAAATATAAAAGCTTAAGAGCATGGCTGCCTGTGGATCCACCCACATTCTCTCTCTAGCAGGTTGCTTGCCAGCTCTAAGGAGAGGTTTATTTTATCTGCATGCTTGTCATAATTTCTTATGTTCCTTGTTCCTAAAGCCTGAGCCCTTGCTAACATGTCCCCATGGCAGCCAGCCTTCTAATTCCCATCCTTGACCACCTGGATCCGTCAGACCTGTGCATTTTTACCTGCTGACTGCAGCAATTGGTCTTGCAGATGTAACAGTAGAATTTAAGCACCGATTCCGGGTTGGGATCAGCTGTGCCCACGTCGCAGGCCCAGTGCCCTGGTTTCAGAGCTGTTGTACTGATAGCTCTGCTCTCACTGCTCTGCTGAATAGTCACTTTCAGTGAACCTCCAGAGCTCAACATCTGCCAAAAGAAGGAGTCAACATTAAGTTCAATCCCTCAGTAGAAGACTCTAAAAATTACACCTGCTTTTTGTATGTTACCTAAGCTCTTTACCCTTTAGGAAAATGCACTTAAGCTTGAACCCACAGGAGGCTGATCAGAAGGGCTCTCATACACACTCCCAAAGCTGCTAAATCAGCGATCCCTGCATCATAGCACCAGCCCTATTAGCACAGATGGTTGTTTCTGCAGCCTCTGCAGCCTCTGTATGATCCAATCTCTGGGGACTGGAGCCACAAACAATTGCTGCTAAGGGACAAAATCAGCTCATGTTTCTCCACTGCAAAACTAAAGCCTACTCAGCACAACACCTGATGGAGTCAGGAACTCAGACATGGGCAGGATGATACATTTGATCACATCAACAAACGTCTCCAGTTATGGAAGACTGTCAAGTCCGATTCAAACCTGAGGTTAAATCTTTGTCTGCTCACAGCTTTACACAGCTTAAGGTCCTGATTTAACATCCAGCATGGGGGCCATGTATTTCATGCAAAAGACTCTCAGGTTGCATCTTTTAACACCACCTGAATCTTTTTACACTTGCTCTTCAGCAATATGAAAGTTGTATTCAGCTATGGCTCTCCATACACACAGTTTTAAGTAACTCTTTCAATTCAGCTCTTCATCCTTCCAGGTGAATACAGACATCTTAAGGAATGCCTCATCCACACGCAGCAGTAGGTAAGGAACAGGCCAGCAGAGGTACAAAAGCAGCAAGTCAGAGCAGACTGCGCACTAATTGCAGACATATTATGCCTTATTGCCAGGGACAACAGCTTACAGCAGGAGACAGAGCTCCAGACGTGGGTGCCAGCTAGTTCCCAGTGGCAACGGGCTTCTCCAGGATGGAGGGGGAGGTTGTATGTTCTGCACCACCCCTGCATGGAGTGGTGTCTGCTCACCTCAGGAGCCTTCGGTTCCTCAGAGAATTTCCTCTCTCTGGAGAGATCTTCAGCTGTGTACTCCTTTGCATTGTCTGTACCTAAGAAGGGAGAGTCCTTTTAGCAGCCTTAAATCAAAACAGCAATGACAGGAAAAACAAAACAGCAGGTGAGTGAAGTCAGGGAGTTTTCCTCACAGCACTCTTGGTCATAAGCCAGTTCACAAACCTTTCTCCTTATCCTTAATAAAGACAGAAACATCCACTCATTTTCCTTTGGCAGGTAACAGATCTTAGGAGACAAGTTTGGATTTAGTTCCTAGATTTTATCCTCCTTTCCCCATCCTGTATGACTGGAGGAAGAACATTTCTGTAGACCCACGGGACCTACAGGTGCAGTTCCAGCAAGGAGTGCCCTAAAAGTTCAAATCACTCAAGTTCAGCAACTCACCATCAGCTTGGACATGTGAGCATGAGACTCCTGCTTTCTTGCTGTCTGTGGCATCCTCTAATGCAGACTCCCCGGTCACACTTCAAGAATATCAAGAAAATAATCTTAATTGCCACATTATACACAAGAGTTTTGAATGGCTAACCAAGGCACAGGCTGGGGTCTAGCCTACCACACTTCCCACCAAACCCCCAAATCAATAAGCTACTGGAAGTAGTATTTCAGGCAAGAATTTGGCAGAAATAAATAAAAATAACGTAGAGTGGGTGTTCTAGAATGGATTCAGAAACAGCAGCCAAATAATCTGGACAAGAAGGCTGGAACTGATTTTTTGGTTAGCTGCCCTCTCCTGCAAGAAGCCTGAAGGGAATTAAGTTCATACAAGAAATATTCTTAATAAGAGCTCTGAGAGCTCTCTCCTGTCGTGACTGGTGACCTGTAGCGAAATTGCAAACCTGGACAGTGTTCCTGGCTGCTCTGTGCATGAGGGAAGAGACCTATCAGAACTGAAGGAGTTCTCCATGGTGCCTTTACACACATTTCACCACAGCTGCCTGTTTATTCATACCAGTTGTGTTTCGTTTCAGAGTTCCCTACTGTCGCAGCGCACGGATGTCGAAACACGGGAAGGCAGAAGGGTCAAGTCATAAAGATCTCCTTTATTAATTAAATTTAGCTTTTATATACAAAATGGATTCCAACCTGATTGGTCACTCATTGAACGCCCCCCGTAGCAATTGGCTACCTTGATTCATGAGAGTTCCACTACCTTTATCTTAGTTTATATAAACAAATGCATTCTTTCTCACGAGAAAGAGGTTTCTGTGCTGTGACACCCTACAGCTCTGCTTGTGGGGGAAGTGAAACTCTACAAGATGCAAATCAAAACGGCCTTGCTTTGTTTTATTTTGTACTGGTGACTGCTAAGGAGAAAAGTGCTCCTGAGGTGAGGAGACTATTGAGAATAAATGTCTGACTTCCAGAGGGCATGAAGTGTTCTTTGCAGTCTCTTTCTCCATCCTCCATTTTTCTATCAGGACTAGCTTTGCACCATGACTTGACTGCCTGCTCTGAGGGCGGCTCAAATTCCCACCTGCTGGTGTCCTTCTGCCAACACGGGAGCAGCACCTTCTGCACAAGCAGGGCAGCTGACAGGTACCACATCCCGTTACCCGAACACACGCACACCGCATAATTTATCAGACTGATAAGTGATAATGTAACTGGGTTACATGGCTATAAATATGCAGCAGGGTTTGGGCACTGCAAACACAAATTAAACAAGAGTGACTGGCATTAACATTATTTGTCAGGTGCTGCCAGCAGGCTCAACACTAACGGTAACACACACAGATGGTGCCAGCACTCAGGGTGAGGGTTTGCAGCCTGAACTGCAAACCTAAGGAGCAATCTAAGGAAGCAAAAGCCACCACGAGCATGATTTGAGGAGGAAATGGTATTCTATGGATACTTGTCACGCCATGCTAGAAGTGGGTGTTCAAGGAAGATTTGAAGATGACAAGTGCTTTCTGCACTGGAATGAGGATGTTGTTCCAGGTGTACAGATGGTAGATAGGAGCAAAGGCAGAAGTGGGAAAAACCTGAAATGAAGAAGGAGGCTGGTATTCCTGGCTAAAGGGAAATGGAACAATGAAGCGTGAAACCCAAGTTTATGACATAGATGGGGGGAATACCCTTGTCATCTGTGAAGGGCAGTACGAGAACAGTAAACTATTTTTTTCAAAGATCCATCATCTGTTCATTGGAAGATACTAGAAACACTTCAAAAAAAAGATAAGGAATAATCTATTCTAGGTAAATACCAGCCATAATATATGCATCAAATCTGGCAGTCCCTAACTGCTGCTTAAGAAAGAATTTTCCTAATAGCTGGCTTGCTGCAGTGAGAGCTGTCATTCCTCAGACTTGATTCTTGTTTTCAGTGCATGTAACAGGACTTTGATTAATACCCTGCTAAATATTAATGTAATTAAAATTAAATTAGCTTTGGCAAACAGATTAACAAAGCATACACTCAAATGTATTCGACCTAGCTCTAATTGAATTTATTCACTTTCTTGCTAATCAGAGTCCATAACTCACGCTGGTCCCTGAGCACACAATATTTATCACTCTTTAATGCTTTACTTTGATGTTCAGATATTACCTTGATCATGTAATCCTGGAATATTCCCCCTAAAGCAATCCATTAATCTGTAATCTACAGATGGGAAACAGCGAGGTGAGGAAACTTGTCCAAAAGCAGGCGGCGAATGCCTAACAGGGAAGGTAAGAGGACCCAGGAGCCCTGACTCATCGTTGTTAACATATGCTGGAGAATTCTCAAGTCAGTGCCTACAGAAATCTGTATTCACTCCTTCCTCTTCTCCCACCACACCAGCCAAGGGTGACAGTTCCGGGAGAGGAGCAGCCAGGTGCAGACGGCACTGGGAGCTCCGCGAGGTGCCGTCCCACTAGATGGCAATGCAGCCCTGCCTGTCCCTGCCGCACCCTCGGGAGGCCGGGAGAGCCGGGATGGGCCTGCCAAGGCCAGCCTGCTGTGCATCCCTGGGGGATAATAGGATTGCCTTTGTCTATTTTTACCCAACAGACACAGATACTGGCAAGGCAACCTTCACAGAAGGGATATGGAACTAAACGCTCATGGATACAGGCTTGGATACTAGGGAGTATTGATTCCCTTTCCTTTATCATTTCTCAAAATAAACTACCCTCTCCTACACCTACTGTAACCTAACATATTCCAAGGCTTTCCCTTTCTTCTCATTTCACTTTTGTGACATTTAGGGAAGAAACTTAGAGAAATACACCAGAATAGAAAAGAACCTCTACGGTTCTTACAAGAATCCTGGCAGGAGAAAACACGAACAAACTGAGCTTTGTTGCACATTTAGATGAGCTGCATCTCTCATTTTTCATTCTCGTAATTAGATCACCCCTAGTACAGACCCCACAACACCAGTATCTCAGCAAAGCATCATGAGATTTTCTGAACTGTTCACAAGCACCTGAAATACCTCTTACATGCTAGACATCAGGCCAGTAAAGTATACAGCCCTAATTATCAGAAAATAAAATTAGACAGTAATTCTAAACTCAGTAACTATCTCAATACCCCATTCAATAAATACCTCTTCAGTCTTTTTGCTGCAGGCTCAGTGTTCAACACAGACTCTGTTGGAGTTCTTGGCTCTGCAGGAACACAGAAGGAGATTTCCTTAGCAAAACAGACCATGCCACCTTGAGCACGTTCCATAACTGAATGGCAAATGCCAATGAGGCTCTGCTAGAGCAAATAATATGAAATACTTGCTTATTCTGAATTTATAAGCTGCTCTGACAAGGTTAGATAATAACCACAATGTCACTGTATGAGGTGTTGGTCAAAAAAAGAAATCTGTGTTCATGTCTACTAAGTGGGTCTCAGTCCTGTACCTAAGTGACAAGAGCCATGATCATGGGAATGTTCATATAAGCCTAGGTGGCACATCTACCTGACAGCAACCAGTTAATAAGACAGTTTTCACCACTGCATATTCCTGGTCACAATCTCATCAAAGCCTGCAGTTCTAAATTGAACAGTCTTCAGTCAGAAATTATATTCCCACATCTGTGTTGTATCTGACGTTAAGATATTCAGTGCCAGCAGTTTCTGTTCTGACAACTGGGGTACCAGGACTTTCAACTCATCTTTTCTTTAGCATGCCGATTGCAACTGGTTCTGCTTGATGTATTTGGCTGCGTGAGATGTTGACTTCAGCATAGCTAAGGCAATGTGGAAGTTTTAATTTCAGACCAGTTTTCTTTTTTCCCCCCATCTTAAACAGCTCAGTGTCAAAGTGACTCCTGAGAGGCTTCCATGCAAAAGAAATGGTGCGGGATCATAAAAAAATCAAAAATATTCAGATAAAAGTGGTACATGAAGCACAAAGCAGAGGGCTATCACTGGCAGTTTACGTAGAGAAGAGAGAAATGTAGCTAATTAATCCTAAAATCATCTCCAGTTTTTGCTGCAGGACTAGTCAAGAGAAGTTTATCATATTTGCAAGCACTTGTTTTACTACAGGCTCTCCCTTACCTGCGGATGGTGAGGAATTGTTCTGCTCTGACCCTGCTTGCATTCCCTCTGGAATTTCCATTTTCTCATCACCTTGTGTCTGAGATGAAGAACCAGGATCCAGTTCCCGCTTCCTATCAGGGACCCTCTGGAAGTCCTGCAATGGGCAGAGAGAGTCACTGCCAATTCTTGGTCCTTAACACACACTGCCTAAAGCACCAGAGTTTTACTGTGGGGCAGGAACAGGAATTTCAGCACGTGGTAATGGAAAGGAATAGATGGTTTACAATGGACTAAGGCAAGTTTACATGGTCAAAGAGAGTGAGGCATTTCAGTTCCACAGGCAGCCCAGGACACCTCCCTAGTGCTTTAAGCAGCAGCTACAGGAAATCCAGCAGCTTGCAGAGGGTAGGGCCATGTTAGAGGAACTCTGGCAAGAGGTGCATGGGCAGGGAAAAGGACAGTCCAAAATAATCCCCCTTCTTTTGACTCTGGAGGACAGTCCAAGAGTGCAAGTTTACCTTATCCACCACATCTTTTTGACAGAATGGGATAAAATATGCAAAAGCTAATCTGAGAGGAGGAACATAGCAGTCAACCCAAGAACCATTTCCAGGACACAAAAAAGGTCTTAATGATGGAAAGTGACAAAGGTTTTTACAAAACAAGAATTGTAGATTTTACAAAATCCACAAGGACAAATATGAGCCTGATCTTAAAAAGTGGGAGAACAGGCCAAAGAGGCAGAGTGTCCATAGTAGGAGCAAGTAGTTTGGGAACAACAAATTCCTTTGGAACAGCAAAGTACTTAGCCTGGATTTCTTCTGTTGTAATTCCTTTTAAGCTGATACTTCTAAAGGCTCCTTTTGTACCTTAGGTTTAAACAGTTTTATCATGGGGAATTCTCTCTCTTGGACAAGTAGAGACAAGAAGCCTTTGCATCATAAATGTAAATATAAACCACAAAAGCCTTTGGGATGGAATGATTTCTGCATTTCTGTGTCAGCAGCATAGCGCAAAACATTATTTTCTTTGTAAGGCTCTCTCCCTTCTTCTTTGTACTCCACCTACAATACAGTCAACAGCTGCAAGCATAAAAGGAGCACAAAGCTCCCCAGCAGTGGGAAACCACAATCCCACCTTGCGAAAGGTCCGGTTCTGCCGCTGGAAGGGGAGGCTGGGGAAGCCCAGCCGAGTTGGCTTTAAGGAGACCCCAACAGGTGGTGGTCCCAGGAGGGAATGTCTTGTAGCCTGAGGAAAGAACTGCTGCAGTGCTGGCGCTGTCATGTTAAATCCACGCAGGTTTCCTGTAAATGCAAACACAGCGTTTCACCACCTTGTGCTGTGCAAAGGAGAGAGAAAATCTTCCACCTGAACAAGCAGCAGGGTGAGGGGAAGGGCTCCTCTACACATGACCCTGTCATTTACTGGGCAGTGCATGGGTGCTCTGTGCTCTACCCTTTTCAGCACACGGAACAATTTGATGTGATAGCAACCATTACTATGGATCAGGCTATTTAATTATAATTGTCACTCCAGGCTAAGATCATTTGAACAATTATTTGATCTGAGCACATCAGCGCTCGTGTTTGCAACGAACAAGGTCTCGTTTTACAAAAACTCTCTGCAAAAAAGGAAAATTCACCCCATATTTGTGCAGCTGACTGCTCACACCATAGCATGGAGCTCTTTAACACAAGCCAGTAATGGCATTTCATTTTAAACAACACAGAACTTTTAAAAAAAAATCCCACAGTCCTCTATGCCACCTGACTGTCATGCAAGCTCAACATGTCAACCTCAACCCTGACACTTGAGACTCTGCCATTTCCAATTGTAATGCTCTGCTTTCTGAACAGTTCTTTACAGCATCCACAGACTATTAACTAAGTCTTAAGAAGACAGTTCTTGTCACCCCCATTTCAGAGGTGAGGGAATGGAGGGGCCCAGATGCCTCAGCTATATCCTCAGAAGCCATCCATTATTCAGGGAACCTGGACTTAAACTGCCATTTTTTCTCTCTCACTTGAATTAGTGCATACTCCAGCCTTTTAGCAGCTGTCAAAACAGGGCAGTGAAGTTTGGAGACAGGTACCCAAGATCTGAAAAATCAAGCTACAGTGTTAAAAGCCTGCAAACAATAGGAAGTACTCCCTATGTTTATCTTCAAAAGTCATCTATTATTACTTCCCATAAATAATCCCTTACTGTAAAAGGGCATAGCTATATTAAAAAAAAAATCTAACACACGAAATCATCATCTGCTCTCCGTTTGATACCTTTAAAGAACCACACGCCTGTTTCAATTTGAAGTATTTATCTTTTCCTATTCCCACTGCTGAAGCCACACACAGCCAATGAATGATTTATGCTGATGCTTCCCAGGGACAGAAATGGCACAGCATCAGATATTCTTACATGTAACCCAAACCTGAATGGCCAAAAAATTCACATCACTAAAAAGGGCCACACTGGACATTGGCAACCATATTCCATGTTACCTGTGGCTACCTGAGGTAGGTTACTGAGAGAAGTCACAACGCCATGGAGAGGTGAAGAGGAGCAACACTAAGACAAAGTGCATGTAAAGTGTTCATTAACATATCTTATCCTGCTCTATCTAATTAGCCCCAGGTTCTTGGCACACCATTTAAGTACACCTTCTCAGTAAGAGATTCAAGGGAAAACGTCAGCTGACAGCAAACATATCTAGAAGAAGCATGGCTGACTGAAGGCTGGAGTCACACATTTTCGTGACAACGATATATGTACACCAATCTTCAGAGCACGGCTTGTCCTTTCTGTCACTTTCCCTACAACCCGAGAGAGATCTGTGGAGAGCCACTGGAGTCACTAGAGAGCCCTCTCGTTAAACGGGCAAGAGAGAACAAAAGGAGAGTTAATGACATGCAGAATAAACCTTTTGCCTTCACATCTGGGCATGATTCACAGGCAAGGTAGAAATTGCAGACATTAATCTAGACTAGACACTTGAAAACTATTCCAGGGACTGATTTTCTATGCTGAAAAGAACTGTCAGGTTAAGACATGAGGAAAAAAATAAAAACATAGCTTTATTCCTATTATCTTTACATTAGTAATGCTATTATTAAGGCAGCTTCATGAATTTGTATTGAAAACACAAAAAGAAAGGAAAATCCACTTGTGGAAACACAATAATGGAAAGACAGAAATATTACCCATCACAGAAATTACAGTCATTTCAGGGAATCAAAATTTCACAATACAATTGACACCCAAACCATTTTCTACCTCAATATACCTTATTTGTTTGTACTGCACTAAGTTTGGACAAAGACAAGTATTTACTGCAAACAAGGTTAGTGTGTATGTAAAAGATAATTAAATAAATGGCCTTAATTTTGCAACCAAGAAAGACAAACAAATAAACAAAATCTCAATATTTTATCTAAATATATTGATGAAAAAATACTTGCTCCATCAAGCCTAAAGGGGAACACATGTATTTAGTATCTAAACTGACACCTCCTAGTGCTATTCCCAGTTGTAAACAGTTGGGCATATGTGATTTTCAACAACTGAAGAACCTCTGTTCTGAGGACTACGGACTAATTTAAAGGAGAAAAAAAAAAAAAAAAAAAAAGAAGACAACAAACAGAACTGCCAAGTACAAGAACTGCACTGGTTCAGCAGGAAATAGCCATGGTATGGTTTCAGTCCAAGAGGATGATTAAATAACTCCAGTAAGTAAGCGTTTCCCATAACGACAGTACCTTGCATCTGCTGCATGAGTAAGGCCCGCTGAAGCATAGGATTGGCATTGAGCAGCGATGGCTGATTTGTTGCCCGTAAGCTCAGCATCTGTTGCTGCTGCGGTGGCGGCAAACCCCTGGAAAAGAATGCATCAATCATGAGAACCCAATGAAAACTGTACCCTTCCATTCCAGGCACCTAGCAAGCACAAAACAGAGGAGCAAACAGCTGAAATGCTCATATACATGCATGAAAAGACACCATACACTGGCACTGTATCCTCTTTCCTCCACTCTCCTGGAATTTCCAAAGCTGACAGATTGTCTATCAAAGAATTTGAGGTCAGAGACAACTCCTTAGCACCAAGCCCACATAGAGCCTCCCAAGCAGCATAAAAAAAGCCCAGGAGCTGACTGCGCTTCTACAGAATTATGCAGCACCCGTCAGGAGAAATGAGCGATCTAGATCAGCAGCTACATTTAACACGACAACAAAAAATAAGTTCTAAAAAACCAGGGAGTTTTCGCAGTAGCTTAGAGCTCATTTTCCCAAAATCAACACCTCCCACACGGAGCCAGACAGGTCAGAACTGTCAATGGTGCCCCCTAACTGCAAGAACCAGATGGAAAAATAAACCACGGCCTTCATATTTAAAACACGAGGAGGAAGAAGGAGCAGAGAAGAACTCTCCAGTTCTAAGAAGGGTGGAGCAGACATGAGAGAAAAGTCTGAAGAAACTGGCAGGCACTTCTTCAGGCGATTGCAAGGTCAGGCCCACCTCTATGCACGCTGCTGACACAGCTAAATCTGTCAGGGCTGAAAAGAGGTACAAACACGGATCGAAATATCCACCCTCACAAAAAAAATCCCAACCCTTTTAACAGAATTCACAGCAGCTCATCTTCATGTTTGTTGCTCTAGATTGTTCCAGTCTCTGAGCTATTTATACCACAAAAATCATACTTTTAAAGGTGTAAGATGCAGCCGTGCTATCTAGCAGCCAGCCCCTTAATGGCATTTTAAGTGCAGCTTTTTTTTATAGTATAAAACATATAAAAATGGTAAAAAGATTTGCGGGTTCATATTTCCAGTAAAACAGAAAAATTCCCACGTTTACCTCAGAGAGAAATGCTTTATAAGGATAAAGTAATATAATAATTCCTTAAATAACAAATTAACTTTCTTCTTAAATTCACATCCCATCGCTTTGAATTTGCAAAGAATAAGGCTTTAAAGATAACAGTAACTGCAAATAAATGCATAATTTCAGAGAATTTGTTTTGGTTCTAAAAATCTCAGCTCATCGGGGACAACTGCTCCTATCTAAGTTATTTTATATCTTGCATTTTTTAGAAAAACCGTGGTTATTTTCTGGCAAATCTCCTTTATCCTTTCACAAACAAAACACGGTTTTCTCCGTCCCCTCCCTGCCCCACCATGCTCAGCCACAGCCCAAGCGGTGCCACTGCAGAAATTAGTTCGATCATCGCACCCAGACCAGCAGACCCAGCCAGAGAAAGAAATAAACAGTTTAAGTTCAACAATAAAACAATAAAGTACTCGTGTCTGCTGAGGGTGGCTCTGCTGAGTGCTGTGTTTCTGGAGGAGAAGGCGTTTTCCCTGAGCCCCGGCGGCCCTGCCCGCCTCGAGGGGCGACGCTCGGCTCGGAGCATCCACCCACCCTCCACTCCTACACGGGCTGCCCGGGTCACCCACGGGCTCCCGGCGACTCCAGCCCCGGACGGCAGGCAGGGATCCCCGG
>VZTJ01002480.1:363570-458213 GCA_013397795.1 Orthonyx spaldingii | reverse complement strand
CGCCCCCCGACCCCCGCCCGCCTCCCTTTGTCGCCTTCCCCGCCAGGGGAGGGCAGCCCCGCACCAGCCCCGCCGCGGCGAGGAGGGACGGAGCGCAGGGAGGCGGAGGAGAGCGGTCCCCCGGGACAGGCCCCGGATCCCCGGCCTCGCGTAGCGGCGCTTACCGGCCTCCCTGCTGCGCCGGAGGGTGGTGGTGCTGCTGCTGCTGCTGCTGCTGGAGGAGGTGCTGGAGCTGCAGCAGCTGCTGCTGGAACTGCTGCTGGTTGAACATGTCTGGGGAGCCCCGAGCGAGGCGAGCCTGAGACAAAATACGGGAGGGCGAGGGAGGCACCGGCTGCGGGGCTGGCGCGTATCAGCCCAGCAGCCATTGAGCAGAGCACCCGCCGCCGCCGCCGCCGCCGCTGCCGCCGCCGCTGCCGCCCATTCATTCACTGAGCCGATCCCCCCCTGCCGCCTCCTCCTCCTTCCCCCCGGGGTCATCGCAAGCGGCAGCCTGTGGAGGAGGTTTCCAAACCCCACCTCCCAAAACCCGCTCCCACCCTCCCTTGCCCGCGGCGCCCGCAGCGCGTCCCGCTCCCCGCGGCGGGGCCGCGCCGGGACCCGCAGCCGCTTCCCGGCCCTTCGCCTCCTCGCCCCGCCGGCACTCACGGCACAGACCGCGGCGATCACCACTCCCCACCCGCCGCCTCCATCTTCCCGGCGGGGACAACAAGCACCTGCCCGGCCCTGGTCCCCGGCCCAGCCCAGCCGGGAGGCAGCTCCTTAGGCAGGGCTGCAGGACACGGCCGCCCCCGCGGGGCTGGGGATCACCCCCGGAGCCTCCTCTCAGGTCGCCCCAGCCCGCAGCATCTCCATCCCTCATTCCCCGCGCAGAGGTGGCATTGAGGTCCCCTGTCCCTCGAGAGGGCTGGGAGGGAATGGACACCATCTGCCCAGGGCTGGGCAGGGAATGGAATAAACTGCTGCACAGGAGGAGCAGATGGCATCCAACAGCGTGGGCTTTCTGCTCTTTGTTGTTTTTTTTAAATAGTGCAGGGGAATCTTTGGTAACCATCTCACCGAGAAGATGGAAAAACCCAAACCAGCCTCTGTCCATTCACTGTGGTCACATCTTGGCAAGCCTATCATGAGAACCTGAAAGAAAACAAACAGCGACTTTTGCAATATTGCTCTGTGCTGTAGACTGAGATGACTTTTCTAGCAGGTCCATCCCATTTTTTTTTTTTTTTTGTCGGGGGGTGAGTTTGCAGCAAAACCTTTCCTGCAAAACCTGTTTTCCATAGCAAAATTAATTTTAAGGGTTTTCAGGCTCTCTATGAAAATATACTGTGACTATCATTTCTTCTTATGCAAAACCTCACAAGGATAAAGATACATTTCTGTTCCTTGCTATTTCAGAGAATCCATCCTGAAATAATTTACTTTATAGTCTTTTTATTCATGCCAATAAAGACTATTTGATTCATTAAAGTCCTTGGAATCAATTTTTACCTGAAAGCATTGTAAGCTAAACACAGACAGTTACTGGTGATATACAGTTATCGTTAATAATTTTCAATGCAGCAGCATATGTTGATTTTTCCTTTGGGCCTTTTTATACCACCCTGATTTTACAATGATCAATTTGGAGATGACCATCCATATTAATCAATGATGGCCTTTGTTAATGTCCAGAGTCCTTTACGGCTGTCTGCACACAGAGAAAATGCTCTCCTGTTAAGCAAGACAACTGTCATCCTAGGGAACACACACATAGAGCAAAAAGCATGCATGGAGTCTTTTAAAAATCATTTTGCATAGTTCATCTTCTGCTCCTGTAATTGTGCTGTTAGAGCAGCCACTGACCTGGCTGGTTTGCAGCAGTGGGGGAAAGGGTTAATCCTATGATCCCAGTCCATAAATTAGCCCGACCTAGGAATGGCAGAATTCAGGTTGTACAGATAAATGTAAATCTGAAATTGATGTCCTCTGTTCTCAATTCTACAACTAAAGCTTTTCTAAGTATTCTTTGTATGTAACGCTTGGAAATCTACAAAACACCATGCTAATGTCACATGCAGGTTTCTTCACTGTTAGATTTTATGTTCTGACATAGTCTAGATGCTACCCTCATAGACTGGGCTTTTCTCTCAGAGGTCCTACATACAAATCATTAAATAAACAACATTTTTGAGTTTATAAATAGTCCATAGATCTACTGCATTGAACACAAATCTGGACATGGATTTAGTCCCGTGCCTGTACAACACAAGACAGGTCTAGGGCTATAGGAAGCAAAGATGTGCTCTTCCATCAACCTGCAACCCAAAGGCTGACTTCAGACATGCCTTTATGTCCAAATGTGAACATCACACCTACCAGAGAGGGTTTAATTGAATCCAGAAGAGAAAGCTCCAGATTCAGGTAATCACAACATTTAGTTTGAAAGTCATACAGAGATATACGGGAACTGCAGAAAATTGGGTTAGGGTCCTTTCTTTCACTACAAGCAACAAAGCAGTATGTCAGGCTGACAGCCAAAGAGTGCTGTCGGTGCCCAGTGATCATTGGTATGCAGACCTTGACCTCCCATCCACTGGCAGTTGTGTTTTCCTGCAAGGAACATCTCCCTTTCAATAATTAAGCAACTCACTACTCAATGTGCAGTGGCAAATACAGGTCATAATGGGAGAATACACAGAACCTTAAAAAGAGCCATAAGGCAGACTACAGCATTATCATTCAAAAACAACCCATGTATCCCCTAGGCTTGGGAGTGCCTCATTGGCAATTGCAGTGAAAGAAACAGAATAAGATTTAGAAGTTCAAGATATGAGAATGACCCAGAAAGCACCCTGCAATACAGAGACTATAGTCAGTGAAGTTGTTGGATCATAACTATGAGGCAACCTGCACTACACCTCTGTATCATTAGATCAGGGTTATGAAATTTGTTGGCAGATAAGAGGACAGACCATATGAATGCTTTTTATTCAGGAACTGGATTGTATTATATAGCCTAGTTTTTGCTGGGCTATATGATTTTTTTCCAGGCACTGGATCAGGCATGCAGATAACGAGAAATTTCTGATTTCCAGCATATGACTGCACTGTGCAGTTTTATGTTTTAATTTCAGCTTTGAAAAAGACTTGGTATGCAACCCTTGGTGAAGCCACTTCACTTTTGAAAACCCAAGTGTTTCTCAGTGCCTATGACAGCACCAACATACTGCAGTGCCCACAATTTCCTCTGCAATCTGCAAGGATGGTGTTATTACTCATCCATTTCACCAGGATATAACTAGTTCTCACCATAATGTATTTAAGCCTCACAAATTTCTTGGAGGAAAAGCATATGGAGCTTTAAAGTACTTTTTTCTCCCGGTTTGGGGGGGCCTATCTGTTGAAAGAATGGGTCAAGTTTCACCAGACATGCTCTTAACAGCTGATATTAGTTACTGGAATTACACTGTTTTCCATGTTTGTTTTATCTGGAAGAAGACTGGATTCACACAACATTTCAAACCAAAATGATCTGTGCATTAAGGGATGTTTGCCCTCATTCTTTGTAATGTAGTTCTAGAAACTTATTCCTGATATTTCTTCATGGGCAGGACAGGCCCACAGGAGGTAAAGATACAGTTTTTATATCCATTTTACCACATGGTCAATCAGCTCCTATTAGTGATTTTCAGTCTCACAAGGTAAAATATATGTGAGGAGCTATTTTGTGACATCTCACTGGATGCAGAAAGCACAGAGAACTCAGTTTTGTTGCTCTTAAAATATTAATTTAAATTCATATCCATGTGCAGATCCCATTCTTAATGGACTATAACATTCAGCTTATTTCTTTCCTTATGTATACTCTTGCTTCTGGGGAGTCACATTAATGATAATACAGTCCCAGTGCTTTATACAGTAGATTTATCTTCTTTTACCTCTTTTGGGGGGATTTGCACACCAGTTCAGTTCAAGTACAGAAGATGAAGAAGCATTTCACTACGTTATTCTACAAAGAAAAGCTTTATATTTGAAAACTCAAAAATTAAAGGCTGCTTTTCTTTCAAATAGCTTTTGCAATTAATAGAAGCATTAGAAACCAACTTTTTTCTCTGAGCAACTGCTACTATAAGAGATCAATGATGTTACTAAGGTACCATTGCTACTACAGCAACACTTAAGTACCCATAAAATAGATACTTAAGTGTTTTCCATCTCTATAGGCAGCTTTACATAGTTATGGAAATTTAAGAAGCTAATTTTAATTAATAGTTTTAACCATTGGTCAGCTGTATGATGTAGTCTATATTGTTATGGACAATGACAATCCTAGGCCTGTTTCTTTTTGGAACTTTTAACCTCTGCTTTTAAACATTCCATTTAAATTCTCACCTGTGTTTATAAGCATTTTTAGGAACCCAAAAGGCTAGAACTGTCCACTTCAAGACCCACAGTGAAATATTCTAAACATTCACACTACCTGCAGTCAGCAGAAACAGTTTGCAAGTAACTCAGAGACTCATAAGCTAAATTGCATTCCATGTTTTTGCCTCTTTTTTCCTCTGAGGACTAGATGTGTTATTTTTGCAAGGGCAAGCAATGAAGGACAGAATCCAGCTCTCAAATGTCTATTTCTAATTATGCTAACTAAACTGGGAGTCCTATTTGCATGAGGCGACAAAATCAGCATACACAACTGTCGGTATGTTGATAGCCATACATAGAAACACACATATGCTTGGCCACATGCATTTTTATGGATTCACATTAAAGTACATTCAGAAATATTTATAGCAACTGGGGGGGGAGGGGGGTGTATGTGGTAATCTTTCGTCCCCCTTGTTTTTCTTTGCTCACATCTTCAGTTTTTCTGCCAAGGTAGAAAGAAAGATTTTTCCTATTCATTCCAGTTTATAAAATTTCCTTTTTAAAATGTCACTGATACAGCAGTTTTCCAGTATTTCCCATGAAAGATGATCACATAATTGTTTTTCCTGCTCTGTCTGCTACATGCTGCTGCATAAGTCACAGGCAGGAGGTATTACAGAATCAAAAGGTACGTTTGCTGAGAACATCCTTGCAACTCAGTTTGTGACAGGAGAGAAAATGGAAGGCTCTAGGAGCGATTCCGAGTGCCTGCAGTTCGCTTTTTCATCAACGGGAGGTGTAGGTTTGTAAAGCTTCAGAAAATCCAAGCCTTGCTGTCTCAGATGCTCGAGTTCAGTTCTCTCTGGGCTGAGCAGTTGCAGTTGCTGCAGAAGCATTCAGACTTCACACTGTTAATGAGTTGTTTAGGGTGACACTGCAGGAAGACACTGGAGTTCATTTGCTTATAAACATCTCTGCAGGACAGAGAAGCTGGAGCATATTCTGTGCATCTCTCAGTTTTACACTAATATTGATCCATGTAAAGTTTGCCAATATTTCTGCATGTTTTACCACTTCCACCATTCCTTTTACTCCTTTCTCGTGTACCTGGAGAGCACCCTATTAACTCCCCTCATCCCTCCTATCCAGTTTTGTCCTTTAAGACCTCAGTTAGGCCAAAATCCCCCATATATCCTTCAAAGGACCACATTTCCCAAGAACTAAATATGAATTCACAGAAAAATAAAACTAGATAACATAGGAAAGAACATCTGCAAAGAAGTAATGCATGAGCCTTTGTATGAGCTCCTTAAGTGGCAACATAAACCCTACTTTTCCCCTCAGTCTTCAACATTAGCTGTTGACATACTGTACTTTCAATAGTCTTTCACCAATAGTTCTCAAAGCAAACGCATTAGTTTCATTTTAGCTTTTCCAAAAGAATGGTATAACCTGAATGATTATTTCTAGAGTTGACTCACCCAGAACAAAATTCCTACTCAAGAGTTCATGGGGACAAAGCTAAGGAGTCAGCCTATGAGTGAAATTCAGACCCAAAGACTCCATAGGCTGTAACTGAACCAGAGACAAGCACTTCTCCATAACTGAGCAGGGACTAATGGCCCTGAACTGAGCTTAATTAAAGCTCCCAGGCCCACATATGTGGGGAGCCTCAGGTGAGGCTGGTCATGGCCACTGAGAGTTTTTAGTACAGATGGTAAATTGTGTGAGGTGATTGATGTGACTGGGCAGTCTTTCTCTGTATCGCAGCTGGTGAACTTCAAGTTACAGCCAGCTCTGGGAAAAGGACAGTTTTCTTCTTATGGTTCCTCAAATAAAACTTCAAAGATCCTCACAGTCTAAAGTTCCCTGAGCTTCAGCTCTGATCCAGAGAGGAAGGTGACATCATTATTTGAGCCTTTGATAGTCTTCACTATTCTTTTTGTGGTGATCTCTTACAAGAAGCAGCTATCTACAGTGGTTTTTTCCCCAGATTCCTTCAACATAAAATATCAGAATGGCTGCATGGATGCTCAAAGGCTTTTGTCCACGGTCTATATTAAGTTTCTTAAGCTTTTTTCTTGAGATTTACTGGGTAATTTGCTGAGAGGAAAAAATAGCATCGACAGCCCCCAAAACTGCCCACATATGCCCTACAATGGTGTTACCCATCCAGATGGAGCAGCTCCATCTTTCCTTCCTTCAGTGTTCTTACCTGCACACTGGTGATGTGTTAGAGCATGAGGCAAATTCATCCCTCACCATGGTTGCCCCAGTTTCTCTGTATGTCCAGGTAGGTATTTTTGAGTGGATTAATTTTGATGGACATCTGCGAAATATTTGTTATAATTATTATAACTAAAAAACTGCCATTTAAAACAAAACAGCTCAAAATCTGTTGCAGTTTTTTGTATTTCGTTTCCCCCACCACCCCCATCTCTCTCTGAGCTGTGAATAGGAGTCTTGGGTAGCACGAACTGAGAGGTGTTTGAAATGCAACATTCTCCATCCTTCTGAGTCATTGCTAGCCATCAGATGCTTTTTTGAACACTTGTTTTCATTGCTATACTTTGAAATCAAATATGGCCTCATGTTATATTCTTATTAAAAACCCATCCCTTTAAAAAATCTAAAACCAAGCTGTTCCCTCTTTATTGCAGACAAGTCATTTTAAAAACAAAATCTGGGTCCATAAAATGAAGCACCTGTTTGTGTTTCTCTAAAACAAGCCTGGTAACATAATCCACTATTTTAGAGCTATAAACAGAAATGGATGCATTTTTCATCTGCGTTTGAATGAAGCAGCAGAATCACAGAATGACTTGGGTTGTAAGGGACCTTAGACAACATCTCTTTCTACCCTCTGCCATGGGCAGAGGCACCTCCCGCTAGACCAGATGCTCAGAGAGTGGTAGCGTTTTTGCACACCTTCAGTTGAATAATCTCAAGTGTTTCTTGTATTCTGGTGATTTCACACAAAGCCCTCCCAAACCGGTGTGCCAGCCCGTTCCCAAGTACTGTGACCAAACCGTGGCGCACTGACTGAACGGCGTGGACTGTGAGGATCAAACTGTGCAGGTGTTGTAACCCAGCCATGTGGGTCCTTCGGCCAAAGCTTACCTGTTCGCTGGCAGCGCTGCACAGCTGGAGGGAACAAACACCACAGGGACCGTGGCATCGAGCTGGTGCTGCGGGCCCACGGGCAGGTGCACCGTGACTGACTGCGGGGCGGGCTTACCGGGCTGCACACCCACACCGGCCGGGCCACACAGCTGTGCCAACCTGCCGCACGCAGACACGGCCCCGCGCAGCCCCCAGGGCCGCCTGGGCTGCTCTGGCTTTGGGAAGCGAGCCCCGTTCCCAGGTTTCTGGGCACAGGCACCGGTGCCATCCCGATCCCGGCCCCCTCGGCCCCTCGCAGCCGCCGGACTACATCTCCCAGGACGCAGCGCGGCGCCGGTACCTTTAACGCCCCCTGGCGGCAGCACGGGGCGCTCCACAGGCGCGGCGGGAGGGCTGAGGCGAGCGGAGCCCGGGCGGCGTCGAGCGGGGCGAGGGGCGCGGGCTGGAGCCGCTGCCCACCGGCCCCAGAGCCGGGGAGGGCTGCGGGAAGGGGTAGTGCGAGCTCGCCTGTGCGAGGAGCCGCGCCGCAACCATGGGGAACCGCGGGATGGAGGATCTCATCCCGCTGGTCAACCGGCTGCAGGACGCGTTCGCCGCCATCGGGCAGAACGCCAACCTCGACCTGCCGCAGATCGCCGTGGTGGGGGGGCAGAGCGCCGGCAAGAGCTCCGTGCTGGAGAATTTCGTCGGGAGGTGAGCAGGGGGTGTCCCCGGGGGGAGCGGGCAGAGCTGCCGCACGGCCAGCGCGGTGCGGGGGCAGCGCCGCGGGGTCCGCGGGCAGCGGACAGAGGCAGAGGCTGGGCACGGGCAGCCGGGGCGGGCAGTCCGAGCGCGGTGCGGGGACAGCGCGGTGCGGGGACAGCGCGGTGCGGGGACAGCGCTCCGCTCGCGGCTGCTCGGCTCGGCGCGCGTGTGGTGCGCGGCAGCGCTGCAGGACGCCCGGGCGCTGCGGTGCAGGGGCACGGGGAGGCGCGGGAGGGACGCAGCGAGGAGGGGAGGGCTCCCTGCCTGGGGGCATTCCGCAGCGGGGTCCCCGCCACTGCCGCACCTTGGCGGCCGGTGGGAGCCCCCCCTTGTCCGGGCTGTTACGTAACGGAGGGGGCTGAAGTGGCCGTGGGGAGCGGCCCTGTCCATCCCCTGCTCGGTGCGGGGCTCAGAGATGGATGTTGTCGCTGCGGGGGGGTGATGCGGAGGGTGTTTAAGTTTAATCTGCTCCGTCCCCCTCCCCCAGCCCAGGCTCGCTGTCCTCCATAGCGGATGCCATGTCAGGAGCTGCGGGGAGGCTGTAGGAAGGACGGAGTTATAGCTCTCCTATATGCTCAAATCCCCGGGTACTACCATTTTGTGACAGGCAATATACTGATGCCTTCCCTTCATGTGACCTTCGCATTCATCATCTGCAACTTGAGTAAATTGCAGACCGCGCTGCCTGGGTATCTGCTCCAGCGCAGACACACAACACCTGGGAAGGGGTGGGGAGGGGGGGTGTTCCTCACCTTGTTCCTGGCCTTGTTAATTAATTGTATTAAGTTATATACGGGTTTTAGTTATCAAGGTGGTTTTTTATGCTATGAGGAGGACACAGGTTTATGGTGACTTGCCTTAAAAGCAGTGACTGCTGATACCTGGTCAGATGCTTGCGTGGGTTTTTCTCTTTCAGCAAACTGCATTTGTGACAATATCTATTGGACCTCGTTCCCCCACCCCCACTTTTTCTTTTAAGACGGTTGCTGTTGGGTGGCTTCTAAATCTTTTCCACTGTCAGAAGGGTCTGTCGTGTGGATTAACTGCTTGTTTAGCTACAAGTAGCCCCAAATTCTGGACCTAGGCAAGGATATCTTTGAGCAGTGAGTGCAGGGTGTGCTGTGTGTACTAGGAGAAAAGCATGGGGATTGTATCAGTACAAAGAAAGCATGGTCAAAATAAAAATTTTTCTTCTTTACTGTAGATTCAAAGAGTTTTGAAAAAAATTTATAAAATTTAAAGAGTTTGGGGTCTTTTCTAGCTAACTTCCAAAGGTCCATGCAGTGTATCCCCCAGAGATGCTGGGATCATGCCAAGGCAAGGACTTTGCAGTAACATTTTACTGATCTTCAGGTCATAGTCCACGATCTGCTTGTTTGTCCATAGTCACAGAAAAAAAAAATAATTCCTGCCACCCAAGTGAAAAACTTGTTGGACTGTAGCTTTCTAAGAAGGGGCAAATGGATCTTCTGAAGTCCGGAAGCAAAACAGGTTCACCTGTTGGCTCTGCTGTTTTCATGCTTTCTAAGTACTGGCAGTCAAACCTCATAAATCCTTTTTAGAGGATCTGTGCAGGCAGTGCTGCAGTGGTGTCATAGATACTGTAGGGCTGCTGGGCCAGAGGAGCAGGAAGGAAGGAAGGACAGTCGGAGTATTGGGGTACACTGCTCCTCTCCTTTAGGCCAACCACACAAGGGCATTTACTAATCCTTGGTGCATCTCCACTGGCACCAATTTAGAACTGGGGATTTTATCTGCTTGGTGGAAAATATATGAATTCAATTGTTTACTATCTCTTTCTGATGACTCTTATCACAGGAGAACTTGTGACCTCACTGTGTCCCATCAGCTATCTCTCTAGCAGCAAGTTTTAGTGCTGTGGCTTTTAGAAAATGAAATAATGAAGGGTCCCCTGAGCAGGAGCTGAGAGCTGTCTGTAGAAAAGCATTTAGAGGAAATAATTGGAGGGGAAATAGAAAATGTCAGTGTGAAGAGGTCTTTCTTCATTTGATACCCTTGAGTGCTGGCTAGTTTAGAGACTGGTAACTTGAGACCTCTTACCACAGAATGTATGTGTATGTGCTGCAAATCCCAATCCTGTTAAAATAGTGTTGGGGCCCTGCTGTAATGTATAGTCTCTTTCCTTTCTGTGTGGGGAGTGGAAACCATGATAAGGAGCTATGGAAATAGTACCCAGAATAAGCAGGGCTGCTCAGTGTAATTGTGATAGGGGCTGTTTTCTTGTCTGAATAGCCATACAAAGAAATTGTGTGTAGATCTACTGTGTACAAATACAATTATTGCTGTAGTGTGCACATGACATATGTCACTGCTCCAACTTGATACCAGGATGGTGGTGCAGCAGCTATTGCTCAGCAGCTGCTGGCTGCACAGTGAATGTGAGTGCTGCTGAGCTTCTCTCTGAGTGGATGGGAATCTGTGCAAGAACGAATGCTCATGTGGTTGGTACTGGCTGATGTGTGTGATGCAAACACTTCAGCAGAGGGGCTGGAGGCCCTGCCAGGGCTGTTTTCCTGCTCGGGACCTGACGGGCTCCTTTGAAATTGTCATCAAGTCACGTTTCCCTAACACGACAGCACACTTACCCCCTGCCACACCTGTGTTGAGGCTCTGCAAGGCTTCAGTCCAGGGCTGCTGCAGGCACTTTGCAGCAGCACCGAGTACCACACATGCTGGAAACCTCCAAGCAGGGAGGAATGATTCTGCCTGCAATCAGTGTTTAGTTACATGTCTTACCAAACAAATATTTTTTTTCCTTCTGAATGCGATGGTTTACTAGCTGCTGCTAATTGCTCTTTCAGTGACACTTACTCTGCTGTTAACAGATTATCTAACAGTGCAGAGCTTGTATTTATAATACCAGATGTCAGTGTGGCTGCTGTGTGTGCTTTTGCTGCTGGAGTCTCATCATGGTGGCTTGGATACCGGCTGGTGGTGATAAAATCACTGAAGAAATGCAAAACCATGTAGAAGCCAAACAGGTGACACATCTCTCCATAGACTGGTTTATTCTGGGCCCCAGAACTGGAAGGAAGGTTAATCGGGTGAGCTCCAGGCATTTCCTGTTGGTGTGGTTATAGGCTTGTAGGATAACTCAGGTTGCAAGGGACCTCAGGGATCATTTAGTCCATTCTTAAGGTGTTGTTGCTTCCCTGCTGCCTCCTTTTCCAAATAAATAGGTCTTGGAGCAGGCACCTGTACCAGCAAAATTGGTCTGATAAAAAGAACAAAGCATGTGGTATGTGCTAATTTGACTTGAGAGTCCAAATGACTGAGGAAGTTACATGAGACAGCCCACAAGGCTGTTTGTATAATCATCCATGTTCATGCCACTCTTACTTTGCCATGTGAAAATAACAAATATGTTTTCTTTAAATCCTATGATCTCAGAGCACTGTTGCACAAATCTTTGGATTTGTGGGAGTATTACTGTTATCTGTGCTTCACAAACAGGAAAACTGAAAGCACTGGGCTGTGTTCAGCTGGCTCCCCAAATGTGTGTGCCTTGTCGTGGTGGTGTCTGATCCAAGGCAGAGTGCTGCTCAGCCCTGCTGGGACAGCTGCATTGCTCTTCATGGGGAAAACAAGGCACCTCTGACTTCTCCAGAACAGATGGTTTCAGGGGGCTGCTGAGGAGGCAGTGACTAAGGGCTGGGAACAGTGGGTGGAAGGACTTGAATGGAGATGAAACCATCTTGTTTATGATCAAGGGACTTAAGCAGTGCCAAAGTTGTGGGAAGTGAATAAACATTTACTTGACCCCAGACCTGAGCTGGAATCTGGTACCCCACAAGCATCTTCTCTTGGGAGCTGTGCACCCAAAACAGGGATACTCAGCAGTCTGTCACCAAGCTCTGATGGTATATGCTGAATTCCCTGATGTTTGTGTGTTGCCCAGAAGGAATCAGGAGACAGGTGTGGACCTAAACTCAACCATGTTGGGCTAACCTTGCTCCTCCTAACACACTGAAATTTCCACATGGGTAGAAGAGCAGGGAAAATGCAGCACTGCAATGCCTGTGGCAGAGGAAACGGTAAATACCCATTAGGCATATCTGCAGTAATTGCCACGACAAAATCAGGCACGAGCCTGGCAGCAAGTGTCTCTTTGCCTTTTTGTGTCCCGTACTGGTGATGCAAAGCTAGATCCTGAAGCCACAGGGTTTAGTTTGGCTTCAGGTCTAACTTTGAGGAGCAACTTAATACCTTCCCCAGCCATTTAGAGATAAATACACCCCCGAGGTATGATGAGGGAATGCCTTCCTTGATAACACATACTTTGCTTTGTTATGGAAAGCTTCCTTAGCAAAATATCTTCAGAGGCCAACAGCAGTATTTAGCAACTGGGTAGAAGTGAAGGATCCTAAAGGGATGCATAGAGAGATCCAGATATTTGGCCTGTTCCTGCAGGAAAACTGTTTTGTTGATGATCTTTGTACTTCTAAGTTGCTCAGGCTTCTGATGCAGTACGTGCTTTGTGAGCTTGAGTGTTGAGAACTGAGTGTTTAAATCTTGTAAAAGTCATAGCTACGTTATGTATAGATTTGGGATGTCTGTAATACTGGGCAATGCTGAGCATCATTGCAGTACTTCAGGAGCAGATTGAAATTTAAACAAGAAGATACATTCACGATGTGCTTTGGCCCCAAAAGAGGTTCTTAAGTGTGATTCTTCTAAATTTTTGAGGGTTCTGCTTTGAGATGTATGCAGGCAGAGAGATGATTAATTGCAAATCATGGACCCTTAATTGTTGTATGAAAAATACATCTTTGAGCCAGTCAAATCCTGTTGTGCGTTTGCAGCTTAAAGACACAGGCACTGCTTGTGAACTGACTTATTTAGGGTTGCAGTGAATGGTGCGACAGCCAGGAGCAGGATTCTGCTGCTTAGAGAAATAAATTGTGATCAGATAAGTCCTACAAATGGCAGCCCATCTTTGGTCTCCAGTGAAGAAAATACCTATTTTCATCTTGGATTAATTGGGGAAGGAAGAAAATATGGAGCACTGGGGGAAATGGGTAATGTGCTACAGCAGACCCCAAGATAAAATAATTTCATTTAAGAGAAATCTGTAGAGCTCTGAGCAAACACTTGTGGGACGAGGAATGCTAGAAGGAGATAGATAATGAAGTTAAAACATAACATGGATGGGTGTGAGGGAAAAACCCCTGAATTTCAGTGTTTGTAGATGCAGCAGCAGTGTCTGCCTGTGTTTGTTCTCTCTAGGCTTGTTTTAATCCTATAGGGGTTGGCTCAAATAAGTACAAGTCTAATATTTTTTCTACTTCCTGCAGCAGTGACATGTTCTCTGCAGATCTTGCTGTCTATACCTTTCAGCTTAACTCTTTAGTGATGATCTCGTGCTTCTGGTAACTGCCCACTAGCCTTATATTCTCTAGAAGAAGAGGTCTTTATGGCATGTCTCAGATCATGTCAGAACTTACCCAGGGAAAGGAAACCAGTTGTATCTCCAATGGGAACGCTGATGCTCAGTGTTTTGCAAGCTGGTGTTTGGACCTACTGGTGTGTGAAAATGACAGGTTGCCTTGTCATTGCTGGAATTCATCACCTGATAGCTGACAGATCAGGGATGCTGCATTTCCTTGTGTGGACTCTTCCTTGTTAGCGTGATAATCCTCAGGTTGAGAGTCTTAGAACATCTTGAGTTTTGATTAGTCCTTGCTGTACTTCGAGACAAGTAAATGTGGAAATTTTTGTGTGTTTGCTCAGGATGCAGTGATACAAGGCTGTAAACAGGATACAGAACCATTGAGGAAAGGAGTCAAAAGTTCCCAAAAGCTAAACTGTCAACTGCCGCTGTTTTTCAAAACTTAATATGCTTATCGCACAGTCAAAAAAACTAAATAAAACCAGGCAAGGCAAAGATGACCTACTGTTTTTAAAGGGTACTGATTGTTTTCAGAAGCCATACAATACCTTTCTGGGAATGCCAGGCCAAGTCCTTGACCCTGACTTTTCCAGATGCTCAGACCAGGCAGAACCCTGCTAGACTTAAATAGAAGGAGTGGGAGTCTGTCTGCAGTACCTCCTATCTGAGGCAGCTTCTGAAACTGTTATTCTAAGGCAGGAAGTTAATCCCCTTCCTGATCTGGCGAATTCCCGAATGTCCCTACTTTGTACTTCAAGTTTGAGTCTGTCTGTCCAAGTGTTGAGTAAAAATTCGGAATAAGGTTTTTTAAGATGGATCTTTTTGAGGAGAAATGGAAGCAACTTACAACTTAGCATAAGTTAGTCAAGAAAACAGTTCTTGCTGTGTTCTAGCTACTGGAGTGAAACTTATTAGGATGCCTTGAGCAGTGAGTTTATTGGACAAGAACTCCACCCATGTGAGCCAGTACTTAGATTTTTGTTTCAAGCAGTGCATTTGAGTGGCAAAACCAGAAGAGTTAGTGAAGGGGTGGCAGGCAGTCATCTAGAAGCATATGGTGTTCAGCCTATGTGCTCAATGTAAAATTGGTTTTGAGGTGGTGTCTGTGAAAGGAGATTTACTGATAATATGTGGGATAAACCTACTTCCTTGATATGCCACTTAAAAAAAAAAAAAAAACACCCAAAAAACTTTGAGTGTAATACTTTTTTCCTTGGACTCACGGATCTGTAACCATATGAGTCACAGTACTGCTAGCTGGGAGGAGAGATGAAACTAAATCTGGTCCAAAAAAACCAAAACCCAAACCCAGAAATCTAGTCATGCATGGTAGGAAAAATAGCTTACTAGTGGGACAGCTTCTCATTCTACTTGAAATTTTCTCTTCCTGGTCTCCGACCTGGTTTTCCACATTCTGATAGAAAGTGGAATCTCGTGGTTAAGAAATATTGTCTCTGATTACAGGCAAATGGAAATGGACATGTTCAGCCTTGAGGTAGAATTCTGTTCTTTGCTCTGAAGCTAAATTCTTAGTGATTAATTTTTATACCTTTTTCTCCATCCTTAAAGGAGAGGCTGTTGGTGTCTCTCATGTCATGTAGGTCTATATCATTAATGGACACTTGAAATAACACTGGAAAGGGTTAGACATAAAGTGATAAACTGTTTTTCTTAACAATAAATGAAAACTCTGCAAGGATGGCACTGCAGAGCCCTTGCAAAGGCCTGCCTTCTCCCTGGAAGTGTTGTGCCAAGAACTTTTGCTCTTCATGCAGGTTGATTTGCTCAGTATTTTGCAGGTTATTTAGGTCTTCTCTGCAGAGGTTGGGTCTGGTGCAGCCACCTTTGGCTGCTGGCATAGATCAGGTGCAGGATTTGAGGAGTGAGAGTGTTCTTAGAAAGCACCGGGAGATGAGAGGCTGCCCTAGATGGCCTGGTAGCACTTGAATTTTTGAGCATGGTCTTTCAGGGCAGGGATGGGTAGCACAGCCCTACAGAGGAATGAGCCCAGGGTTTTGTACCTAGGGACTTTCAGCACTTGGATGTTCTGGTCAGGTTTGGAGGTGGTCAGCCTGCAAGCAGGACTGGTTCTGAAAAACTGCAAAAAGTTATTTCTCTTAATTTACATTTATCTGTGATCTATCTAAAGCACACTTCATGCCTATTTTGGGGTGACTTGATGGACTTTAGTTATGCAAACTGGATGTGTTGCTCAGAACTAACTACTATAGATACTGGGGTAGCTACGAAAAGAGGGCTGAGAACATTTGAGTGTTCACTGACAAGCAGGCAAGACTGCATCGAAACACTGTGATGGGCAACAGAGGGCACAATTTAATGTTAGATACTTAAACAGTTATTCCAGGTGACTTGTCGATACTTTGTACTTAGGTCCAGCTTTTTTTTCAAAGTCCTATTAGGGAATATTTTAATAATAGTTGAATATAAAGTGGCTCTGTAGTTTTCTGAAGCTGTCTTATGTAGGTGGGCAGACTTGCTGGTGTTTGCTTCTTTTGTGACCTTCAGGTTTGTCACAGCTCTGAGCCTGGTGCTGACTGTAGTAGATAACTGCTTTGCTTTCTTTCAAGACACAGTACAGGAAGAATGAGCCCTGAGTCTGAAATCTAACAGTGTCTCTGTTTTCTCCAGAGCATCTGACATGGCAAGTTTTGGCAGACCCAGCCATGACCAAATGGAAGTGAGATGGTCTCTGGTTAGTAGCTTCTTGCAATTCAGCATAACATGCTTTTGGAAGCTTCTTGGAAGCAGACGTTATGCAAGCTCCTCAAGCTGTGTCTTGCTGACTGGAAGCAAACTTGCCAGCCTCTGCCATTTTTCTGCAAGTCTTGTGACTTGTGTGGCTTTTCTTAGAGCCCTGGCCACAGCAATTGAGTGAACAGAAGAGTAGTGTAGCTTTTGTATTGAAAACAGCAATTTCTGACATGGAAGTTTGAGGGTATTTTTTTCTCTAAAAGATGCTGTTTCCCTAAATGCTTCTGGAGAAAAGTATGAAGAATCCCAAAACTTCTAAGATCTGCATTGTCATCTCTTCCCTTCCTAAAAATCAGGGCTTAGTCTCAAAACTATAAGCTCTGCTAAAATACTTGTTTTGCAGTCGCAATGAACAATAAATGAGGTTTGGAATAAACCCAGTACCTCACTTGTGATGGAAATGGGAATTGAGCTTGAGTCTCTGGGGCTGAAAATACTATTTTAATAATGTATTGCCTCAACAGTCTCCTTTAACTCTCCCTTACCTGTTTCTTACGGCTTTAGGCTGCATTGTGGCAGCCATGTGGAAGGGCAAAGAGTTAACAACCATAACAGACATGGGAAGTGCTGGGCTCCTGTCTGACTGCTCCGACTGTCATTTTGGGGCTGGGAAACACTCTCACTGCAGGAGTGGCCAGTGTAGTGTATGTGATGACTGAGAGAGGACACAGCCAGTGTTAATCTGATACTGCTGTGGATTTTGGCTGCAAAGCCACGCAGTATTGCTGTAATGCTGTATAAAAGCTGATCATAAATTGCAGCTGTATTTCAGAGTAGTTTTTCAGCTGCATTCAGACCCTTTCGTATATCAATAGGCAGAAGTCTGCAGAGATGCTGAACAGTCGGTTCTCAACATCTGCAAATGTTTCCACAGCTCCGCTAACTTACCCTGGAGAGCACTAGGAGAAACTACAATTTTTCCCTTTTTTTTTAAATTGAGAATGGAGATCCAGGGATGGGGGAGGTGGTGCTGAATTTCTTAGAACAAAGCAAGAGGCACCTAAAGGCAAAAATCTTGAAGCCTTTGTTCGTTTCCTCCTCTTTGTCTTCCTGTCACTCTTACATGTGTAAAGACAGAGTAAGTTACGTAGGACCTGGCTCAGGGCTCTTACAGATTAACAGGCTGTTTCAGCCTCAAGAGCTCTTCCTCATCCAAGTAGTTACAAACTTCTAAAAATGGGGCTTATAATGACTCTCCATTTGTCACCTGCCTTCCAGTACAAGAACAATTCCCTGTCAGCAGGGGTGTATATCTGATGACCTGTTAGTTCAGAATTAAACCAATAAACAACAAAAAAACTCTAACCCTCACAGGTTTTATGCTGATGTTTAGCCTTGCTGACTTGACACTGCTCTGGGTCAGGATGGGACCCCTTGATTCTAATACATGTTAGGTTTTCTCTCTTTCTGGCTGCTGTGATCTCTTGTGTAATCTCTGGCTATTTCTTAAGCTGATTGTGCTTTTACTTTTAATAGAAGCTCCTCTATGAATAGCTGGGAATTGTCTGAGCGTTGTGGTGGCCCTGAGAGGAGATCTGTCACGGTGGGGTTACAGCTATGGTGAGGAGGAGGTTGGTACGTTCTGAAATGCAGAATACCCTCAGGGACTGGTGCATGACACGTGTCACACTGCAGAGCTGATGCTACAGCTCCAGCACTGAAACTCAGGTCACCTCTTCTACATCATGCAGCTCTCAGCAGAGATCCCAGCAATAAACTTCTTCCCTCTGGGCTATGTTACTTTGATTTGTTCCTGTTCCTAAGAATTACTCTGCTTATGCTTATTCATACAAGATGTGTTTGTTACCTCAGGCCTGCAAACTACCAGGCACCCCAAACTCTTTTTGGAGAAAGAGGTCCATTTCCTGAATGAATTTGTATAGACTACTGAAGGAATGATATTTAAAGAGTGCTTACTGCAAAAGAATAAGTGAGTTATTGCATTGGCATTTGATATTTTGCCAGCTTCTTCTCGGACAAAACTGAACTCATACTGGACACCTGGAGGGGCAAAAGCAGATGTCTTAGAAATCAGTGTATTAGTTTAAACAAGTGGAGTAGGGTTACAAGGGGGAGAAATTTAGTTAAACCCTTTACTTGTAGAAAATAAGGGAAGGAAAGGAAGGCTGTAAGACGGTGGTCTGTCCAAGTCACTATGCCACAGTTTTGCTATGGATTCAGAATTTCAGAACGGCCACTGGCAAGGCAACACCTGTTTTGATTTTTTTTTTTATTTGTTTGTTTGAATTTGAGCCCAGCCTTTTTGTCACCTCCCATGGTCACTGCCCAGATTTGACTAGAGCAAAATGTTCCTTGTGACATGAGAAGTGCTGTTCCACTGGTTGGTCAAAAGCACTTTGGCAGGCGCATTGGAACCAGACAGGAGGTCAGAAGCTCCTCTCTTCTGGGACTATTGATCCAATTTTTGTTCTGGTATAGCCTGAAATGGAGATGTCTTGTGTGTTTTTTTAAGTGGAGTTTAATGGTTCTGACTTTGCACTAGAGGTGTTTGCGATCAGTCTGCTGAGTCTTCTTCAAGGGCTTCAGAGGCAGTGCCTCTGCACCATGTTCCTAGCCCGGGTTGATCCTAATTATATCTGGAGCTGCAGAGGTGCAGTGCATAGCAAGGAGCCTGGCACTGTTCCTGCATACTTCTTCAGGCAGAGCAGAGATGTAAATTGGCATCTTAAATTCCCTCTGCAGGACAGCCATGCACTGTGGGAAGTTTGGTCGGGATGCCTGAGTGCAGCATAACTCTGTTACCCCATGGAATTCTGTCCTTCCTGCCGGGCCTGTTGGAAGGGAAGCAGGATACCTCCCCATCCACAGCACACTCTGCCTCTTACCACTGATCTGAGATAAGCTATCAGGGTACATGCATTCAGCTTTTTAAACCCACCACCAATGTGTAGCCACTAACAGCTCGTCATGGCTACCATCCTTCCTCATGCAGCTTCCATTTGGGTTTGTATCTGTGGGCTCATCAAAGTGACTTTGCCTTTCCCAATGAACTCTTTCAGTTGTCTGTACCCTTTAAGGAATTCAGGCTCTGGGCAGCCTGTCTCCTTTCCTAGCACACAGTGCTGTCTGGGAGTGGAGGAAGTGTCATGCTGCAGTGATGAAATGTGCCTCCAGCTATGTTTGTTCTTCTCTTGGGTCTTGCAGCAAATACCAGGACTCCAGAGGTGGAGTTTTGACAAGAAATCTAAGATTATACTTAGCACCAGTATTTGATATCTTTGAATTTGCCATTGTACCTGGTTTCCTTCTCTGAAGGAGAGAAGGACAAAAAGGGGGATAGCCCCTTTTTTAATCCAGAACCTCCATGTGATGAGTAGTGTGAATATAAGTCACTCGTGCACAGTATAATGGTGCCTTTGAACACAGGAGAGCATCTACTGCTGGGCAGCCTTTAGTCTGGGCTCTGCTGCAGCCTGGCTGCAGAGATTAAGACACTGGTGGTGGGAAATAGCAAGGTCAGCCTGCTGCTTGTCAGTCTTAGCATCCATTAATCCTAGGGTGTTATTGTGGCTGTGCTTTCCCATCAGCCATTCCTGTCCCAGAGTTTTAGTGTACAGCTTGTCCTTTTGTTTTCTCACAGCTCAAGTTGCAGGTGCTGAACAGGTCATGTTTTTCAAGGCTGCAACCCTTCTGTTACAGTAGAGCCAGGGGTTGTCAGTAGATTTGTGTGTGCCAAAGCAGAGCAGTGTTGCTGCAGTGTTATGACAGATCAGTGCAGCTTGAAAAAGAGACAAAGATGCTGGATCATAGATTTACCTTTCTGGCCTTAAAAAACCCTATTTCTTCACTACTGCCATAGGGACTGAACTAATTTGATGCTCTGGGGTGTTGCTGCTGCTTGGTATTGTCTTCTTGGAGACTGTCAGGAAATCACAGGGAGAGTCTGCAGTAGCAAGGAGATTTTTGCCACGGTATACGTGCTTTTGAAGTGGCAGAAGGAAAACTTGCTTTTGTGCTGTGATGGTGAAAATTAAGCAAGGCAGACATAAAGGTCTGGTTTACAATTTCTGGGGTGGAGAATACATCATGCAGTGCAATATTTCTGGTGTTACGTTTTTTTTTCTTTCACATGAGTGAAACCAGCCTTGTTTCCTTTCTCCTGGGATTGTAATTCTTGAAATCAAAACTGCATTTTCCACAAATGTGTAATCCTTACTGCCACATCCATTCAGGATACACCAGGCTGCTTATTCTCTTGAGTTCCTGATATTGTCATGCACAATCAGTGCTGTATTGTTCTTTACCTTGAATATCCCAAGGCAGCAAGCAAAATCCAGGAGTTTGTTTTCTATTACTCAGAAAATCCTAGAGGAAGCTGCACAGAAGCAGTGCTGCAATTTCCCACTCTCTCCAGGCTCTGCTTCCCCAGCTCTGCAGCCTGGAGTCAATGCGGCATTTGCTATAACGGGCAGTGACTTTTTGAGATCAGGCAGTGCACTGTAGGCTGTACCACTCTCTAAGTAAATCTCCGCAGTAAAATGCGGAGCTCCAAACAAGAAAATGCATTTACAGTTTTCTACCTGCAGAAACACAGAGTAAATTGGCTCACAAGTGCACGTGAGGTGCTGGAGTGCTCTGTTTTGATTTCCCGTCTGTGTTCTACGTCCTCACGTATTCTGGGCTAACTCATCTGCAGGAAGATAGCAGGGAGGGAGCTGGCAGATAACTCAACCCTCAAAATGGAGGAGGGGAAGAATATTCCTGATTAATTCTCTCACAGCAGAGATGAACTGAAGCAAATGACATTTTGGATGAGATGGTCGGGTTTGCATGCCGGGAGTGCCTCTTGTTTCTCCTCCAAACACTTGACCTATAGCTGTAGACACTTGCTTACAACCTCAGCAGCTTGGGGCTGGTGCCCACCAGTGAGGGATGCGGGAGCTGTGTGGACATCAAACTGATTTGTTTCTATGGAAACAGTAGATTTCACCATGCTTTAGGGAAGTAGGAGTGATATTATCCCTCTGGGCCTGCTTCTGGCTCTCAGATTGAATTGGTTGCTGCACAGCAATTGTAGAGCAGCAGCCCATGAAGGGATTATCTATCAGTCAGTGATCACAGTTAGGGAGAGAAACACGTGGCTCCAATCTGCTCCCATTGCGGGATTCCCAGGGTCACAGCCGTCCATGGCACTTAAAAACAAGGAGTTTAGCCTTGGTTGCTCATAGCCCCAAAGGAGGGCTGCATTGTGCTGCAGGCAGCTGCACCCAGACTCCAGCTGGGCTGGCTGAGGGAATGAGCTGTGCTTGTACCTCACCACAACTTTTAGGCAAGAGCTGAAAACTTGTTTGTGGTGTCTACAAGGTCTGGAGGAAGCTGGGATCTTTCAAGACAGACTTCAGGTGATGCTTGCTGATGAAATTGTTGTACATCCCATTTGTCGTACTCTTCTCAGAAGGTCCCAGCACCTGAAGTGCTGTGACTGGGGGTGATGATTTTTGAGACCTTTTTTTCAAAAATGAAAGGTAACCTCATGAAACCACAGAACGAATCAAAGCATGAATATAAACCTCAAACAGGTTCAAATAAGAGTTCTTACTAAACCCCCTATATTTCTAGTGGTCTGTAGAACTGAGTCTCTTCAAACAGGTCCAGTGCCCTTTTGCAAGATCCCAGTGCTGGTCCCTCTGAAGGAGTTAACCAACACCTCTGTATTTTAGGCTCTCAGGTCCTAAAGGCACTTACCTATCCAGGCTCTAGCATTGACTGAGAGGGAGAGCTTGGATTTCTAGATATAAGGCAGACAGTGGAAAACTGATGGAAAGGGTAATGCCTGTGTGTGTTTGAACCTTTTCCCAAGGTACTCCCTTGTTCCCTACAAATGTAGGACAGGACCTGTGTAACTGTCTCTAATGGGGAGAAATCTGTTTGCTCAGCTTCTGTCTGTCCTTACTGTATAAAGGGGCTTCCTATATTCCATGTTATGTAAACTGAGGGATGAAGGGCAGCTTCTAGCAGAAATTCTTGCTTTATGCTTTGTAATACAGTCAGTAAGTCAATTGGATGGGATAATCCTGGTTATGGATTTGCAGGGGTACATCAGAAGAATGCAGCAATATCTCTGCCTTACTTTCAGGTCATCTAAAAATATATCTGTAGACCTTGAAAGTCAGGCCAGATCCTACTGTAAGGTCTACCAAGCATAAAGCTGGGGTGTGCTGACTTCTTTGGAATTACTGTAGACATACAGCAGAAATGCCTGGGGCAAATTCTTGGCTATGCCAGTTTAGTCTGCAGGCTGGCAGGCCCCTGGGCCATAGACTAAAAGCATAAGAATGCCTGTGACTTCCTTGGAAGTCTCTTGCCCTGTGGAAGCAGGGCAGCCATGAAGGCTGTGTAGTTTTGCATCTGATTAACTGGTGCACAGCGTCTCCAGCACAGCCACGACTTGGCATGGTGAACACAGCTGTCTTCCAGATTTTGATGTCTCCTGAAGCTAGTGGAGTGTGAAACAGAAAAATCAGCCCAAAGGATTCAAATGAAAATAAACAATAGCAAAACCTACCTTATCCCACTGCTTCCAGCAACCTGCATAGAGGCATGTGCAGGAGGGGGGCTGAGATGCAGAGAAAGGAGATATGGAAAGAGTGAGTGAGAGAGGCACTGACTGCCATGGATGGCTCCTGGGAACCATTCTGTGTGGTCAGAGGTAAGCCAGAAAAGCAGAATTTAGTGTGCTCGGGGAGGAGAGAGAGAGCTGTTTCCAAGAGAGCATTCGTGTAAAAATTGCTGTGTGCTTTCCTTCTGGCTTTAGCAGTGTTAAGGAAGGTGCTGCAGGGCAGAAGTCTGAACATGACCACTGCAGCTGAAATATCAGTGATGTGAGAGAACTGAGCTCCCTCAGCCCACACTTGTTTCAACAAACACAATCTGAGTGGGAAAAACACATTTTTGATGTTCAGGGCATGTGGGTCCTTCCAGAGACACAAGAGCACATGAATATGACAATGCCTTCCAATAACAAAAATCTTTGTCCTTTTCTGTAGGAAAGATCTGGGCATTACCAAGAATTACCCAGACAACAGTACTGGACACTGTCACCTCTGTATATGTAGTTCAGTGACCAGTAATTGTGTTGTGTCCCAGGGTGAAGAGACAAGCTGATGATAAAATGGCTGAGATGGAAGCTGGAAATTCAACTTCTGTCCCTTCATGGTACATCATTTACCCCAAATGTCAGTGAAACAAACGTCACCATTATGCCTGTCCACGAGGAACTGGGTTTGATTTGCCAAACTCACTGTGTAGGCTTTCAAACAGCCAGGCATGCAGCTTTCTATGGAGGTGGATTCACTTGGAGGGGGCAGTCTCCTGAAAGGTTTCTTGTCTTTTCAGCAGAGCCTGTGGTGTGGGGTCATTGTGATTTTGGAAATGTTATGTTTTGCAATAAATGTAGGTTTCTGATGTGGCTTTATCGAGTTTATATGTTAACTCTATAAATACACTATATTTTCTTATGTTGAATGAAGTGAGAGCAAAGTGTGGGAAAAAGATGCAGGAGAGCTCCAGAACATAGCACGTCCTGGTCAGTGGTGAAAGTGGCACAGGAAACACAGCAAAGATGATTCTTGTGGTGAGAATCATGCCAGCTCTGGAGCTGGAAGTGGTGTGAACATGTAATACTACTATTGCTACACGTATTTATTACACTGAATTAACATAGTTGCTGTCCTTTTGTATTTGAAGACCTCAGTGCCTCAGTCTGCACAAAACCTCGGGCAGAACATCCCTCACTTGTTGGCCCTGCGCTGGTATCGGGTGCAATTCTGCACAAAGAAATAGAATAACTCGAGGCAGATTGGAAGAAGGTGCCAGCTTCAGAAGTTAGTTTCTACGTCATTCTCTACCCTCTCTGACTCGTGTTTGCAAATTATCCAGTGTTATAAATGTGTCCAGCTTATACTGGTACTTGTGTTTTGCCCTATTTGGGCTGTGAATTTTCTAGGACAGTCTCTGGGAACTCACCTTAAGCACAGCAAACTCCCACACTTGAGAGGCTGCTTGGCCCTTTTGCTTACTGTCTTGGGGAGCTGTACTGGGGAGAAGTGGTCAGGTGTTGGAGAGGCTGTTTGAGGGCCAGAACTATTTAACAAAGCAACTGTAAGTGTTCCAAGCCAGCACAATAGTGTTAACCTCCCTCTGCACTATTGTAAATAGGAACCCAAGGTACAAGGCAGTGGGAAGCCCTCTCTTTAATTTTTTTGTTTCTCCTAACATGTATATTATGATGACACTCATGAAGTATTGCCTGTCTGTATTTTTCACAATTGTTTTCTCGAATAATGAATCATTGTATACAATAATATTGCCAGTATACTGGAAAACGGTGTACTTACAATAGATCTTTATTTCTATATGTATCCATTGTGTGACCCGTACCAATTGCATCCTAAGAAGTTACATTATACTGAGTGCTTATGGAATTGCTCTTGTTCACTGTGGCTCAAGACTAGGCACACTTGTGCTGTGGAGATTGGCTGATAAATAACACACATCCTTTGGCTTAAAGTTATCTAAAGGTGCTGACCTTAATGGAAAAAAACATAGCTTAACTAGGAACAAGACTTATCATATGTTTATGACTCTGTATGACTGGTGTCCAAGTTCACGTGATGTAGCATGAAAGGAATAAGAAAGCTGAGGGCAGAGAAAAACAGAGTAGCAGTTTGATGGATGTTTTTGTTCATAATGCACCTGTTTTTAATGCTTGCTGTTCCTCTTGGCCTTTTGGGCCTGTCTGGCTTTTTTTTTAGTTGAGAATCGCTTTGGCTTAGGCAAGAGGAGAGCTCACAGAGCCAACCAAGTTAGCAGGAAACTCTGAATTTGCAATGCAACCCTCCTGGCAATCTGCTGGGTGGCAGAGGAAAGAAAAAATTTGTCCTTGTTCTTGTCTCACACCTGACTTATGGAATTGCTTATGAATGTACTTGCATGTTGCTTGAAGGATCAGACCAGGAAGGTGCTCCAAGGGCAGTCCTGCATCCTTCTTCCTTCTAGTAGAACTACATGATGTCTGTTGTGAAAGACCACCAGGAGTTAGTGACCAAGAAGCACAAAGCTCCTACTGTTTCTGAGGTGTTTGTTTTAGGAGTTAATATGATTAATAGTAAATATTTTTAGTGTGTGGTTAATGTGCCCTATAGGTGTCAGCCTGTGTGTTAAGGATTCATTTTGGTGTGCTGAACTAAGAACATGTTTGAAAATACAAGTGCTGTGAGATGAAGTGCTGTTCAGAGAAATGTATAAGCTGTCCTCAGAATGTGGCTTGTATGAAGATGTGAGTGTTGCTGATGGGTGCAGTGATCAGAAGAATCATGTGTCAAAGGTACCAATACCCCTAGATTGGCTTGGGATTCCTGTAAAGCACTGTGCCATCTTGAGCTAGGGAGGAACTCTTGATCTGGATGTGTGAGAATGATGAATTGTAAGCCTTGACAGATGAAAATTATTTGAAGCTTAAGCAGAAGCAGGTCTGAACTGTGTAACCAGACAGTAAAATCCATAGGGACAGAACTGTATTTCTTGTGGTGTATTGGCACAGTGCTTTGTGCATTGCATTTCTGATTGAGTTGCTGTCCCCGGGCACCATCAGAACACAGGAAGTTACAAATACTTGAATTGAAATACAAACAGCCGTGTGAAATTATGGAGGCTGTGAGAATTTTAATTTTCTGAAACTAATATAATCCAAACTGGGGATTAATCACATCCCTTAATACCCTATTCGTGTATAGATGTTTAGTAAGAAATCAAATTGAAATTAAATTATCAGATGCTGGTGTTCCCTTCTGTTCTTTGCAACTACTTTTATATCTTCATAAACTGCTTTTTTGGCTCTTTAATTGAGGCTTTACCTTCTCTAGTGCATTCTAGTTCAGGAATCTCAAAGGTCTGGCAAACAATTGACTGCAAAGATGCTGTGTTGGTTTGTCTAGACTAGGCCTAGGTTTGTATTTCAGAGCCCTCTACAAACAGCTTTCCGAGCCTTCCAGCTTCTCCAGAGTCAGGGAAAGTAAGCATTTGGTCTGTCTTCCACGTAAAACAAGAGATGGTACTGTGGACTCTATTTTGATTTTGACTGCTGAAGAGTTCTGTTGCAACTTCAGTGAAGACAATAATCATGCATGAAAAAATCCTTTCAGAAATACAGATTACCAGTGGATGGAGAAGGTGCAGAACTTGGATTTGGTGGAAAGAGGGAATAAATTATGCTCATATTTGCAGTGGAAGGGAATCTGTGGGGAAGGAGTTGCAGCCTGAGCTGATGTGTGGGGATGCCGTTAGTATGTTCCTGCCCTTCCTTGTTAAAAAGTTGTGGCTATCACTTCTAATACCATGGCTACAGGGTCACAGAGAGGTTTGCAAATATCAAATTGCTGGAATGAAACAGTGCTGTAAATGTTACAGGAATCTCTAAGCCTTAGAGCACAAACCTAAAGCAGTGATCTGGCACTTGTGGTAAAGCATGAAGGGACAGACTGGCTCATGCAATCATTTGTCTTGTACTTACCAGGATTGAGAGCATTTACTCCCACAAAGCTGGTGGACCAGGCACAACATGCCCCTAGTGATCACTGAGATGCTGTAAGACTTTCTCCTCCTCCAGAGATCTCAGTATCTCATTGAACAGGAAAACATCAGATCAAGTGTTTTATCAAAGAAGTAAACAAGTATTCTTTGGTGTAGCAAACTGTGTGTGTGCACACACAAATGTGCCCCTACTGCAGCAAACTAACTCATCTAAATACCTTTTAATGGAGACAGCCACATTTTCTTCAGTGTAGCATCAGTGAATAAACACAAGAAACATGTCCGAAAGTTTCAGTGTGTGCCTCTTCAGGTAATCCCAAGCTTTCCATATGGGTGTCTGTCCTACTTTTTTGATTGCATCTATCTTTGCTTCCCTTTCCATACAATATATGTTGAATTATACAATCTCCTTTGTTTTATGAATAGTCTGGGTAAAGTGTCTTTGGTTGATGATACTTCTAACTTTTAATCCTCTGTACTGTGCAAGTCATTAAATGAATTCTAAAACTTGTTTATAGAGCAAAGATGGGTTTTTTGTCACTAATAGCAACTAATAACCTTTTTGTCCTGTAGGATTCTGTTACCTAATGCATGAAGGCTTTTTGCATATAGTGTCTGGCTTTAGTTGAAAACTAAACAAACCAACAAAACAATTAAGGAAACCCCAATTCCCAGTGCCCTGATTATAAATGTATTGTTGCATGACATCAAGCTTGCTTTAATGTGTTTCCAAGGTGTTTGGATTTTGTTTCAGTGTTGCTCTACAGTGGCTGCTAGATTGGTTCCCTTCCCTTCAATATTTTTTATTACTGCATTACTAATGCAGCTTTCAGCCCAAATCTGCACTCTCATGGAGCTCTGCTTACGAAAATAGAAGTAAGACTGGAAGGGATGCTCTTATTGGGCTTGTTCTGAGGTAACTAGTCAAGAATATGTGTAAGCACTTCAGAACTGAGCATTGCAAAATATAACAATAAATGCCTTTTCAGGTGACTTGCCTGCCTGAACTCTTTCAGCCTAAGACCCCTCAAGATTTGTAACATTGGTTCTTTTTGTTGCCTTGGTTTAGAAGAGGAGATCTATCACTGGTCAGACCAAGAATTGACCTACCTCAATATCCTCTCTCTGACAGTTGTTAATAAAAATGAGTGTGAAATAGATAGAAATAAGTCTTCCAATAGGTGATGTTTTGGGAACTGTAGTTGATCTGAGCCTAGTTCTCCAGCTCTGATAAAATGCTTGGAATTGGATTGCAACAGCTGGTACCTCAATATCTTGATTCACAATTTTGAGTCAATAGCTAAGAAAGCTACAAGAAAATTAAGTATTTGTATTCCCTGAATGCAGCTCTGTTTTAGCTGCTACTTTGTGTATTTCCTAGATGAAGCCTAGCCTGGAGAAGTGGCACAGTGTTGTATTCCTGCCTCAAAGCACAAGAAAACAAATGTTGTCGTGCATTCCGTGTGTTACAAACAAAGCAACAGAAAAAGGACTTTCCAATTCTTAAGATAAAAAGTGCAGGAGGAAAGCAAGGGGTTGGTGCCCTCAACCTCAGTAACATACTTCAGGCACACTCATGTATAATGATGTATGTAATGAGGCTCTGATGTCTCAGACAGGGCAGCTAGAGGCTGCCTTGTCTCAGCACTCAAAGCCTTTATAAAGTTTTATCTCTGAAGACTTATTCCATCTTTCTTTTTCCTCCCTCAGCCTTGCTCTTTTACATCTCCCTTGTTGGAAGTGAATAAGCCAGTTAAACTCCTCTGCTCTTGCCTGCCTAGGTCACCTGGTGGTTTTTACCTGGTGTGTTGTCTTCCTGTTTCCAGCTTGGTGACATCACTTTGGGCTGCTCTTTCTGGAGCAGTAGCTGTGTGTGTGTAGCTCTTCCTTCAGGCTCTGAAGTGAACTCAGACTGTACTGGGCATATTGTGTGTGCTACATGTGCTCTGTGGTTGTAGTTTACTTGCAGCAGCAGTTTGTGCCCCCTGCAAGAGGGCGGGCAGGGCTCTGTACTCCTCATGCTCCTCAGCACTCAGCCAGCTCCCCGTGGAATTTACTAATCCCTACTTTTTAGTTTCTATGATTTGAAAGGCTTAGCTGGAGCAGGAGGAGGAAGGAGTTTTTCCAACAGACTGTAGAGAGAAAGGAAATGAAGAAGAATAGGAAATAACGTGAATACAATGGGATGATGCTGCATCAGTTGTCGGGTTTTTTAATAAAGCTTTTTGGCTGTAACTCCCGATAGGAGTCAAGTGTAGAGAAGACTTGAAAGTTGAAGTGCATGTACCTCCCAATAGTTTGTGGGTAAGAACACACATTCATTTTCTGATATTAGGGATCAGATTTGCATGTATTTTCACTCAGAACTAGAGCAGCACTAAAGATTGTTGGTTTAGGTGACAAAATTTGGCTTATGGATTTGTCATCTTGTTCTCTAGAGAACTTGGTGGTTTTTCCTTGGAATACCCTGGGAGCTACTTGAGTTAAGACAATAAATTGAATCTTTTTTTACTAATGCTGAAACCCAGTGTCATAGGTTGTCTGTCTATCTTTGTCTTGAGATTTTTTTTCTTAGTAGTTATGATAAGGACAGCAGAGAAATCGGGATTTTAACCAAAGCAGAAAGATTCAGGAAAACATAGTCCAGCATGAGTTGGATCTTGCTTCCTGTTGATTTCATGCTTATAAATGCAAGTGGTCCTTTTCTGCAGTAAAGCAGGATTTGATACTGCAAGTTGGAAACCAATAAGTAGAGGACTGTCTCGGTGTGCTGGAAAGGGAATCTGTAGTAACAGGATTCCTTTTTCTCAAGTACAAGTTCAAAATAAGTCAAATGGAGCTCAAATGGATTTGTTATGCTAAAAACTGGTGCAAGGATAGGACTGTTCCACATATTGACCACAGACATCTATAGGAAAGGAGCTGAGACAGCAGAAAACTGTTAGAGTGATGCAGTGCCTCAAAGATTCCAGGGTTAATCCCACTGGAATGGAAAAACTACAGCTGTATTATTTGAAAAACAAATGAAAGGCAATCCTCAGTTAACTCTTTATACTTCTGGAAAGTCTAAAATAATGAGAATGAGTTTCAGTCTAGTTTTAACTGGTAGACTTGTACCAGAGGTTCCGTTATTCCTGACTTAATAATTAACAGGTGATATTTTTATTTAAGGTGTTAGAGGATGTAGGGTGCCTCCTTACACTCATTTCCCTTGAACCTACTCTCCAGTTTTTGGTATTACCAAGTTATTCTGACATCCCCACAAGGTGGAGAATTACTTTTATAGCTGAGAAAAGGGAAGTACAAAGAAGCAGAATAACTTGCATAGGGTTACATGGGAAATGAGTGGCCAAATCAGGAGCTGAGACAGAGCTGCTCAAGGCCTTGTGTGGTGTGTTAAAACAAGCTCATTTCTCGTCTTCGTGGACTTGGTCAGTGTAAAGTTCATGCAGGAGTGAGAGGAAGACCTCAAAGTGGAGAGCCCTGGGTTTCTTATTCAGCAGAGTCAATAGTTATTCCCGAATTAGCGAAATTATTCCTTGCCACAGCTATGAATGGAAGGAGGATTGTCTGCCAGAACCTGTCAGTGTAGGCAGGGCTTCTTTTAACAGGGAAAACTATATTCATGCTGTAGGAAACACATTTTGAAGCGATGCTTCTCCCAGTAGGTGAGGAAGCAATTGAATATATTTTCAGAACTGCTCAGTGGCTCCTGAAGAGCCACATGAACAGTCAAATACTAGAAAACTAGAAAACACAAACTAGCAAGGTCATCAGCAGGTGCCGTGAGCACACCTGACTTTGGACTGGGAAAAAGGAAAAGCAAAGGAGAACTGGTGGGCTGTGGCTGCTAAGTCAGCGTTTGGTGAATGTTAGTGAAAGGCTGCTTTCCCTTGAAATTACTTGAAGTACACAAAAATTGAGGATTCCTGTAAATACAGAAGGAAACTGCTGCTTTTGTCTTGGCAATAGTGACATCTTGAGTAATTATAGCCAGGAGAAACCATGTCTGGAGACAAGCCTTTGGCTACTGGTTATTTTCTCAGTTGTATCACGTGGTGTTTGCAAACTGGAACAATGTGGTGTCTTCTCAAGCCCCAAGTGCAGGGTGTGAGTGAATTTGTGTAATTGTTTTTGTCGAAAGGAGGCACAATAGTTTTTGGGCTCTGCTTCAACTTCTCTTTTCTTTCTGATGAGAAATATTATTTTTTTTTCCAAAGCACAGACAGCTGTATTAAATGGGCTTGTTAGTTAACTTGGAACTTCAGCTGAAGGAGCTGTACTGTCACAGACATGATTAGAGGGACTGTGCTGTGGGTATAAACTACTTCAGAACAAGCTCTTGGCCTTCTCAAGGAGAACCACTCCTTGTGTTTAGTGCCTTAAACTTTTTTGTGTTCATGGCTGAGACTCCCTCTTAGAATCCATATACGCCTATAGAAGCAGAAGAGCTGTGAAAAGGGAAGGAAACAATCACTCACTCATCCAAAACTTCCTGTTTCATTTCAGAGACTTTCTGCCACGTGGATCTGGCATCGTAACCAGGCGCCCGCTGGTCCTGCAGCTGGTAAACGCCAGCACAGGTATGTGAGCTCCTTTCCCCTGTGTGTCCAGCTGGATTGCTGTCTTAGGAAGGTCTTATTTGATCAGTGGCACTGCTCACTGGAGAAAAAAAGTAAGAATTTTGCCCAGGAGAAACGACCTGCAGCCTTTTTGTCTGTTTAACGTCTGATGCATTAAGTGTTCAGAAGCAAAATGCTTCCTAATGGTTTTTTTTGTTTTAATTTATTAGTCAAAGCACCATGCACACACATCATCATTTTCCTTTGCCTGTGCATCTGTGACTCTCATGAGTGGGTAACAGCTAAAAGCCAGACAACCCTGCTGAAAATGTAGTGAATTAAGGGGGTGAAATAATGTACTGAAAACCCAGTGTGAGAACAGTGGGATCTGTAGGAGAAGGACCAGAGAATTCTGTGGCTGGTCTTTTGGGCAGTTCGCTGGTTTTGCTACTTACTTGCGGGATATTTTAATTACCCCTTAATTTATGTTAAGATCTCATCTAGGAGTTGACAAGTGAATGTTTCAAGGTACTCTTCCTCTGCTTAATAGATCAAGTTCACCTGACAAAAATTTTATGTACAGTAAGAAGACAGTTTTACTTTTGGGAGGCTTTAAAATTGAAATAGAGGGTTCTTGGGTTACATACAATAACAATACATTGGTAAACCTGTTCAAGGACTGACACAAAAAATCTAAACCACGACCCAGTTCAAAACCATATAAACAGATGATTTGGGTTTTTTTCCCTCTCAGGATTAGGAGTCTTGTTTTCATACATAGTGAGACTGTTATTTACACCCAGCACTTTAATACAGAGTTACTCTGAGTCCTCCTGGGTACCAAGGTACCTCCTGGTGTGGCTGGGGAAGCCAGAGGTGCCACAGGCAGGTACATGCAAAGTTTGGTAAGTATCAATAGGGATTGTCCTGGATTATTACTTGACTGAAGACAAGTGAGGATGCCACCTCTGCTGAGACAGAAGCTGGATTGTGAAGATGTTGAGCTCAACTGAATTATCTCAGATGTTGGTCACATAAACATGACCATAGTAACTTCTTTTCCAACCTGCAAACTCTGTTGGGAAAGACTCTTGCCAGACTTCATCCCATCAATTGTGGTTTTTTGTTTTGTGCTTCAGGGTGTGATGCTTTCATCACACTTTTGAGTGTTTCTCTGTGACTGTTTCTGACTCTGCTTCTGTTTAAATAGAATATGGCGAGTTCCTACACTGCAAAGGAAAGAAATTCACTGATTTTGAGGAGGTTCGTTTGGAGATTGAGGCTGAGACAGATCGTGTTACTGGCTCCAACAAAGGGATTTCCCCTGTGCCCATCAATCTCCGAGTCTACTCTCCCCATGGTGAGTCCTAATGCAGTGGAACCAACTCTTCTGGCTCTCCAGTCTGTTGTGAACTGAAAATGAAGAACTGTCGTCTGTTGCCATTCAGTGTAGCATATGTGGAAGCACTTAGAGGGCACAATTTTCCTGATCCATGTGAAAACAAGTTATTTAAAGGGAAGGGTGGTGAGGTCATTGACAATCACAGTGGAAACAACTAGCAACTAGTTCTTGCTGAATGGTAACAATAAGGGAATAGAAAGCTTTGTGTGCTTTTGTGTGTGCATCTCTTATCCCTATATATATTAGAGTCAGTTTAACTACAGGTGGTACTTAAAGACCAGAACATTCCTACCTTAACAATCCCTTGTGCTAACTCCTGTGTCCTGTGTCTAGTCCTGAACCTGACCTTGGTGGATCTGCCGGGTATGACAAAAGTCCCAGTAGGGGATCAGCCCCCTGACATCGAGTTCCAGATCCGAGACATGCTCATGCAGTTTGTCACCAAAGAGAATTGCCTCATCTTGGCAGTATCCCCAGCCAACTCTGATTTGGCCAATTCTGATGCCCTGAAGATTGCAAAGGAGGTGGATCCTCAAGGTAAATGTCTCCTAATTTATCCTGGCATTGCTAGACAGTGGCCTGATTTCCCTTTGGTTCTGATTAGCCCAGCAGCTGTGGCTCACGTCTGTTGTCTTGGGATGTACCTTCACTAACAGACATTCTTCTAAGATGTCTTAATGAGTGTTAACAGTTGCTATTATTGTTATAATACTATTGTTAACAGTAGTAGAAATTTTATTACTCCCGTTTTCTTCATTTGTCTAAGCCGCATTTCTGAAGAGTTGAAGGATTTCCTTTCCTTTAATCATCTGCATTTGGCTTAGAGAGAACTAGGAAAATACACACTCAAATCCTTTTGTGCCGTGGCATAGCTTGTGCATTCAACAAGATACTACTGAGAACTGGTCTTGATTTTTGTCTGTTTTGCTCTTGTGGCCTCTTCTACATGATGGGACCTGTAATGTTTAAGAGCCCTTGAGTAGCTAAGTCGGGCAATCCGTAAGCTCTGTGAACAGAGGAAAATAATGCATGAGCTGTTTGCTTGATCAAGTATGTTTGTGGTTTTATTCCATAGGCCAGCGCACCATTGGAGTCATCACTAAGCTGGATCTTATGGATGAAGGAACTGATGCACGAGATGTATTAGAAAACAAATTGCTTCCCCTCCGTAGGGGTATGTTTCCTCATGATTTGTACATGATCTCCTTCCTCTGTTTTCCCTGTGTGAGGTGTCCTGGCCTCATCCTTTTCCTCCAGTGCATCCCCTTCCTATAACATCTCTTACAACTTGTGGTTAAGCCATCTCTGTTCCAAGCTAGAACTGAGAAAATTCGGGGAACAGGGTTCAGTCATGCTGTTAACAGGAACTTTTTAGGTATTTATACCTTGATATGTAGTCTCAGCAGAACCACAGCCTTATGGTCTTATCTTTACTTCCTCTTTCCTACTTTCAATAAGGAAATCTGTGAAAGATGTCTAAAACACCCCCCTTGCTGCCATAGTAAAGAGATTAAATAATTCTGGGCTGTGAATTAAATCTTTTGCTGTGGCCATAGCAAAAGTATCTGTGCTAAGGACTCTTAACAGGAGAGTCTGAAATAAATGAGACTGGAGTGTGCTTTATGTTTGGGGAACAGTAATAAATAAAGCTAATTCTCTGTTCCATACTGATTTTTGTCCTGCATACCAAAATGTCAGAACCTGGGCCATTCAAGGAAATTATAATTTTAAACTCTTCCAATTGCCCCTAATAATGTGTTACCACTAGAATCACCCTTTTATAATGCTGCTGGCTGAGTAACTTCCTTCTCAAGTCTGAGTCTCATTTACATCCTTGCAATCATCTGATCACTAACCCCACTCTCACAGGTTACATTGGTGTGGTCAACAGAAGTCAGAAGGACATAGATGGCAAGAAGGACATTCAGGCAGCTCTGGCTGCAGAGAGAAAGTTTTTTCTCTCCCACCCAGCCTACAGACACATGGCTGATCGCATGGGAACCCCCTTCCTGCAGAAAGTACTGAACCAGGTACTGTCCATGGTCAAGAACTGCTGCCCACGATGTCCCTGGCTATGAAACACATTGAGGCCAATAATGGAGCTTGCACACCAAAGGCAGAGCACTGATTTATCCTTTCACTTGCAAATTCACTAGTTGGTTCATGGTATATACACTACCAGGATGCAAGGTTTTTCTGGCTAAGTTGAAAGATACCTTCAAAATTCTAGTGATCTCTGTACCTAACAGTATTTATGTGATACTGATAGTCATTTCCCATCTATTGAGGCTGTCTTATCTCTATTTTTCATACAGTAGCAGTTTACTGTTGCTTTCCTCTCTGCTCCTTTGAAATACTCTTTGAAGTAGAGACAGTCTTTTTCCTATTTCTCCTGATTAAAATATTCATCTTTAAACCAGAGTTTCCCACAAGTGTGCTTTGTGGAAACCCTCTTATTAGAGCCTCATGAGTGGTTTTGGCTCTTTCCACCTTGCCTGTTCACCCTTTTTTTTTTTTGGAAAAAAGGGTTTACCACCACATTGGGTGTCAGTGGTGTGCTAATCTGAAGGCAGAATAGCCTTTACCCTCTTGTAAATAGCAAATGGTAATACTTGTATGTGAAGTTTATTCTTGGGTTTGAGTCAGCAGTTTGTGTGGAGGGGAGTTTTGCACCAGACTAGAAGGTAAACTGAAGGTCAAGAGTAGAGGGGGGCAATAGGCAGGAGCTGAGGAGGGGGAATACCTTCAACTCGTAACTGGTATTTGTCCTGGGATAGAGATTTTGGTAGGACCACACCGAAGAATTGAACACAGAGAGGAGCTTTCATCTTTTTTGTAGGGTGGAGGCAGCAAACTCTTCCCAGTAACTACCTAGAGGTTTATTGTCGTCTTAAACCTTCTTCTTGTGCAGCAATTGACCAACCACATCCGTGACACGCTGCCAGGGCTGCGGAACAAGCTCCAGAGCCAGCTCCTCTCCATTGAGAAGGAGGTGGAGGAGTACAAGAACTTTCGCCCTGATGACCCTGCTCGCAAGACCAAAGCTCTGCTTCAGTAAGTGGCCTCAGTGTCCCTCCCTGGAAGGGACTGCTCGGCCATGAGTTCTGCTTCATGCTCTTGGTTTTCTTTCAGGATGGTCCAGCAGTTTGCTGTGGACTTTGAGAAACGCATTGAAGGCTCTGGAGACCAAATTGACACCTATGAGCTGTCAGGAGGAGCTCGAATCAACCGCATCTTCCATGAGCGTTTCCCCTTTGAACTGGTGAAGGTACTGCTTCCCCATGCTGCTGAGATACACTTTTTGTTGCCTGTTCTCTGTTACTACTTCTGTCTGTCTCCTTACTCCTCTTGCTATCTTTCATCATCCGACTTTCTCTTCAGCTGCTTTGTTTCATGGTTTTCCCTCTTATCACTTTTTTCACTTGTTTGTCTACTTTATTGGAACCTTCCCATAGTGCTGACCTTTCCCTTTGTTCCTGTTCTTGTGACAGAACTTAACTTTCTCTGAGCTAAATGACAATATTTCTTTGGCTTAATTCATGAATGCTAAATTAAGTGTGAAAAATCACTTTAACACAACCAATGGCAAATCAATGACTGCATGTCCTCGCAGATATGTTATGACTGAATTTCATATAGAAGGAATGGTGCTGAAACTCGTACTGCCTTGATCCTGAGCATCAGACTAGATCTAAAGTTGGCCTAATAGATACTTAAGATAAGGAAAAAGAATTGTAGGTATACCTGGGATTACTTCTGTCTATCCCCTATCAATGGCCCAGAGATGGAAACAGTGTAGAAACTGTACTCCCCTCTTCACAGTGGAAGAGGATTCTTATTGAAAGACAGTTTTCTTGGATGGTGAAGCACACTAACCTGATCAGGAGGGGTACTGAAAATCTTTATTTTAATGTCAGTTGGAACAAACTTGGGAGACAGATCTTTATGCTTTGATATTTTTTGCATTCTGCTTCCTTTTTTCCACATTTGAATATGATGAGGCCTTTCTAGTGAAATAAATAGCCTTCCTTGTGTTAGATTTACAATTCACACAAAATGTTTTATCCATTTGTGGTGTTCACTGAAAAAGCAGCTGCCAAGATCTCATGCTAAATGTTGTGAGGCAAATGAATTTGCTTTAGAAAGCCATCTAACACTTCAGTCCTAGTGCTTTATCTCCAAGAAGCTCCTTAAGAGCAGCTGGAGCATCTGTAAATGGAAGCCCTTAGCTGTTCATGTGTGTCCAGGGTGTCCTGCCTTGGCCACAGCAGTTTTATGACTGGACTCTGTATCCAGCACTTGGGCTCATATCTCATGTGTCGCATGGTAGTGCTGGCATGGGACCTCTTCTCTGCAAAGTCTGCTGCTGTGTCCTGCCGTGCAAATCTGTGTCAGAAAGTTCCTGATGGAATTCTCTCCTCGTGCAGATGGAGTTTGATGAGAAGGAGCTGCGGCGGGAGATCAGCTACGCCATCAAGAACATCCACGGTATCAGGCACGTATCATGCACTAGGCAGAGCTCTGGCTGAAAAGCCTTGTAAATTCTTCTAGACCTTCCAAATGGAGTTGAAGACTTCAGAGGTACGGTAGGTCAGCCAAAGGGAGGAATAACCTCTGGCTTGAATCTGGAGTAGGGACAATCATTCAAGTGAGTTTGCTTTCTTTTCCCATGTGGGAGTCACAGAAGCCTAAAAGGTAAAAGCCTGGGTGACTTGACATCTTTTCCATTCTTCTTGGGCCTTTACATGCGAAAGGGTAGGAAGAGGGATGCAACCCCATACTACTCTTTTGTTTAGTTAAAACTGAAATGTTGATTTTCACACTAATCAGCAGTTAGTTGTTCAAAACAAGTGTTGGTACAGAGTCCCTCCTCCCTGAAAGATCTGAGGGAGCACTGGCATGCCCATCACCAGGGTCCCACTGGCCCCACATAGTTAGCAAACAGATTTGTGAAGGTGAGTTGTCAGGAAGTTCAGCCCTGAAGCTCTGAGTTGTGCTGCTCCTGGGAAGGTGCCTGTTGGAGCCCTTCCTGCACACAGGGGTGTGAACAAACACTCACCTAGATTTATTTTCATTCCCTTCTCTTGGTCAGCCACCAGCTGAGCTTGATAAAGGATATCAAACATGTCAGTGTGCTAACCATTATGAAAATCTTCCACAGCAGGCCTCATCTCCTGCACAACTCTGAGGTCAAATACACTGTGGAGGGATCAGCCCCTGCCACACTTAGGCTGAGGTGAAATGGTGACCTGGCCATGGCTGTCCAACTAAGATCCATTTTGCCCTCAGCACCTCCTTCCTGGGAAGTGCCAAGCATCCCTCATTTTTCATGGACTCCAATTAGGGCTTGTCCAGGGGATGTGACACTTCCCAGCCCAAATGTCCCGGGTTTTGGTGATGGCGGTGCCTGCTCCAAGATGTGTGTGTAACGCTGTGACATTCTCCTTGCCCCTTCTCCCCCTCCTGCCTTGTCTTATCCCCACCCTGGGTGTTTAGAACCGGTCTCTTCACACCTGACATGGCCTTTGAGACCATTGTGAAAAAGCAGGTGAAGAAGATTAAAGAACCTTGCCTGAAATGCGTGGACATGGTCATTTCGGAGTTAATCAATACTGTTAGACAGTGCACCAAGAAGGTAACCAGAGGCAGCATGGAGTTGGCACCTTCCACCCGCTCGCTGGCTGCGGCGCAGCATCGTGACCTGGACAGGGACTTGCCTGCAGCCACACTTGGTGTTTTCACCACCTCCTCAGCATGACTAGACCTGAGCAGAGCCAGCGTGGAGCGATCCAGCCAACAAGCCAAGCAGAAGGGAAGCACTGTGGGATGTGTGCTATGGCCCTGCTCCCTGAATCTTTTAGAGCTGAGCCATGCTGGAGATGTCCTGGCCACCCCTTTGTCTGTAGCATGACTCCTGGTTCCTTTGAAAACCAAGGGTATTTCTCTGTTGCTACATTTTTCTTTAAATTTATTATCTGGGTTTATTTTCCAAGCCCGGGACTGGGATTTAATTTTTGTTCCCTCTGTTCTTGTAGAAGTGAGAGGGTTAATCCCAGACCTGCCCTCGGGGGATGTATGGGGCTGAAATTTAGATCTGCAGCACTTACAGTTGTGGGCTGTACCTCAAAGAAACGTTACTGTGGTGTTTGGCTTGGTTTCTGGCTGGTTTGGTCCATATCCTGATCTGGAATAGCAGCACATGGCTGAGAAGAAGCAAGTTAGAAATATTCATCAGCCTCTGGGGTCCATCTGCTCTCTCTCTCTCAAGAGAGAGGGCATCAGGCTTTGCCCTTTGGAATCCATACTGGTATTTTTTGGGGTCAGGGGGGAGGGAACCTGCCTTGATTATGCCTTTTGGATGTGGCAGCATTTGTTTTTGAGGTTGGGGTTGAAAGAGATGAAAATAAGACGACTTGTGCCATTCTTCTCAGCCATCGCTTGCTGCTTCAGGCAGGGCTGGGTGCTGGTGAAAAGGCACCTCAGTTAGGATTAGGTGGGCACTGGAGACTGGAATCGCCACTGGCTGTTCAGGTGCAGGTAAATGGGCACTGCAGGAGGTTTCCATGGAGTCTGACCCCCTCTCTGCAAGGGTGGGGACAGGTGCCCAAGTGGTGACACTTGCCATCCCTTGCACAAGTGCCTGGTCCTTAGGGCCAAAAGCCTCTGCAGAAGGGCTCAGGCACATGCTTTGCCCCCCAGGACAGACTGGGAGAGCAAAGTGGATGCAGTGAGAGGTTGCTCAGGTTTCTAGAGTGCTGGAGGAGCTTCCTTTTTCTGTCCTGCTGTCCTCTCTTGGGGTGTGTGACTGTGGGAAGCACCCAGAAAATTGCCATTAGAGCCTGTTGACAGGTAAGCACAGGCCCTCGGGCTGCCAAGTATCCAGAGTCACCTGCTAACTGGATCAGAAGGGCCCTTGTTTTTCATGCCCTCTGAAGCTTCTTTTGATTTGTTCTACATCCATCAGTTGCTGTTCAGAACTTCCCATTGATTCTTTCTCATTGCATCCTTTCCTTCACTTCCTATTTCTTACTTCATTGTTTCTTTTTCTTTCCTCTTTTTACTGACAAATTTAGAATAAACCATCTTGTTCTGAAGACAGCAGTTCCTCAAGTGATCAGGTGGTGGGTACAGCAGGGTGGGAAATACGGGAGGAGAAGAGACCACATGATGAAGGGGAAATGTCACAGATTCAGGAATAAAGGATTCCATTTCAACTTGGATCCTACTGCTACAGTGTTCATGGTTGACTTCAGTTCTAGTTGTTGTGTGTGTGTGTGTGCTCTAGTAGCCACGGTTACAAAAAGAAACAAAATACTGTCATTCAGGTGATACTCAGGTACTGTAAGGGACTAGTTTTTAAAAAAAAAATCAGACTTCCCCCAAAGTCTCATGGGGGAAACAGCATAACTTGAGCATAGCTGGGCAACTGGATTAGTAGGAAACCTCTGCTGGGTCAGAGAATGTGAGCTGAACTCTGGAAATGCTCTTGCTTTGCTCCAAAGGGGCATTGTTACCACCTGGAGAGAAACCCTTGGGTGAATCAAAATCCTGTAACACATTCCAACTCTTTGTTGCTTAAAAGGCAGAGTGGTTGTACCTCCCATAATATGTGTTGAAGAGTGTTTTAATACTGGTGTTGCTTGGGGACTTGCAGGTGTTATCCACAGAGATGTGAAAGATGAGGTGAAAGAGTAAATACCTGATTTACATGAAGTGGTGGTTATTTATAACCATCCCAGGATTTGTTGTTAGCTGCAGGCACCCCAGGTGTGGTTATAAACTGCAGCTTTAGAAAAGCAATATCCCCTTCCCATGCCAAGGGGATGTTATTCCCTGAAAGCACAGGCAAAGCAGTAATGGCTCATGGTAAGACAAGCAACTCAGACTGTGCAACAAAGAGCATTCTGGTAGAAGCTCTGAGGTGTTAAAAGAAGTGTTGAAAATTTTTTGGGTGCAGTAGTCTTGAATTGGATTGATCTTGGCTATATTTTAGTAACTTTAGTTTCTCTGGACTTTCTGTTCTTCCTGAGTGAAGCCATTGAAAACACAGACCACATAATATCAGTGGAAGTTAATAGTTCCTTGTAAATCACAGCAGGCCTGTGTTGGGTCTGATGCTGCAGGTATAATGGATGCTTTGTATAGCTATGGATGTCCTGTAGCACGTTTGCATTTTCTTAAATACTGGGTACATCTGTTCTTACTGAGGAAGTTGATGTTGCAGGAAAGGCAGGTGAGGTGGAATATATTCTGTAAATGGAGTGGTTTGCTCAAATCCATGAAACTGAGAGGCAGTTCTGTTCTGCCAAAACAAGATGCAAGTGACAGACCTCTGCAGGTCTTAGCCTGGCTCCTGCTCAGGCTTCCTGCAGCTGGAGTAAGGAAAACTTGAAGGGGAGATAACTGTGGTGGGAAGGAAAGGGAAATAAAGAGATAAAGAGAAATGAGAAATGGTGAACCTCTAGGAAAAGAGGCAGTGGCTCACTGGCAAGAAGCTTTGTCTTGAAATCCAAAGAAGCTTTCCTTCAGGAGTGATCACTTGATCCCTGGGGGCTCCGTTCATTCATCTTGCTCTTGACAGCTCACCATTTCACTGGCCCAGCTACTCCTACCTCATTCCCCCTTTGCCACTTCCATTTGCCTGTAGACTCTCCTGATACTTGGCAGTGCACAGGCCCCATAGCAATGCTCACCTGGTTCAGTAAACTAATGGAATGAACCAAAATCTCACTTCTCATTTTGCCTTGTGTTTTCTCTCTTCTCCCTTTTCCTTCCTTCTTTCTTCCTCCTTTCTTCCTCCTTCCTGCTCTTTCTCTGCTTTGCTTTCTTCTTCCTCGTTGCTTCCTCCCACCCTTCCCCTACCATGCAGAACGGGTCTCTTCACGCCTGACCTCGCTTTTGAAGCCATAGTGAAAAAGCAGGTGCAGAAGTTGAAGGAGCCAAGTCTGAAGTGTGTGGATATGGTAGTGAGTGAGCTCACATCCACCATCAGAAAGTGTAGCGAAAAGGTAAAGAAACAAAAAAATCAAAGAAAGGTCAATGCCCATCCCCTTCCCACACACACGCACACACCAGGAACTCCAGCAGATGTAGAGAGAGAAAATTGATACAACAATACATCTAAAGGAGAGCAGCAACCTGCAGGCACAAGAACAGTTTAAAAGCAGGCCAAGGGAAGTGGGTGACAACTGATGGGCTCCTTAGCTGAGCAGTGAGCTGGGACCCAGTGGGTTACTCTGGCATAACCTTTTCCTCTCTCTGGCTCACTGTGGATCAAACCCTTTGTAAGACCAGTTTGCTATGCCATTGCCTACACATTTGGAACTTCTTACTTGTTATTTCTGGGATCCCCTTAAATCCAGGTACCCTAGAAAAAGATAAAAAGCAAGAAAAAAATCTCCCACCCTCACAGCATGAGTGGTTTGCAGTGCTTATTGAGCAGTAGCATCTACAAAACAGCAGTTGGTTAAAAGTTTGAGGTGCAAGATGTTCTGCAAGAGATATTCAGAGTTCCAAAAGGCTTTCAGAAAAGCTTTTCCAGGCATTACACACTCTGCATCATTCTCCTGCTGATTTCTCACTCCATGGACTACGCTCGGTGGGGAGTAGTGTGGTATTTTCCCTTACATGCTGTGAATCACAGGAGGTGAAGCCTGAGGGCAGCAGCAGGTGGAGAGTGACAGGGAAGGCGTCAAATACTTCTTGGAGGCTGGGGCAGGAGTGGCTTTGATTCCCAGGCTGGATCCCTCCAGGAGAGGGCACCACATTCCTCCTTAAAAAAAAAAAAGGCAGATGTGGCAATTGGTGTTGAACTTACCAGCCAGGGGTCAGAAATATGTGGCACAACACAAGTGTGCTCTGGAAACTGTTGGAAAGGACTGTTTCATGGGCTATTTTAGGACTTGGGAGCTACAGTTTCCTTCTTCCATGGTTACAGCCAGACTCACCAGCATATTGGTGAGCCCTAAATTGGGAAGGAAGGGAAGGTAAGAATTTATATGAGTTCAGAGCGAGGGCAAAAGATGAGTTATAAGGTCTGCCTCAGTTAGGAATGCACAGCTCATCGCCACCTCTGTAAGGACACATCTTTGACATGCCCCAAGCTCTGCCCAGTTTATTTCTTGAGGAGTCCTGCTGTTGCAAGATTGTGGGGTCTGATGTGGTGAGGCAGAGTAACTCCTTTCCAGCCTATTTCTAACATGGATTTTTTATTTTGATGGGTGTGATTGCTTGCACTGTGTTCTGCATCTGGCTGGTGATGTCTGTTCTGGGTGGGGAGAGAGAAGGATGATGAGAAAAACCCCAAGGGTGATGAATTCTAGTTTCTCTATTGGACCATGTCATTAGAGTGGCTGGATACCCACTTGCTTTGTGGATTTTTAATCCATGATGTGATGGACTACCCTGTGAGAATATTCCAAGGTGATGCAACCTGGGTAATTCTGTAAGGAAGGTGATAGTGACACTGTAGGAGACTTATGGTTAAAGCCAGGGAGGCAGATGTTAGATGTAAAATAACTGCCTGAATGAAAACACGTAGCAATAGTACTGGAAGATAAAAGGAAGACTTTAGTAATGCTTAAAGTCAAATGTCTGCATGTAGTGAGAAGGTTATTGTTGCCCGTACCTCCCTCTGAAAGAGCAGAAAGAAAGAAAAGGCCACTTTGGGATTGCAGCTGGACTGAGATGGGCTCTGGTGGCATAAGGTAGTAACAGCACAGGGACATTAGTGAATTTGCAATACTTGTTTTGCATGTTATAGCTCTAACTGCTTGACATGGACAAGAGCATGTGCTATTAGGGGAAGCATCTGGAAAAGGCTACTTTAGAACTGATGCTAATTGTAAGGTAATGCCCAGCCTGCCGTGTTGTGGACTGATGCTGCCTTTCAGATGACAAAAACCTTTAAACTCAACAGAAGTCCTGCAAGGCTTCTGGAAAGGAAGGCTGCATGGGCTAACACCTCTTGAATTAGCTTAACAGTCCTGTAGCCTTGGTTTGTTGCTGTCCTGAACTGTTGTGTGTTATTGTTTATGTTCTCCCACAATTATTTCATTTCACCCCAGATGGTGAAGAAATCATTGTATGTGCAGTTGATAAAGCTGTATAGATTGAATATTATGAGACTATCAAAGAACACAGAAGGTGGCAAACCCATCTGTGTTCACAGAAGTACAGTTTTCCTGTATGAAAAGTTGATTATTTCTTGACTATTAGAAAAAGTTGAGGGCTGAAGAGGATGGCCATTAACAGCTGTCCTGTGACTGGCCTGATTCTGAGCTTCTTGCTATTGGAGAGTAGCTCCAAAAGCAACAGAAAGCTGGTGTAAGCATGCTACCTTACATTTAGGAGAATAATGTTCTAGCTAGTGTTTTTCCAAAAGCAGGAGCCTTCTGTGCCAGGCTGCACTACAGCGTCTCACAAGTGCAGGAAAGTCTTGCAAGTCAGCAGCCCTTCAGCTGAAGGTTGATCTCTGGTGTGCTGGCAAGGACTGCTAGAATCTGCAAAGAGGGGAAATAAGGAACATTGGAACAAATTGGTTTTCAAAGAGGGCTGTAAGCTTGTATTTTGATTAAACAGGAAAATGATGTTAAAACAGGATCAAAACCCCACGTAGCTGGGACACGATCCCAGGCTGACAGACTTTACCCCTCGAAGGGTCGCCTGCTCTCCTGTCTTTCAGAGTCATGGCATTTCTGGGTGCTGTTTGTCCTGCTGGTGATAACTCTTTGCCCCTCTATACCCTGTTGCATGTTCCTTGGTGGTGTGACATCCTGTGGCTTGTTTATCCTCTTTCCTTGCCCGCCCTTGCTGCTCCTGTGCATGCTTGGGGTCAGCAGCTCCTGCATGGGGACCAATGCTGCCAATTTATTTTTGCACATGAATGTTGCTGGGTGACCTGGGTTCTGAATAAACCACAACTTGTTTTGCACTTGTGTGCATTTGAACTGGTTGGGACTGGGATGGTGGGAGGCGGTTTGATGTGGTTTTTGACTGTGTTTGTTGTTTGTTTTTCTTAATTTGAAGCAAAGAAGCTGAGACTTGCTTAAAGGTTTTCCAACTTCCTGTTTTTCTGTTTGACATAACTTGCCCATCTATCCTTTGCCAACCCCCCAAAGGAAACAGGAAGCTTTCCCTGTCTGTCTCTGAAGCAACCAGCTGCCTGAACCAAAAGATCATGGAGAACATCCAGTTTTTTGCTCTCAAGACAAGGTGGTACTGGGGAACACTAATTCCACTTGTATTTTCCTGCCTTTTTGGCCTTCAAAAACAAACCACACGTTTAAAAATAGTGTCAAATCTAGTCCAAATTCCAGTTCTAGGCTATTGCAACTTGCTTGACTGCAAGGGGGCCCAAAGGGTTTGACACTATTTGTAGACAGATGTTAGGAATATGTATTGGTGGTGGTTAGTGTGGGATCTGGCTTCCAGTAGTGATGCTGCAAATTTTGAGGCTGTCCTTGTAGCATGTTATAATTATGTATAGAAAACAAAAGGGCAAACCAGTTTAAGAAGAAGCTCTCATAAACTGGAGAAACAAAACAAATGCAGTATAGATCACGGGGAAATGAGATTTTGTTTTTATACACCCCCTTGAGCAGGTATAAAAGACTGATATTGGCAAATACGGTTTGACATCATAGTAAAATTGGAGGTAATATTTAAAAAAACCCAGGGAAAATAGTTTCACAGGGGATAGGTGAAGTAGGGAAGAAGAGGCTGGATCCTGGATCTAGAGGATTAATTTCATTTGACTGTGCTGGGCTTGACCTGAGATGCAACAGTTGCTGCTGTAGGAATTGCTAGAGCTTTGACTCTAGGCAAGAAGGCAGGTGCTGTGTGAAACTCAGAGGACTTTAAAGGTGCTGATCCTAGAAGTGAAACTCAGGTATTCTCTCTGTAGATAATCTTCCTCTGTATCACAGTTGCTAGAGTCCTTCTGCTTCTCCGTGTGGGCAGGAAAGGATTCACTCCTCAGTAATGTGGCAAAAAATGTGCTGTAGATGCAATGTGAACATAGATCTCAGCTATGTAATCCTGCCCCAGCACAGTGGAGAACAGGTAGAAGCAGCTGGATGCCCAAAGCACCGTGTTTCTTGGAGACAGGAACCCTTGAGCTGGTCAGATCCTCTGTCTCTGCTTGCAGGTGTTGGAGAGACACATCTTTAGTCTTTCTCTTAGTCCCTCAGCAAACGGGGACTGAAATCCACTCCACTTCCTATAGGACTTAACAGGTTGTAACAACAGACCATTCACCTGCTTAGCCTATGTCCACTACAGTGAGATGCTGAACATTTAGAGAAGCTACTCACTTTAATGGGAAAAACCCAACAAGCAAGAAGCAGTGCTCTTATATCTGAGGTTTGCCAAAAGCCTCATGACAGGAAGAATGTTTGGGTTTGGAGCAGGTCTCTGGTGAGACAGAAAGGTTGCTGCAAGAGTGAAAAGGGCTTTTCTCTAAAGCCCAAAGCAAGCAGAAATTAACTTTGCCCCAAACAGACCTCCAGGAACTTGGAAAAATCTGTCTGCAAGTCCAGCTTTCTAGAACTTCCCTGGAGAATATCTGGTAGCAGAGTGTATGTGTGCATGTGTACATGTGGGGGGCTGCAGCCCCCTTTTTACCTCCCTTTCCCATGTGCACGTGTTTCCTCTCCCCTGCAGCTCAGCCAGTACCCTCATCTGCGTGAGGAGATGGAGAGGATCGTCACCACCCACATCCGTGAGAGAGAAGGCAGGACCAAGGATCAGGTGGGGATCAGGAGTGTGTGTCGGGGGGAAATTGGGTGGGGGACACCTTTTGAAGGTGTCTAAGTCAGAGGGGCCTGACTCACGGGGTGTCTGGCTACAGAGGGGATCAGATGAACAATGTCCAGGGCCCTGTGTGCCCTCCTTAGTGTCTAACCTCTTGCTCTGTGCCTCTCTTTGGCAGGTCATGCTTCTAATAGACATTGAGCTGGCTTACATGAACACAAACCATGAGGATTTCATTGGCTTTGCCAAGTAAGCACCCACCTCCTATTGCCTCCTCTTCCCCACGTGTGTTTCCTGTGGCTCTGTTCTATAGCTGCTCCAGTAAATGGGGTGCAGAGGACCTGGTGCAGATGCTATGGTCCTAAGAATGGTGCAGCTCTCAGTATTGCTTTTTTCAGTGTCTCTGGATTGCAAGGCAGGGGAGAAGAATAGAGATGCATGGCAGGGGGTCTTACAGTATTAGGTTTGTCACAGAACAAAAAAAAACCCAGCAGCTGTGGAGGGTTAGTGACCCAAATCAGGTTCATGTGGGAGTGAGAAGATGAGTAGTCCAGGCTGAGAGAGCAGGTGGCAAAAAGTTGGGTTATCAAGGCTTGGAAGCCAGTGGTGGGGGGGTCCCAACTCACTGTAGCAGCTATCCAAAGGGAGGAGGATTCAGGTGATCAAGAAGAGCCTGAGAAGTTTTGAATGTCTCTGCTGTTGTTTGCAGTGCTCAGCAGAGGAGCAGCCAGATGAGCAAGAAGAAGGCAGCTGGTAACCAGGTAGGCCAAGTTCCATCTCCTTCACTGCTGCAAGGAGGACGTGTTTGCTACCTGGAAGCTACCAGGTGGACAAGTGCTGGGCTAGATGCAGCACTGCTCTAAGTTGTATTTTTGTGTTGCCTTTTTTTTTTTTTTTTTAACTCATCAAACTCTGTTTATAACTGGAAGATAGTGGTTTAAGCTCCCTGCAGTCAGGAAGAACTGAGCATCTGGCAGCAATGGAGGGAAATGGCAGCTTGATAATCAAGATCTGGTTGTGCTTTTCTGGTAGAAATCCTTGTTAATATTCTGTAAATTCCTGTTTGTTCAGCCCCTTCATTAACTGTGCCAACTCTCCTGCCAAGGTGAGAGGTACAGAACACTAGATCTGAACTGTTACAGAATTGTCCTTTCTAATTGTTTTTCCCATGAGTGGTATCTGCTTTCTGAAAAGAGATTTCAAAAGAGTTCATGGACTCTTTCTGAGAAACTTCACTGAAAATACATAAATCTCTGTACAGGGAGATGGAGGGTGATGATAGCCATAGTTGCAGTGGGTATGTATGAGAACACACCCTTGGGAGAAGACAGGAGTGGAGGGGACGACTTCCCTTAATCCTCCAGGAACTGTAAGGAATGTATACAGAATTAAAAAGAGACTAATGACACTTTGTCCCAGATTTGCTGGGGACATGGCAAGGCTATCTAGGCTAGAAGATCTTGGAAACAAAGCCTTACGAGCAGCTTTATAGAGAATGGAAGCAAATGCTTTTGCTTAGTTTTTTTAAAAGGCATTCACTCCTAACATCCGTCCTCTTCATAACAAAATCTTTGGCCTGCACATGACATTGCAGACTGTTTCAGATTGTTGGCAGGCAGGTGTTCTCAGCAGGTTGGGCTGGCCAGCCAGCCATTTTGGAGCAGCTGTAGGGAATCCCATCCTCTGCAGTCCCTTACGGTAGAGCTGAGTGTAGAAGAGTGCAAAGGGCAGACTCTTGATCTACCTGTAAAGTGCTTTTGCTTTCCTGTTAGCCGATTTATTTTGGGGTGGGGATTGCTGATGTTAACACCTGGGGTAAAAGATTTGGTACCAGCCTCCAATTTATTTTATTTTATTTTATTTTTGAGCCTCTCCTCCCACTCCAGCTTTCCTAGTAACAATCTCTCCTCTCTTTGCTCCTCTCCTGCTCTCTGCTCTGCTGCTGTTGCTATGGTTCCCCTTTGCAGGATGAGATCCTGGTGAGTAGAAGGCCACTCAGCAGGGTGTGCTAATGAACATTAATGTTGCATCTGGGAAGGCAAAACCAGGGCATAAACATATTATTCCCTCTGCTGCCGAATGGGGAGAGGAGGGCAGCTGGCATTAGACACAGATGAAGCAGAAACGAGGTGGAAAGGTAGTATGTTGGGGAAAAATTCAGAACTGTGGGTACATCTTTCGAGTGGGTGGAGATAAAAAGCAGCAATCCAAGGATGTGTAGTTCTGTTCCACTGCCCCCTCCTGTCCACAGGGAGAGTAGGACTAGCTTGAGCTTAGAAGGCAGGAGATAAAGATCTGAGGCTCCTACATTTGCCTTTACAGAGTAAATTGCCAATTAAAATGATCCTGTGCCTCCAGGGCAGGTAACCAGGTAGGCCAACCGGGTAAGTTGCTCACACAATGCAACTTGCTAATACACAGTGCAGGCTCATGGTTTTTCAATGCCAGGAAGTTTTCAGCAAGCATATCCATGCAACAGGGTACACATATAATGAACACAGATGTTTTTGGGTGTGAATAGTGCAGTAATAGGTATAAAAGCTAATGCCTTTAAGCTGATGCATACCTGTATTTGATTATGGCACTTGTGGGCTTCTAAAACAGTATTTGGTGAATAGGAGTCCCCTAGAGAGTAACAGTCTGGCTTCCTTACAGACTAAACTTCTAGGAACTTGTCTTGCCCAAATACCTGGGTATGCTGAAGTCCAGGGTACTAATTCCAGATGCACCATTTTGTTCTGTTGTCCTTAGTGACTCCTTTTACTAAATTCAGTTCTTTTTGGGGTGCTTGGCCGTGTCCTGAACTGGTTCCCCCTACCCCAAATTGAGTGAAGCACTCTACACCTGCACTGTGCTGAAAGGTGTGCTGGTGTCCTGGTTTTCTCTAGGCATGACCTTTTCTGGGTGTTTTGCTGTGATTTGGTGCTTGTAGGTTGTGGCAGTGTCCAAGGCACTCCTGATGTAGTTCTTTCTGTATCTCTTTCCTCTTGGCAGAGGGTATAATGCACAGCACTGCCAGGTTCCTTCCTGCCTCGTTTTTATTCTATTCCTGGCCCTTTTGGGGCAAGGACCTTCACTGGCCAGTTGAATGGGGGGCTCTTCTGGCAGCAGCAGAGAGCACTGTGTTCCTTGTCTTTCCATACTGCTCTGTGTGTCGGGATACCCTTGGATCCCTCCTCTGTCACCGAAGGCCAGGAATGGTTGTCGTTGTTAATGCTCACTGCTTCCACCCCCTCAGGTGATCCGGAAGGGCTGGCTCACCATCAACAACATTGGGATCATGAAGGGTGGCTCCAAGGAGTATTGGTTTGTCCTGACAGCGGAGAACCTCTCCTGGTACAAGGATGATGAGGTGAGTAGCTCACCTCTGCCGCTTGGGTCTCGCGCATGTGATGAGGACAAGCCCTTCAGATCACTGAGTATTACAGTTGTATCTTCTGAGTGCTGTCTGCAGCTGAAACTGTCCTTGGGCCAAGCTCCCCATGGCCTCAGTACTGTTGAGCATTTCTGAATTGATGTGAATGTGGCTTGTTTGACACACAAGGAGTAATATTTATGCTTCAAGTTCTGGCTCAGTGGAAAGTTGACAGGCACTTGGAATGAATTTGACCTTTATTCATTTTGCTGTGGCAGCTGTGATCATCAAGGGTGTGATGGGTTAGTTCCAAGATCTGGACTTTTAGGCATTCGTGGGGCAGCAGTGAGTTTTCTGAAGGCACATGGCAGATGATTTCATGCATCTCCTGGTTACTAGAAAAAAGCTCTCTCAGAGCAAAGCAATAGGAGCTGTGGACCTGAAGCTCCAGCTCAGGTGCTGGGTCCTTCTGATGTCAAGTAAATTACTTAATCTCTCCCAGGTCCAGCTCTTAAACATGCAAAGTAGGAATGTCTTTTTACTGTTTCTATATTGAACATGCCAGTTAATGTGTTATATTTAGAATTGTTTGAGTTGTAAATGGTCAGAGTTCTGCTGATCAGAAGCACAATGATGTGTGGAATATCACCGATAGGAACATGGACCTAGTCTGTAGAGTTGCTTGACAATCTTGAATATTAGCAATTCTGGCAACATGCTGTGATGTGTTTCTGCTTCAGTGGGAATTGTTATAAGCGGACAGAATCGTTCCAGCTGAAATCACTGTCAACGGTGTCTTGCTTCCTATGCAAGACAAAGGTAGATAATTGTCCTTTTTGATTACTTTGAAAAGAGAAAGAATAGCTGGATGGTTCTGGTAAGAACACGATTGAAAGAGTTAGTCCCCTCAATGTGCTGGGAGATGAAGAATGTCTGGTATGATGTAGTCATAAGGTCTGAGTTGTTCAGGGTTTCTGATTGCAAATGAAGAAACTGCTCTGCCTCTTATTGTGGTTTGTGTCCCTCAGGTGTTCTGAGGCACTCAGTATTGTGTCTGGGAGCTGCAGCCAGGCCTGACTTCTTGTCTAGTTGCTATCAGTGGGCCTGTTTTCTTCTCAGCAGGTAGAAATGATGACAAATACAGTGATGAATCAGCCTCTATATATTGCTTTCTGTATGGAGATGGCTGCTGTGCTGCTATGGATGAGCAGGCAGCAATTCCCTAATTAAAGAAGCAGGCATTGAAATGGCTGTTGCTAAATCAGTGTCTCTCTTCTATAAGACCCCTGCCCTTTGTGTTCAGAGTTGTTTGGGAAGGCTTCCCTCTCCTCTGGGCTTCATATGCAGGTCGAGTGGTTATAAACATCAAGTAGTTTAATCAAAGCCAGCTGCTACATCTGTGTTACAGAGATGGTCAGAATTCCCTGTTCTTCCCCCAGGGAGTGGGAGGGAGGGCGGGCTGCAGTGGGGATGTATAAACTGTTGATAGATTCCAGTTGCCTGGGATGGGGATTCGACCTCCCTCCCCTCCTGAGGGAGGGCAGCCTTGGGGGTCGATAGCAACTGGAGGTCTGCACCATTTCCCTTCTGCAGAGCTGCCTAATGAAAACAGTTCCCTGCCAGCCCCTGTCCCTTCAACACAGAGAACCAGCACTGATGAGGTCTGAGCTGCCTCTGAGAAAGGAACCCTTGTTTTCAACTGAGTGGGAGCAGGGGAGAAAGGGAAGTGTGTGTTTTATTTGCTTCCTCCCCAAGTTCAACTCCTTGATCACTGGCTGTTGTGAGGGAGAAAGGAAGCAATGTCCTCCTGGACTCAAATATTGAATCAGGCTAAAAGTTGGTGCATTCGACGGGCAGCTGAGAGAGCCTTGAACATGGGGATTCCCATCCCAAACCTCAGTCCTGCATAGAGCTGACTCAATGCCCAAGAGCTGCTCACAGTGCATGGTCCCCTGTCAGACGGGGGGTCTTTGCATGTCTGTTCCAGAGCTCTCCTTCTCCACGAGTTCAGGAGAACTCATGTCCTCTTTAGCTCCTGAAACGATCTCATGTATTTTGAAAGGTTGTACGCCATGCTCTTTCTTTGCTTCAACTCTGGAAGGAAGGGGGAGGCTGTCTGCCCCACCCTGCACTTCTGTGGGCTTTCTTGTCCCAGTTCCCCTGTGCTCTGGCTGCTTTCCAGGGCGAACAAGGAGGAAGCTGAATCTGCCTTTGGTGGAGGGAGGTGCTGGTAGCAGAGCTGTGGGTGCTGATGGGGGAAGGAGCAGGGTGAGGTGGTGTGTGGTGGGGTGAGGGTGAAGGCTAGGCCAGCACCTCTGTGGACAGGAGGATTGGGGACACTGCCTCTCCCTGCCCTGTCCCACAAGCCAGGACCCAGAGTCTGCGGAATGAAGACATCTGGACCCCATTAGTGAAATACCAGTCTTTCCGCAGCACTGGCTTGTTTTTTCTTTGCCTCTGAAGAAAGGAACTGAAGCTTAAAATGTCTTAAAGGGCCCAACTTTACATGTTAGCAGGGATATATGGCTGTTGATGCTCTGGAGGGGCCTGAAAGAGTGTGCTGGGGAATGGGAGGGGAAGGAAAGAGTGGGCCAGGCGGGGGTGGAAAGTTGGCTCCCCACTCTGCCTTGCTGCCAAGAGCATGTGTGTGCTCCTGGGCTCTCTGTTTTTCTTCCTGTCTCCTTTCAATGAGTCAAACACTGGCCCCATGGTGAGCGGCCCCACAGAAAGCTTGGCCTCCCAAGACCTGGTGACCCTCCTGAGGTACCTGCATCTCCTGAACCCTGTGGGATCATGCTGCAGGCCAGCAGTGGGAAGGAGAGGTGGGGAGGAGCCTGCTTTGGCTGCTGGCAGTACAGAATGAGGTTTCGTTGCTCAGGGAGGCCATAGTATCCCAGTGGAGCAGCAGCACGGCACCAGAGCGCACTGGCTGCTCAGCAAGCACCACAGTGGACATGTTACAAGAATTTGATTGGAATAGTCCTTCTGCCCAGATCCTTTATGAAATGCACAGTGCCCTGATTCTGCAGGGCTTTCCTGCCTGCTGGAAAAGAGGGTCTGTGAGCTTCGATGGAGCTTCTGGTGACAGGGACCTTGTAGGCAGGATGGAATGAGCACTGTGCTCTGTGGATCCTGTCAGTAAAGCTCACTCCCTGCTCTGCAGGGTGACTATTCCTTCTGGAGTACCTGTGTGCCACTGTGTGCTGGAGTGTTTGCACAGCTGGGTGGATGGATATATCTGCTGCTTCCTTTGGGAATTTGTGTGAATGTGCAATACAGATGGAACCTTTTGTCCTTACTCAGGTAAATCATGTACTGGAAATTTGGGTCTTGTGTGAATGGGTGGCTACATTAGAAGAATGACCTTACTTCCTTGTGTGAGGGTATTCACGTGTTGCATGCAATATCACTGCATTTGAGAGCTGTGTGTGTATAAGGAGGGGTGGCTGCAGAGTTTTAGGTACTTCAGGTGCATGTGGATGCTTCATATTCCTTACACATTGTGTTGATTCCTGATGCATCAGTTGTTCTTGAGCTTCTTCTCTATCTTCATGCCTTCTCTTTTGCTCGAAATGTGTTCCTGTCCTGGGTAAGATGTGACCTTATTGACAGTCACTAGATAGCTGTATGTTCTGTACCTGTCAGTGTCTCTTACCCAATTCTAGTTTAAAAATAAACACATGGATCAATAGATATCGTTCCCCCCACTGCACACATGCACTTCCCTCTTCTCTGGCCCCCCTTTCAACTCCCCAGTCCATGTCCTTGAGGCCCAGATCAGCTGGTAGAAATCCTTTTTCTTTACTCAGATGCCCACCAGTCATCAGAAACTTGCTGTGATGTGTTGGCTGTATTCAGGTTTTTGCATCCAGCTTGTTTTAAAGACCATAAGAGCAGGTCTCCTCTGAGGTGGTTCCTCTCCTGCTTTCATGCTGCTCTCAGGTGCTCTCTGGAACATGTTCATTTTCTTTACATTCTCTGTGGAGCCATTTCATTCATGCACTTATCTTTTTTCACAAGTGTGTGTGTTGTCTCATAATCTTACTCAGTTTTAATCGGTCCTCATTTATGCTTTCACTCAGTTTCTCTTCTTTCTCTGGCAGACTAACATCAAAGCAAACACAACATCCAGAGCATCCAAACCTCCAACTTTGAATCCCTTGTGGGTTTTTCTTTATATTATGATCAATATTCTTTACTCTATGAACTCCCCTTTCTCCAGTCACCTTTCTGTGCTTGAACCTGCCTTCTCAAGTAGCAAAACACACCACAGTTGTGACTCTGACAGGTCTGTGTGTCTATTTTCTGCATTTTATGGCAAAGCTAGCACGTGAAACACAAGCCATCCTGAACACAGCTACCTTGGGACAAGCACATAAAACTGAAAGAAATAAGAATGGGATGAGAGAGACGGAGGAGAAATAAGAGGGTTGTGAGTAGTGAGTAGGCTGGTGAACAAGCAGGTAAAAGTGATGATCAGGCATGGTTCCAAAGGGTTAGACCCTCCCAGGCTGAGGGATGAGTGACCTTTGCATGCAGCCATCCCCAGAGCCCGCCCTCTCCAAGCATGTCCCTCTGCCGTGCAGGTGTTGCCGTCCCCGTGCAGCACTGGCAGTGTGTGGTGTATCCCAGCACAGCCTAACCAATGTGCAGACTACTGTACATCCCTTCCCGCCTGAACAGGTAGTCTGAACACTGGGCAGACGGAGTGGAGCCTCTGCAATCTGCTCTCCGGCAACCAGCAGCTCATTAGTCCTCTCCTCTCCCTGCTTTTGGGACGGGGTTTTGCGGGGCTGATATGGGGTGAGCGAAAGTCCAAGTCCTGATTGGAAAAACATCCTCCTCTGGCAGCTGGGGGAGAAGAAGTGTTGCTCCCTGCATGTTTCCAGTTTGGAGCAAGTTTCCAAGTACGTTCCTCTTCCAGTTCTGGTGTCAGGCTGGTACCTGGATTCCACCTGGGATATGCTGCACCTTTTTGAAAGAGAAAAAAAAAATCGATTACTGCAGTTTGAGGAGGAAATGCTGTGAAATCTTGGCTGTCACCCAAGTGTGCAGAACTTGTTGCTTCATTCAGCTCGTTTTCTTCCCCATGGAGCTGTGTGGGAGGATCCTCAGGCCCCATGCACCCTCATCTCCTGTCCTGAAGATCAGCGGGTCCAGAACAAAGCTCAAACAGGACCAGCCTTTGCTTCCAAGCCCTCCAGAAGGTCCCTTGACAGGGTTGCAGAAGGCAACCTTGGCCAGTTGCCCTTGCAGCTCACCTCTGACTGCCGCAGGAGCAATCCACATCCCCTCTTTCTCTCCCCCCACTACGCCCTGGCATTGCTGAGCCTCCCTCCCTCTTCTGGTTTTTGCTCCCTCCCTTCTTGCTTCCCTTCTGTCCTTCTGCCTCACTTGACGTGGCAGTGGAAAGCTAACTAGACTCGAGGGAGGAGCTTGCTGGCTGCTGGGAAGGCCGAGTTTGGCAGGAAGTGAGCGGCTGACGGATGGGGTTGCGCGGGGGAAAGGAAGGTTCCCTACCCCGCATGGAAACTTGAGGAATGCTGTCGCTTTCTGTGACGCCTGGTTCCCATGTAGTAATTCCAGATGTTAGTCCCTGCCCACGCGCTTTGCTCCCTCTCCCTGTGCTGCAGGGATAAAGAGGACTTCATTCATGTGTCTCCCTTCCAGGATTCCTTCTCCTGGTGTGGATGGTTAAGATTTGTGGCTGAAAGTATGAACGCTCAGAACTCCCACTTTGGCACTAACCATGCACTGGAGGGGTGTAACCCACCCTCTCTCAAGGGTGTGAAGCACTTTGTGTGTGTGTTGTGCTTTACCTTAGCAAAGCAAGTCACATACTCTGGGATGGTTCATCCCTGCCCTGGCACAAGCACAAGTGCAGGGAGAAGTGCCCGGTTGTCCTTTGCGAAGGCTGGTGGGCATTGCTGTGACCTTAGAGAGGTCATGACAGTCGAGTTTTGGGCACTATAGTCTCTCTCAAGCAACTCAGGTTTCTGCCTGTGCTTCCTCATAAACCCCCTGATGGCTTCCTAGGGTTACACTTGGCTACAGGTTTAAATCTGCACATTATTTCAGCTGATGTGAATAAAAATATTTACTTTTGTGCAGGTGAGTTAATTACCTTTGCTGTGCTTACTAAACCAACAGTAATGGTTGGTTGTGATTAATCACATGTCTAGTGTCTGCAGAGCTTTTGAACTAAATCAGCTTAAAATCTTAGGATGTGTTGTTTAAGTTAAACCAAGGCTGGTTTCTGATATAAACAAGCCATTACAGCTGCTCTGCAGCTTAGTGGGGGAATGATTCCTATAAATTATGCTCTGAGGGTAAAAGTGGTACACGTGGGCTGTGTCTGGGAAAGATGGTCTCAAGGTTTGTGTATGTAGTGGGATGACCAGGACTTCCTGGAGGAATCACATCTCAGAAATTCAGCTCTTCTACTTGCAAAGACAAGAAGCAGAAAGCAGTTGGTAACATCTTGTTTGGGGGAGTGTTGGTTCAGCTTGAAAAGCTGAGTTTGCTTGCTTTCAAATATTCCAAATTGTTTTTCAGAGGCTTCTTCCTAATAATCTTTTAGTGTGCATGTATTCCTGCAGCGTGTTGATTATAAACTATGATGTTAATGTTTCTCCATTTGAGTAGAATTTTATTACTGGAATTGCCAAAATGTCGTGCATGTGTTTAACAGAAACAATTTTAGTGAAACTCCAGCATCTCTGGGGCAGATTTGTGTACCTGTAATACTTCACATCTTACAGGAGGGCAATGAGATTAAGAGGTTTAAGCAAGGTTAATTTCTCCTAATTTCACACAGCTCCCAGTTAAAACAATGGCAATGTCTTCTCCCATATCCACAGACCCTTGTCTCTGTGCAGAAGAAGGTGTTTGTCATAACAGCTACAGGGAAACCTTTAATTAGTTTATTTATGCTCCAAATGCAAACTGAGACCTAATAATTCTGCCAATTACTTTGTTGTGCTGTGAGTGCCAATTTCCAACCTTAGGGAGCCCACACATGCATCTGTCAGCTTCATTTTGCATGTATCCAAGAGCAGGAAAATTTACTTTGCTGCTGAGGCAGTCCAGGTGAATGAAGGGAATTCTTGGAGTCAGGCTGGCTTGCTGCCTGCTGAATTCTGTGAACTTTTTGTAGGTTATTACCTACAGGTTAGCAACAAATAATTCAGGTGATAGCGCAGATTGCTACATGTGGCCAAAACCCATCTCTAGGATTTAGCCACCATAGGAAGATGTGTAGCAACAATAAAGGACATTGGAACATCAGGATGCAACTGCAGCATCACTTCTTTCCTCCAGTTATTGTCCTTTCCACCCCACAACTGGAATGGCTCATGGATCCTGGTCGGTTTCCTGGCGATGTGTATTTCTTTCCCTGATAGATGCGAAGTGCAGAGCCATATGGCTGTATCTGCACTGTGCCGGGGGCGGGGGAATAATCCTCTGGCACTTATCCTGCCTCTGCAAGGAGCTTGCAGTCATCTCTTTCTGCAGGTCTCCATGCAGGCTGAGACTCCTGTCGGGAGCGGCAGCCCTGATGAGGGGTGGTTACCCTGTGCCTGCAATATTCCCAAGCCAACGCTGAGCACCATGTTCTGTTTTGTACAGTCTGGGGGCCTCTGCCGCTGCCCCACCTCCCCTTGGCCTCATGGCTGTACAGATTAACTCACAGCCAAAAAGCACATTTTATATAACACATACTCTGCTGCTGAGGGAGAGTTTTGCCTGGTTTTTTTTTTTTTCTTCGCCTTATTGATGAAGGGCAATATGAGCAACATAAGACTCTTGGGATCAGACTGAGGACTTCGAATATAGGATTTCACAAACTACTTTCCCTTTTTGATGTGTACTGGCTCTTCCTTCTCTTCCCTTCCCTCCTGTCTCCAAGTCTGGAAAGCTAGAGAGAGAGAAGCCCTTTTCCCCTCTTGGCCAGGATGCTGCTCAGCCATAGCACGCCCTGCCAGATTGCTAACATATGGGCAAAGCGCTCAGCCAAAGTTTTGAGAGGCTCAGCCCTTGGCAGCTCATTCCACACTTTCCTGTCTCTACATTCAGGAAATGAAGTCAGAGTGTTGATATAAAACAGGCTGGGTTGAAAACTGAGAAGCTGGAAAGGCTGAAGTGGGGGATTGGGAAGGGGGAGGTGTGGGGAGATGGGCAGCAGCAGGGGCTCATTGCAGCTTGACTGGCTTGGGGACTTCTTGTCTTGTGCCCGTGTCCTCCACTTGATTGTTCTTGCTACCTCCACCTCAAGGACTGATGCATTGTGCTGGCAGACAAATATTTTGTCTTCCCTGTGGTCTGTGGAAAGATCAGCGTATGGAGATAGTGCTGTCTTGATCACGTGGCAGCATTTATGCCAGAGCTTGGAAAGGGTGAAAGTTGAAACTCTGGCAAAGAGCATGTTGTTTCCATATTAGGGACACGGAATTCCTTTACCTTTTGACATTTTTTTCTGAAGAATGACACCATTGCAAAACTTGTATGCAATTGTGTGGGTCTAATGCACAAGGTTTTTCTCAGACATCTTTAACATCAGCGTGTTTTGTTGGGTTGTTGCTGTTGCTTTTTGGGTTTTTTGTTTGTTTGGGGGTTTTTGGTTTTTACTAGCCCAGGGACTGTGCGATGAATGCATGGAGTTCCAGTTGAGGCTGCATGGGCATGGTCTGACTCAGCCAGGGACTCGGCAGTTGGTGTTGTTCACTTCTAGATTATTTGTTCAGCCTAAGTCAGCATAATAATAACCCAGAGTTTTAGAAAGCTGCAGGTTGTTTGTGGCTCACAGAATCTGAAGTGGTCTGTGTAGCTCTGGGACCAGCATGTGGCTGACAGATACCTCATTAGACAACTGCCCGCCCACATCTAATTAAAACTGATCAGCAGTATTGGAGAGTCCGGGGAAATTTGCTTGGAAGAATTCTCCTGTTTTCATAGCCTTTTTGGCATCTTTGAGAGAGAGTCTGGCAGCAACCCAAGTGATCTCTTCTGTCTTCTAGGTGCTGTTTTTTGGGATATTCTCACTGCATATGTTTTGTAATGAACTGGTACAGTTTGATCTTTGGGGTATCTCAGAACTGAGAGGTTCTGGTATCCTTAGCAAACTCAAGTCAATTTTGCTGAAGTTTAAGAGGATATTAGACCGGACTTGCCATTGTCTGGGTGTTTGAGCTCAGCAGCTTTGTCACTTGTACGTGCTCCTCTGCCCTGCCCTTCTTTCCTGGTCAGCTCTTCAGGATCTCTGCTCACTGATCATCGTTGTTTTCCATCCTGTTTCCCGCAAGAGTGATCATGTTGTTTCCAGCCAAGAAAGGTCTGCAGACACACAAGATCTCACAAGGGGACAGCCACACATGCTTGCTTTGCACATAGGAGTATGCTCTGGTTTTGGTTTAGTCTTGGATAGCTGTGTTCTGCCTTTTGGAGACCAGTGTGAGGGCTCCCTCTCTTGTTATGCTGGGGTATAATTCCCAGCTGGAATAGGATGCTCTAAATGAGGGCCTTAAACCAAACTCAATTCTTTTAATTTGCTGTAGATCCAGATTTGAGACTAAGCAGGGGTTATCATTTCTGACTTAGTTTCTGAATGCAAATGTAAAAGTTAAGATCAAGCTTTGATGGTTTTGTTTCTTATGAAGGTGAAGGGTTCACACTAACTAATAGAGTGTAGGGCTAGGACATTGATAGGGTGAAGTAACAAAATCAGCAAGTCAGGTTTTCTGAAGAGGTAATTTTAAGTTGAGAGCTATATATAAATAACACATTTTAAACATAATATTTAACATCAAGGTTTATTGACACAGAACTTCTGTATCAAACCAGCTTCTCTATCACATGCCTGGCTTTTCCTAACCTGGATTGACCCCTTTGCTTGGAAGAGTGGGACCGCAGTGCTGAGCACAATCTAGGGCACTTGGACAGTGCTGTGCTGGTGCCTGTTGCAGGAGGAGCTGATGGGACGGGGTTGTTGGGCGACATCACAGAAGCAGTCAGGAAGGACAAACTCTTGTTTCCAGAGATCCCCTTCTCTCACAGACTCAAGGAAACAGAGGACCTGGGTCTGAGAATGCCTCTCTGTTGATGTGGGGCTGTGTTGCTGATGCTCCATGCTGACAGAGCAGAGGCTCTGCTGGAGCAGGGAGTGACTTGTTCTTCATTCCCTTTTCAGGAGAAAGAGAAGAAGTACATGTTACCAGTGGATAACCTGAAACTGCGAGATGTGGAGAAGGGGTTCATGTCCAGCAAGCACATCTTTGCTCTCTTCAACACTGAACAGAGGTATGCTCCCATCTCAGCACACCAAGCTGCTGGAGCTAGGGACAGGACTTATGTAACAGAGTAGGAGTGAGTGTGTTAGGATAGCTGTCCAGGAAGGATGTGAGTGTCCTTTCAGGACAGCCACTTTTGAAGGAGATGGGAGGATTTAACGTCATTCCTTCTGGTTTTACAGATATGTATAATTTTCCTTTTTTTACCGGTGCATGGCTTGTGGTGTGAACTTACCCTTCAGCCTTTTGGTGTGGTTACCTGGGTCTGCTTGTGGCTGGGATATGTATTTCTAATCACAATGTTCTTGGTGAGTGACTAGGGAAAGCCATAGGATCTGGGATGGCTAGCGAAGTCCAGTACTGAGCAGAATTGAAAAGGGAATCTTTTTCAGGCCTTGTTGAAACACGCAACTGATTTGGGAGCAATCGAACTTGATGATAAAGAAAAAAATTATTTCCTTTTGCAGGATCATCATGAGGTTCCTAGCAAGGGACCACCAAGTGTCTCTGTCTTAAAATGACAGGAGGATTCCCTGGTCATTGATATCTTTGTCAAATATGGGCAGATCTCTGAGTTGTGAGAGAGAATAATAAAATATGTGTCTTCCTGTCAGGAATGTTTACAAGGACTACCGGCAGCTGGAGCTGGCCTGTGAGACCCAGGAGGAGGTGGATAGCTGGAAGGCTTCCTTTCTTCGTGCAGGAGTCTACCCAGAGCGTGTTGGGGTAAGTGACAGCCATAATAATGGGATAAGGAGGAGCACAGCATGTGTCTTGAGAAGGATAGCTGCATCTTCTGGTGTTAAAAATAAGTCAGTGAAAGCTTTGTGTCTTTGCAGAGCTGAAAATCTTTCATAACAAAAAAATATTTTAGTATTTCCTGGTGCTTCCATTGGGGAAGCTTGAGATAAAGTAACTGGCAGCTTTAAAGGGAAGTAGGAAAAGACTGCCTTGATAAATCCCTCCAGCTGTCTTGTTTTGTGGACATTAAATTCACAATATAAGGGTGACATTTAACTACTTGACTACTAAGGTATCCACTGAGCAAAGGCACCATTCCTTTTTGGTAACACTATACAGCCTAATTAGGAACTTCCAGACTGAGAAGTTGTCTTCCCTTTCCTTCCTCCAACCAATTAGGGAGGGATGTTTTTTGAATTTTTTTTTACTTGGTAGATACCCTAATATGCTACTTTAGCAAGAATTCTTATCTCTTCCCTTCCTCTTGTCCCACAGCACTTATTGCCAGCATTATTTTCTGCTTTAAAAGTATCTTCTGAACAACTGTGGTATTTGTTTCTGTTCAAAGACTTTCCTGTTCCTCTGTGAGAGGAAGCTGCTATAAATAGTTTTCCCATAAGAAAAGTGATAATTGCTTTTCTGTTTGTATTTGTTGCTTCTAATAGATTTCTTGCATTCATCTGTCCTGTTACACTTGAATATTGCTGGTTTTGCCTTAAAGCACTTCCTAACAAACTGATAAGAGGTTTAAAAAAGAGGGTTGGGGACTGGGCTTTAACAGTGACATGACTTCAGATTAGCTTTGAACCAGACTGGGCCTCAACCACAGTGGCCGTGGGCCACCTATTGCCGTGCAAGTGGGGGGGTTTGACATGGGAACCCTGATCCCTGTCTCAAAACCCATGTAAGGAATGACACGTGGCCCTTGCAGGTAAGTAAGTTGTCCTTTGTTGCTAACAATATGGTTTCCTTTGCAGAGCATCCCACTTTTCAGTTTAGCTAGACAGTTGACTTATTTCTCTTCTAGGGTGATAGAGGTATTGGCGTATTTTTAGCGGGATTGGTCTTTTGCTTGTCAGTGCTGTTACGGGACCTTCTCCAAATTCTGAGACCAACTAAAAGTCATCTTTTATTTTTTGTCCCTTTTTGTTTTAATTTTTTCCACGTATGCTCAAACTGGCCTGCCAGGACAAGGACAAAGTAAGTCTGACCCCCTCTGCCTGTGTTGCCTCCTGGGGCTCTCACCAGATAGCTCTCTCATTTTTTTTCTCCTTTTGTCACAATTTCCTGAGAGGCATTTGCTTCTTCTCCCTCTTTGTACACTCTGTTGGATTCCTTCTGTCTGTTTCTGTTCTTGGTTTGAGTTTTCCTTTTTTCTTTTTATTCCTCCCTTTTTGTATGACTTCTGAATCTTGGTGCAAGCTTATTTTTGGGGTTTTTTTTTGCCCTCACTTTTTTTAAGTTGTCCTGTTTGACATCCGTTTCCTTTACTTTGTTTCACACTGAGACCTTGCATTCCTTCATTATGTATGATCTTCTCAGCAAAAGCTCAAATGAACAAAAGAATTTGCCCTTTCCCATGTATTTTGTTCCCCAAAACAAAAGAGAAGCCATTTCTTACATGGCAAATTGTTCAGACTAGGGCGGTTTAAAACAAAGATATTTCATTATACAATCAAGGGGTTTTTTTTAAATAAGCATTGAGGAAGACAGCAGTTCTTTCATGCTTCAATGCTTTGAAACTGATCCCAAGTAGAGAAGCCTTGGAGATTGCTTGCTGTCAAACAGCACAGTCCAGGTTTTACCTTACAGAATAAACAATGTACTTCAGGCAGACAGGAAGAGATTCATCTGCTTGGTGTGAAAGAAAAGATAATTATAACTTACGATGCCAGATTTGCAGTTGAAGTGATAGGAAAGTTTTCTAGTTTATTCCATCTACTTGTGGTCAGCCTAAGAGGAGCAGTTATTTCACTTCTCTGTATCCTCATTTGTGTAATGAAGACAAAGATACAGCATGGCAGAGAGTCTGTGAGAGTTAATTTATGGTTATTTCTTGTTATTTCTTGTTTTTACTGACTCTGGTCTTGGAAAACCCGGATCAAATTAAGAACCTTTCAGGAAGCTGTAAACATTAAAAAATAATAATACAGCTTTGAGTATGCACCAGAGCCATAACCTCTGAACATGAGTCAGGAGTCCCTGTTGCCTTTCACCTTTGTTTAATAACTTTCTACTAAGAGAGCAGCTTTATTGCTAAAATTCCTCAGATGTGAGCTGGAGAAGTCTGTACAAACTGAGCTGTGCATTGACAATCACAGCTCAAAATGTAAGTTTAAATAAGTTTTATCTATTGCATGCACTTCCTGCTTGTTCCCTTCTATTCGTCTCTTAGCTCTCATGAAAAGCCAATTTTCTGTTGCATTTGAAGAACCAATCTGTTTCTCCGTTTTTCTGCAGGCCAGTGAAGCAGAGGAGAATGGAGGAGATAGTTTCATGCACTCCATGGACCCTCAGCTGGAGAGACAAGTGGAAACGATCAGGAACCTGGTGGATTCCTACATGGCAATTGTCAACAAAACCATCAGAGACCTCATGCCGAAGACAATCATGCACCTCATGATAAACAATGTACTTATCATACTGTGGGCAATGGAGGTGGGAGAGGCAGAAAGGGGAAAAATAGGGAGGGAGGAAAAGAATGAAGAAAAATTTAAGGCAGCTTGGAAGGAAGAGGTGGGGACAGAATAGAGGGTTTTGGGGAAAGCTGGTGAAAACTTATTCCTTCTCTCTGCTCATTTACAGACCAAGGACTTCATCCATTCAGAGCTGCTGGCAAACCTGTACTCCTGTGGTGACCAAAACACGCTGATGGAGGAGTCAGCGGAGCAGGCCCAGCGACGCGACGAAATGCTGCGCATGTACCACGCCCTGAAAGAGGCCCTCAACATCATCGGGGACATCAACACCAGCACCATCAGCACCCCCATGCCCCCACCGGTGGACGACTCTTGGCTGCAGGTGCAGAGCGTACCGTCCGGACGCAGGTACCTGAGGCTCAGGGCGAGAGCCCCTCAGACCTGCCTGACGCCTCTTCAGTGCCTTGCTGGGGCCTCCCACTGAGACAGGGAGTCCTCTTCTTCTCCTCTTCTTCCTGTGGATGGAGAGTCCAGGGTATTTCTGCTGGCAGGCTCCCAGGACTGTGTAGGGCTGCTCTGTCTTTACAGAGGTGTTGAGATGTTCTAAACCCTTGGGTTGGCTGGGGCTGACGTAGCTTTGAAGACAGCCTGGGGCCTGATGTGGCCCTTGAAAGCCAAAGGGTGGTGTGTAAAGTGATGTGACACTAAAGAGGGAACACTGAAGGCAGCCTGTGGTGGCAGAGGGATCCCAGAGCTGTTGCTGCAGTTGAATGCCTCTGTTTGTTTGGCAGGTCCCCCACGTCCAGCCCCACGCCGCAGAGGAGAGCTCCTGCAGTGCCCCCCGCCAGACCTGGGTCTCGCGGACCAGCTCCTGGGCCACCTCCTGCTGGTGGGTCCACACTGGGTGGTGCCCCCCCTGTGCCCTCCAGGCCAGGTGCCTCTCCTGATCCCTTCGGGCCCCCACCTCAGGTTCCTTCTCGGCCTAATCGTGCTCCTCCTGGTGTTCCCAGGTAAGTCCTGAAACACTGCTCCACACAGGTGGGGTGTGTTCTGGTTTTGGGTTGGAGCCTTGACAGCACTTGGCCGGCCTGGGCCGTAGGAGGAGAATGGAGTGCATGGTGTGGGTACATATATTTGGATATTTGAATTGGATGCAGAGGCAGAAGCATTGCTGTCCTCTGAGATTTCATTGTATGGATGAGGCAGTGCCAAGGCAGCTCTCAGGAACAGAGTGGCAGCTGTTTCTCTGTGCAAACCTCTATAAAGAATGTGGGAGAGAACCTTGTACCCAAGGTTTACAGCCATTGTACCAATGCCTGTAGTCACCAGATAAATCACAGGACGGGGGTGACTTCCCCTCTGTGTAGGGCTCCCCGAAGTCTGAAGTTGCCCCTTTTCTCTTGGCCCAGAGTTCAAGGTGAGTTGGAAGACCTCCAAAGCTATTCAGTTGATTTTTGGCTAGGAGAGTATTGCAGCATCACTGGCAGGGAAATTAATTCTTAGGCAATTTTGTTGCTTGTGTAATCAACTTCAACATTTTCCAGTCCAGAGGTTCAAATCACACAGCTTTGCTTTCACATTAGGAAACTCATTTTCTTTCCTGTTCAGTCACTTCAGACACACTTCAACATAGCGATAAGGGATTATCCCCTGTGCAGCTGAGCACATGTTCCTGAACAGGACTTAGGAAGCAGTCTGGAACTGGGAATGCTTTTATGTTGGGTACTTAGTTTCTCTTGAGGAAGAGGAGGTAATTGCAGTGTAAAGAACAAACATAACCAAAAACTCCCCAGTGGCATGTCAGAGGGAACACTTCCCTTATGGAAAACACCTCTACAGTGGGTACTGGTGGCACAGGTCTGAAACTTTGCCATTTTCTGTGGAAGCACCTAGCCTGTCAATGGTTGGGAATGGTGTATGGCAGAGTGGGTTCGATCTTCCTCCTGTGATAGTGCCCAGCTCATACTTGGTGCTGCCTATTTGGAGGGAAGTCTTCTCTGCCAGGCTGCAGCCAGCCCAGAGGTGGATGAGTCCAGACAGCTTTATAGAGCAGTTTCTGACTCTGGTGTATGCAAATAGTTTTACTTTCTTGGTGCCTTTGCCCCAGTCCTTCCTGTGCACTTTGATGCAGCTCCCACAGTAACTTGTCCTCACATACTTCAGCGTTGCCCCAGAGACTGTGGAGGCACCTATGGATGTCAGCATGCTTCTACTGTGTATTTTGGCTCCTGCTTCTTGTGACTCTGCCTTTCCATATCTTGTGACTTTGTGGTTTTGTTTTCAGTATATTTATGCTTCTTTCTGTCTCCATCTTCCTCCTTTCACTCAGTTTCATTTCTTCACTCATGAAAAATATTCTATATACCTGGCCGTCATGATAGGATTCCCCAAATAGGCTGAAATGAATTGGCCTTTTTTTAAGAAATCTGTCATAGCCATCTTAATGGCTTTTCTGCCTTTTGCATGAGTAGAAGTGTTTAGGGGAAAGTAGGGAAAACAGCACTGGAGCAGAGGAGGAAAGTGTTTCATGCTTGACTGAACAACCCCTTGGTTTAGGAGAGATGGTAGGTTGGATTGCATGCTACTGATTGCCCTGATCTGGAGTTGAGAATGTAATTCCAGAAGCTGTGAAGTGTGATGCTCATTCTCTGATCCCCCTCTCTGATTCTTCCAGTTGTTCATAGACTCCTCCGGATCCTGATACCAGCTTGTCATTTGAGTTCACTGATGAATGGAGAATTTCCAATGACAAGGGACTCTTTCTCTCCTCTCCTGTATATAGAATAAGAATGTTCCCTGCTAGCACTTGGACTTGGGTCCTTCTGCCATGGGTGAACGAATGCCATCTCCATTGTTGCTTTTTTAATACCCATCTTTCCCTTGCTAACCGGGCTGTGTAGTGTGTGTGTGAGAGAGGAACAAAGCTCTCATGTACAGCACAAGTGGGCTTTGATGGAGGAGTTGGTGGTGTGAACTCAATTGTGTGATGGTGGCTGAGTGTACCTTGTGTGCTCATTGATGCCTGTGTAGAAGTTTGGTAGTTTTGTGCCTCTGGCTTGAGCATCTGATTTTATGAATGATGAACTTACACAAGTGTCACGCTACTTCTTTTTCATAAACATAAGTGTATAAACACATTTTTACATATAATCACCACATAGTACATTTTTTGGCACAGAAAGGTTTTCCTGCATATAATAAGGACACTTAAAACAAGACTTGCCATCCTGCTTCTGTGCTTAGCATTTTTTCAGTTTACTGTGGAGGTCCATATTGACAAATACATAATTTTGGGAGCTGAAAGTTAATAACCATCCAAGATCCTATCTGTGTGCAGTGGACTGCATTCAGTATTTGACCTGGGAAAGAAGTCTATGAAGGTATTCCTCCAGGTATTTAGGCTCTTTAATTTAAATAGTTTGATAGAAACTGTAGGTAGAAGAGCTTGAAGGAAAATTAAGGAAGTTGAAGTGAGAATGATACAACTACTGAAAAAATGTGTTGAAGGCATTAATGGGTTCTCCATTCTTTGGTACATTTAAGGAGAAGAATGTGAGGGATCAGCATCACAAGGGCACAGGTCTGGGGCTACCTCCAGGCAGGGACAGTTCTCACTGCTGTGCTGCTCAGGGGACACATCACTGGAACTCCCGAAGTGTTCTTGGGCACACAGTTTCAAGGGACAAATTAGCTCCTTAGTGATTTAGTGGAATGTGTCTGTGCCCGTGGCCAGGGATTGGAACGAGATGATCTCTAAGGTCCCTTCCAACCCAAACCGTGCTATGATAAGGTCACACAGCTGTATGACCTGAAATACTCACAAGGTTGGAGTAGCTGATTTCATGACTTATGACCTTCACAAAGAAACTTTCACCTGCTTTGTGCCTTTTTGGGTAGTGCTCAGGACTGCATGTTATCTCCCTATTTCCTGAGCTCTTTCTTAACATTTAATATGGTCAGAAGATGGGAATCCTCGGTGAGAGACCAGCCCAGCTACCTGTGCCCAGCTGGTGGGTGCTGAAACCTGAGTATGACACTGGTGTGAACGTCAGCCTGGATGTGTGAGGGACTCGGGTGAGTGAGCAACAGCCAGTAGGTGTGTGGACAGATGGATGGATGGGTTTTCATGCACCCCTGTGCACAACAGGGTCTGGATGTGTCCAAAGATGAGGCTATGAGTGGTGTGTGTGTGTGTTTGCAGTCCCCCTACTCATGCTGTGTTTGGAGGGGTATGTGTGACTGTGTCTGTGCAGGCGCCTGTGTCTCTCTTCCACCTGCCTGACAGTCTGTGTGGCCTCTGCCTTGAACTGTCTGAACTGCCATGTTGATTTCGTGTTGTCTTTCAGAATCACTATCAGTGACCCCTGAGGACTGGCAGCCACGGTAGGTTTTGCACTCTCACTGCGATGCATGAGTCACTGTGTCCCCATCCTCCAGCACTGCTCTGCAGCTCTCCTCTGCTGCCCAGTTCTTGTGTTAGTAACAGAGTCCCTTGTCCAATGAACCACCTCTGCCAGGATCTCATAAAGGGAGGAGTCTTGAACAGAAAAACTGGCTGATCAGAGACAGAGCAGCTGCTTGAGCTGCAGGAGCTGGGAGAAAACCTCAGTACCTGATTTAAGGTCTGGAGGACCCCTTATCTGCTTCTAAATAGAGAAGGTGGGATGGGGGAATGAGCTCTGGCAACAAGGTCTAAACTGTATGTGTCTTTCATTTGGCTTATATCCACACTAACTGTAAGATCAGCTGAATAAACTCTGGTTTGATTTGGTCTGTCAGCTCTGTTAGGATGAAGATAGAGACTTGGGGAGCTGATAGTTCAGACTCCTCTTCTTATATTCTAATGTCTGGCTGGAGAAGTGATCCCGTCCTCACTGTGTCCCTAGTGCTCATGGAAGTCAAGAGGAGTTTGGGTCATTAATATCAGGACTTCCATGTCTGAGTGCAGGGTAACTCTGACATTGAATGTTCCCTGTTATCCTTGTGTCCCATCATCACAGTTAGACGTGAACAACCTTTGTTTGTTCTCCCCTTGACCCTTTACCTTCTAGGTTATTCTCCTGCTTCCATTGAAACTGCCTTCCCTCCTCTCTCTCCTGCCCCTGCAAGAGGAAGGGTGTAGTTGTCTGTGTCCCTCAAACACACTGCCCTGAGCTCCTGCCTGTTTCCTTGTCCTCTCTCTCCCTGCATTTTGCAGCATTGTAGTGGTCCAGTGATGTAGCAGGGTGTGGGTTCCTGCTGTGTACTGCTCGTGCTGTCAGTATCTAGTGGGGGTGTGAAGAGGGACACGAGCAAATTTTTCTGAATCCGTTTCTTGGAAACCTCCAGCCCTTATTGACAAAGAGGTACAGAGGGCAAAACAGGGCAGGTGTGAATTTTTTGGGCCCCTTCTCCCTTTCTCTGTGAACGTTGTTTCATGACAGAGGAGTGGAGCAGCAGCAGCTCCTGCAGCTTCCCTTGCTGCTGGTTGTGGCAGAGAGACCTGGGGGCGAGGGGCACATGCTGCAATCCTACTTTAATAGGAATAGCAGAAGTTCAAGCCCCTGTTCCGGGGTGGGGAGGTCACAGTCAGCCATTAGCTTGCAGTAGAAGGTGTCTGTTAGTGCTGCACAGAGCTGCAGTCAGAGCTGAGAGGTGCCACATTGCAGTGATTGCTCATGATTGACACCTTTGAGGACGTCATCGTCAACCCTCCTCAGTGATGACACACTGCAGAGGTGTTGAAGCAATCAGCAGTTTCCTCCAATATTCTGCCTACTGCAGACATCCCTGACAGCCCTGGAAACATGCATCCTGGTGAACAGCCTCGGGAAGGAGCCTTGCTGTTGTCTGTACCCCATTCTGGGACTCGCTGTTATGGGGCATTCTGTTTTTAATCTGGCATAAAGAGCACCAAGGAAATAAAAATTTTAAAAAACCAAAACAACAGACAAACAAAAACCAAACCACAAACCAAACAAAACAAAAAAACCCACATACACACAAAAAAAAAAAACCCAAATGATCCAAAAAAATTACATCCAAAACCTTTTGCAGTCCAAGGGATTAAAGGTAATCTTTTCCCACCTCTGCTACATCCTTATCAGCAGAACTCTGTATTAGCCCAGTGGTTCTTAGATAGGATTAGCTCAGTGTTCTCTCTGGGTATGGCCTGAAACCCTAACTTCAAAGGATGTGTCAGTCACTGTAACTCATCTCCCTGGGCTCCTGCCAGGGCTCAGGTCTTCCTTCTCATGTACTGTAGAGAGCTGCAGGCTTCCCTGTGAATAAAACTTTGTTCCTTGTCCTGACAGAGAAAAGTGACTTTTCAGTGATATAAAAAGGCTTGACTAGCAGTGTAGTCAGACTGAAACAGCATTTTGGGGGTAAGTGTTGCCTGAGAGACTTGTCTGTCCCTTTTAGTGCTGGGAAACAGTTTTCAGCCTTTTCTTACCAGGCAGATTCTGCAAGCATCTCCAGAAAACCTCAACAGAAACAGCCTGTAAGTTTAAAAAAGTGACAGCCCCACACCCTAAAATGCTTTGAATGCTGAGAGAAATAACTCTGCAAAAATCAATCACAGTACATTACAAAACAGCAACCCATCTACCTGTGAATTATTTGTGCTCCTTTCAGCCCTATTTATCCTGCTAGAGTCAAGTCACTTTACATACTCTGGTGATTTCAAGCATGCTTTTCATGTGAACCCTCAGAGGCTTTTAGCACAATCTGTGCAAACTCCTGAAATGCAAACAGTCCTTCAGCCTTCTCAAAAAATGCCTTCTAACACATGATGATGCAGCAGCATCTTGCTAAAGGTTGAGCTGAAGTTCTGTAAAGTTTTAATTCAGGTGATGTTGCTGTTCCAGTGACAGTAGAAGCCACCAAAGAATTGGTGTGGCTGCATTTACACTGTGAGCACCCTTAGAGATAGTGCACAGATCCCACATGTCATGAAGCTCAGGGTCACAGATTCCCCAGCTGTAACATCCCGTTGCAATTTTTACTTCTGGACAACAGTATTATTTCAGCATCCTTCCAAGGTGATTGTAATTTCTGGGTTAGCTCAATCCCATCATTTGCTGTAGAAGGGCAGTAACTAGATTGCCGTGCTGACAGTGGGATCTTGCAGTCCCCATTGGTCTTTTCAGTCAAGGAGATAACATTTGGAAGTGCTTTTGCTCTATGAAGCTTTTTTATGGATCATTTCCCAAGACAAGGAACAAGTGGTTGTAATTATTTTGAGATCTGGGGCTTAATAGATCTGGAGCAGTAAGTTCTGCTGAGATTTAATAAACAGGGCCGGAGAGTTGCTCTGATTTATTTGCTAAATGAGGGAACTTGCCCCAATTTATAGGAATGTAACTCCTCTGGTGCCAGTGGGATTATAAAATACTGGTACAAATAGCCTCCTCTGCACCTCTTCCCCCTCTCCCCTCAGCACCTGTGTCAGGAGAGGGCCTTCATTTCTAGCAGTGGGTTGATTCTCTGTCATCTAAATCCTGTCATTGTGGAATTATTGAGGCATTAAAATTCTGTGACATCTGGTCCTATATGATCAGTGCAAGGGCTTCCCTTCCATTTGATCTACATGCTGTTGGGTTTGCTCTTTGCATTTCAGGCAGTTTGGACCTTTAAACTACTCTGGCTTGGTACTGAGCAGTTTAGTCATCTTAATGAAACATCACCAAGATGCAGTTGAGGTCGCAGACACTGCAGGGAGCATGCTTTAAAGGAAAAACAGAGAGTGGACGCAGAGAATGCATTTTTATTTATAGCCTTCTTACAGCCTGTAGTCTGAGACTGAAGTGATATTTTAAGTAATGAGCTGAGAGACATGTCAGGGGTATTGTCATGTATTTTTTTGTTTTGATTTTTTTTTTCCCCACGGTCCCTTACAGGAAGGAGATTCTAGAACACTTAATCCATATAGAGGGCAAACACTTCAGTTGCTGCCCATTTACATAGCTAAAGTATCAACAAAAGAGTTAGAACAGAATGGAGTAGGAGTAGCCAGTTTCTTTTATTGAAGTAGAAGCTGCATTTGCTGTGTACCAGAACTGGAAGCTGTAAGCTTCCCCGTGACATCCAAGATCAGTCTCATGCCAGAGCAGGGAATCTCAGGCTTACTGTGGTCTCGAGGGCGGGGGAAGAAGGTGCTCCTCCAAACCAGCCAAGAGCCTCTGGCAGCAGCGTGTCTCAGAGGACCCCATCCATGCTGTGTGACTGTCATGTGCTTGGTACAGGAGCTCACTGTTGTCCATGCTTCTCCACTCTCATCCCAGAGCCAGGGCACTTACTGGCACTAAATCTCTGCACTTCCAAATTTCAGAGGGAAGCAAAACTGGCAGTCCAGGGGATTGCTCTACTGGCGATCTGTGCTGTGCAGAAAGGCCAGTGCGAGGCCGAGTAGAGTCTCTGTTATGGAGCTGCACTCTGGGGGTTTGTGCCTCAGGTTGGATTCTTTTGCTGGCTCAGGCGAGGTGGAGAAGCATGTGTGGTTGTGACTGCAATTGCTGTGCTAACCACAGTGTGTGTTCTCTTGTTTTTGTTTCCTGCTTTTTCACAGCAGAAGGGGCCCCGCCTCACCTACTCGACCTACCATAATCCGACCGGCTGAACCGTCCCTCTTAGATTTATAACTTGAGGCTGTAGACAGCTGGCGACGAATGCCGTGCTAGCGGCTTCCCCATTCCACCCTCCCTTCCACAGCCACAGTCACTCCTCTCATCCATCCCACATCCCTGCCTTCCACCACCCCTCCCCGGTGTGTCGTAAAACTCTAGCCTAGTGATCGAGCTCTTCGTCTTCGCTCGTGCGTCCTGTATTGCTTTGTGAGCGTAGAGTAGCCTTCATTCAGTGGCATGGATCCCTGAAGTACACAGGCTCCTGGGAGAGATCAGCCACAGGGACATCCTTAGGTCCAAGTGGTGGCTGTCCATCCAGTAATTCCATCTGCCTGGTCTATCCTGGATAAGTGTCCTGCCTGCACCAAGTTAGCTGTAGCACCCAGGACTGAGCTGTAGCTGTTTTCTTTCCTTGTAGTTTAAGATAAAAGCGTGGCTTAGCAAAAATATGCTGTCAAAACACGTGACACCTGTTAGGAACAGATTCAATGTCCTGTGTATGAGCTTGACTTCTAAGGTGCAAAAATTTCATGTTGGGAACAGTGCAATCAACTTCATATCAAAGTGAGGCAGGGAGATCGATGAAGGGGGCAATCAGTGGATCAGCCCAGTCCTGCTAGAGCGAAGTCTGAGATAGCACACACACCTCAGCGTGCAGGGAGCTCACGGACTGCTCACACTCGGCTCCCGGAGCTGGGCCATTCCTGCTGGGGACACACTGGCTCCTGCCAGCAGTTGTCTGGCATCACCATTTTTGGCTGACTTTCCTGAACCCAGCAGGGCGAGGGGAATAGACACACTGCTCCCCCCTTGCACATGGACAGCCAAATGTTTCAGGGAGTTTGCTGTGTGGTGTTTTGTTGAAAATATTTCTGCTTTGAACTAAGCACATCTTTCAGTGTTTTTGGGGTACTGTGGTGACTTCTTCCGTAGCCTTTTCTTGCATGTGGATGGTACGTGTTTGGGGAAACTTGTAACAGTTGTTAATCACAACTCATCTTAAGGTTTGGTTTTTACTTTTCATGCTACATGTATTTAAAAAAATAAAAAAAAAAATACTTGAGAATTAAAAAATATATCAACCCTGTACATCTCAGATGTCATGTCTCTACCAGAGCTAAATGAGCCACCTGTGTTGCAGGCTGTCTTCCAGGCCTGATTCACATTGGAGTTCTCTTGTTTCAGTGCTATTACTCTTAATTTCTGTTGTGAGTCCTCTATTGTTCTGATGCCAGTTCCTTTCTGTATTTTAACTATTGTTTTACTACTTCTCCTTTTCCTTCCCTTTCCTTTTCCCTTTTTCTTTGTTTTTCTTGTCTTTAACCTCCAGCCGGCCGGGTAAGGCCAGTCCCGCCCGCCCGGAGAGCCCAAAACCACCATTTGACATGTAGGCCTGCTCCCTCTGAGACTCTTTGCCTGCCTCTTAGCTGTTCTGTCCTGGAATGGTCTGACTCGAATCTCACACATGGCTTGTTTTGTTTGTAATTTGTGACACACACATATCAGATGTGATTGTAGTGAAACTGTTTTTGGGGGTTTTTTGTTTGGTTTGTTTTTTGGTTTTTTTTCCTTCCCAGCTGCTTAAAGGAGTTAAACAAGTATATTGTAGTAATGAGAAACATATCTTTACTGTTATAAATATCTATAAATATATATATAAGATGAAAAATCTATATATGTCCAGGTGTTAAAAGCCATTTGTGCTTCCATGTGAATTTTAGGAAATACTTAAGTAGGAAAAGAATATCTATATACATATATATATACACACACACATCCAAAAAGTTAACCAAATCCCAATGTTGAGTTTTTGAGCTGATTGTTAAATTCTCTGCTGTGTGCAGTTGGGTTATTGTATTACCCCAGACTTGTGGGTGAACTGTCTCAGTGCTGGTAGTAGCTGTGATGCAGTTTGTGATCTACCTGTCACTCTTGTTTATTGGATGAAATAAACTCTCATTTCTGTATAATGAAGGTCTCTATGACTAGAATAAAACCATCTCTCTTTCTCTTGCTTTTTCTCTGGGTGGTTTTCAAGCTGTGTTGGCTTATAACCTGATCTTTTCATCCCATAGAGTTAACAAGCTGTACATGCAGTCAGGGGCTGTCACTGATAGGGAAGGTGGAGCAGATCTGCATCAGCACCGAGTGTCCAAGAACTGCTGTAGAGTGAAGCAGCTTGTCAGCTGCAGAAGGTAAATCCCTGTGCAGAAGAAATTGTGTGGAGCTGCCTCAGAGATGGGGCATACAGAAGGTGGGAGTTTGCACACAAATTGCTTCTTAAAAGGGATTTTTGCCTATGCTGCTTGTGGAGCACAGCAAGTGGATGTTGAGTAAAGGTGAGGTCAGGGAATCACTCCTGAAAGGGGTCAGAGTGAAAAATGAATCTGAAGCTGGGGTCTGGATGTGAAATGCTCACCAAGAGCCACCTCTCAGGCTTGTCAGCAGTCTGTACAGAAAACATGCATGAAAGCTCAGTGAAAAGGGCATCACTGTCAGGGCAGATGCTTTCAATAAAGAATTCATTCTTCTCTGTTTCTGGCCAAATTTCAAGGTGATCTGTGCAGAAGAAATACGTCTGGTCAGTGTCCCTCTGAATAAGTTTATTCAGAAAGCAAATTTGTAACAGGGTTAAGTCACCTCTGCAAGAGACCACAGCCCTTCTTCACTGGTCTTGTCTCCTTCACAGTTCTAGAGTGAACACCCAATAAATATTTACTCCATTTACAATAACGCTGTGTATTAAATCACAGCCCTTTCCCTATTAGTTACGATACAGATTTATGAATAGCCTGAGCAGGCGTAAACACTGAACAGGCTTAGTCTTTCTTGCAGGAATATACAGCATTTTACACAGATACACTATGTACACAGCCCATGCTCTGAGGAGTTGGGGAGCCCAATCACTTGTGCTGAGGAGCGACTTACACCCCTTGTGCCATTTAAATGAAAAGAGTTCAAAAACCAGCTTACAGCTTCCCCTGGGGGCTCACAGGAAAGCACTGATTGTGCTGTGTCTCCCTTTTTCCATTTGTATTTGGAAATATCAAGATATGAACCATTTAAGAAAACCAACCCAGACATGATCTGCCTTTGGCAGCAGAAGAAAAGCTCTCTGCTCTGCTGCTGTAAAGCTTCACCAACTTGGACATGAAGAAATGAACCATCTCTCCTGTTGAACAGACACAAATCTGTGTTCCTGTGCTTGCATCTCATATTTTGGCAGGTAACAGGGAGGCAGCTGATGCTGCTTCAGGCACCAGCCCAAACTCCTGTGTTTGATCACATAGCTCTGATGATCAGGTCCCTTTAACCGCCCCTATGGTTTCCCTCAAAACTCCACTGCTGCCACCACCCATCCTAAGAACAGGCAGTTCTTGCCTGAAGGCAGATTCAGTTGCAGGATATCCACATGCAGTTCACTTCACCACTTCCACACCCAGTTTGTTTTGCTGCTGTTTCAGAGAGCACTGTCCTCCCCCCATGTTCTGTTTTCTTCTTAGAATCAGGGCTATGGCTTCAAGGCACAGCCAGGTACTAGCACACTTGCTGCTGTGCATCCCAGAACCTTAAACGTGGGCCATGGGACCTTGGTTTCCACTCATCTCCTGCACTCCTTACCGAAATGGGAGAAGAGGAAAGTTCAGGGATGGAGCACTAGAACTCCTTAAGTCCAGAAACTCAAAACGAAACATGTTTATTAAGTGGTTTCCTTTTACTTATTTCTCCCATTTCTTAAAATAAATAAAACCTTCAGACACGTACGAGTGAAACACATCATCCTTCAAAGTGCAGTTACATTTCCACCCCACTCCCAAGAATCACATAAAGCTTTGTCAAGTAACCAAAAGACCCCCAAGGCTCCCACCGGTCCCTTCCCCTGGCAATGAGAACAGTCAGGGCTGTGCTGCCAGGAGCTGCTCGCTGGGGGCCTGTTCTGAAATACAGGTGCAAGAGGCAGGGCTGCAGCAGGAACAGGGAGTTTAGGATGCGTAGTATGAAAACAAACCCAACCTGTTCAGAGTCCAGAGTCCATTACCAGAACAGTTAGTTAGTTTGGGAGCCCTGGAAGGAACTGGGCTGATGACAGGCATGAGTGATGGATCAGAACCATGTGAAGCTGCTGTGGCAGCAGAGTCTGGGACAAGGGATTAAGTCATTTTGCCCAAAGTCATAGACTCCCTTTGCCCCCAGTCTGGGCCTGGCCTAGGTGATGTGCCAGCACCAGCTGCCTCCCAGGATGAGTTAAGGGTCTGCCTGTACTCCAAGCACACCAAGTAACAGAGAAAAGAGAAAGAGAAGATGAGGTCTGATGCTTGAGTTCCATCTGATACAATCTCTCTTTACTGATGTCTTTAGGAATCTGTTCTCCCCAAGGGCACTGAGCAGAGGTATGGGCACGTACAAGTCCCTCAAGTCCTTTCAGGCCCATAGAAAGTTGCTGTCAGTAAGATTTAGCACCACTTAAACTACCATGATTTTGACCTCATCGTTCTCATCAGCACGGTAGAAGAAGGGAATGCACGGGTTTTCCAGCAGGGAGCCCAGCCTCTCCTGAGGGTTCTGGATTTCTCTCAGAAGCTGCATTATTTGCTTTGCCGTGGGGTCCTCTTGGTTTGGCTGAGCAGCTTTACTGTCAACAGGGGGGGAACCGGATCGATGAAAAACAGCAGCCTCTTGTTCTGCTTCGTCCGACAGACTCACCTCTCGTAACCCTGCAAGGAGCACAGACAAGGCAGGCAGGTAACTCCTCACATCCACACACGAGGCTGAGACCAGGGGCTGTTCCCCCTGCACAGAGCTTGCCCTGGCTGCAGCTTACCTGCTCCATCGGTGGCGTTCAGTTCGATGCGCCTCTCTGCTGGAAGCACGCCTTCAGTCTGGTTTGCCAACAACTCTGGGTTCTGAGCAGCTGCTACGTACTTGCTGTACCATTCATTTCTTTCCCTGACCAGGCGCATCACTAAGTCCTGCAGCTCCAGTAGTTTCATCTGCACCAAAGTAAAGACCGTGAAACACGGACACAAAGACACCACTGCAGTTTGCAGTCCTACTCCTGTCACAAAATCAGCAAACGAACACACAGAAGTTTGTACTCTGAAAGTGCTCCCCAGGCCCACCCTGCTTGGAGTAGTACCACAGAAAAAATTCCTTGCCTTCATCTCTTCCTTATCCTGAGCCAACCTGCTGATATACTCCTCTTTCTCCTGGTGCCGCTGTTTGAGGATAGCCCTTTGACTCTGGTACAGTGCAATGTACTCCCCTGGAACAGAAGAGAAGCCTGAAGAGTGTCTGCAAGACTGGGGTGCAAGCCCTACAGTGAGGTACGAGGCATGAGGACCTAGGAAATCCAGGCCTGGAGTGGAGACCTAGCCCAGTTAGGCAGCAGTAGGAGACATCAAGGGCTTGGTAGTTTGAGGGCTCCGGCTCCAAAAGCTGTTTGGGGACCTTCTGCTCCCCCCATAAATAAGGCACTGAGCAAGCTCTAGCCTGTGCTGGTGTTGCCTGAACATACCAATGGTGTCAGTCTCTCCGGACAGCTGGATACAGCGGTGCTCCAGCTCCTCTAGACGCTCCTTCAGATCAGCCTTCTCACGCATCAGCTCTGTGAAACGCAGCTGAACACACAAACTGGGGTCAGTCACCTGGGCTGCTCACATACAGGCAACACCGGTGCTAAAGATAACCTCCCGTGACACTGGTCTGAGCCTGGGGAACAAATCCTGCTCCTTTACAACCAAGCAGTGAGCAAGCTTTTTAGGATGGAGCTTCTTCTTATGGAACATCTGCTGCTTATTCCCCTACAACCTGTTGGAGCCAGTGTCAGGCAAACACAACACAAAGTCTGCCTGAGCAGTGTAGCAGGGCTGAACCAACATGAGATGCTTTGCTTACCTGGAGCTTGTCCATGGCAGTTTTCAGAGCCTCGTGAACCTCCACTGGAACAGTATCCATAATAGAGCCTGGAAGGGATGTGTCCAATTTACAGTTTCTCCTGGGGCAGGATGTACTCACAGACCCACAGGTCTGTCTCAGAGCAGCCATGGCCAGCTGGCCCAGCACCTCATGGTCACACTGTCCCCAGACTGTGCCGAGATTTTACCTCCATCCAGCATGACGTTTTGTTGCTCCTGCCTAAGAGCTGTGATTTGCTGCAGGAGGGTTCTGCACTGCTGCTTCTGAGCAGCCAGCTGCTTCCTCAGATCTTCTCGCTCCTGCTCCACTTGGGACATGGCAGAGGTCACGAAAGTGACCTAAGAAGAATTCCAGAGTGTGGACATTAGTGCTTCCCCTGTGTTCAGCAGGATCTATGGTGCATCTCAGGACAGAGTAACAGTTTAGCCCATTTTATTTATCGGTGTGAAATCAAAGAACTATGTGACTGCCCCGGAACTAAGCCAGGCAGCAGCTACTGCCTCTTCTCATTCCCAATCAGTGCAGGTTAAAACTGGGTCCCTTGAGAGCTGTTTGACTGCAGTATTATGACTGTACTTGCAGATAAATCTTGTAGATATTTGACACCATTTCCAAATTGCCTTCCAAACTGAAGAGAACATCATCATCAAAGCCCCATTAAAAAGCTGCTCTGCCAGCTGAGTCGTCGTCACAAGGAAACCACTGCCAGACTTCCAGCCTGTTTTGCAAGGATGCTGCAGAAGTCTTGGCTTCTTGCTGCTATGCACAAGGAACTGTTGCATTTCCCTCATGACTGCACTCAGCTGGTAGGATAACAGCTGATAAATCTCTCTGCAGTTTAACTGGTTTCCTTTATAGACATTTGTATAGAACTAAAACCAGAAGGTTTTCTATCCGTTAAGACTCACCATTTCTTCATGGCTTTCAAACTTCTCTGGGATCACAAGTGAAGGGTTTTGGATTTCTTCAGTCATTGCTTCATCATCTTCTGTAAAAGTAGGAAGGTGAACAAGGAGGCAATGCTGCAGAGAACCCAGCTCTGCCTCCTCCCTGATGCAGCCACTCACCCTCCAGTTGGTGCAAAATCCTGCCATCCATTTCTGCTGCCAGCTGACTGATCTGGGCCTGCAGCTCTTTGTTTTCCTTGGCTACAGCTTCTAGACTTAACTGCAAGAGAGAAGCAGAGGATCAAAAAAACCTGCACAAGCCAGACTGCAAACAGTCACTCCATCTTCAGACAGTAGCACCACACACACAAACACACAAGCAGTACTTCAGCTCCAGACAGGTGTCACTCACCTGTAGGGCACAGGGTGTAATCACAGCATCACAGAGCAGCCCAGGGTGGAAGGGACCAACCAAATATCTCACTTAATGATTACCTCCCATCTTCCCACTTGTCCCTTTTTACTGTTACCTTGGTCTGTTGCAGCTCTTTCAGGTGCATTTCCACTGTGACCTTCCCCTGGACCTCCTCGTGCTGCAGGCGGTCCATGAGCTGTGTCTGAAGCAGGAATTGCTTGTGCAGTTCGTCCTTCTCGGCAGCGAGCTGCTGGAAGGCCAGGGTGTACTGCTGCAGGTGGCTGTAGCACTGGTCCCGCTGCTCCTGCAGGCCACGGGCCTCCTGTGTCTTCAGCTCCAGCTGAGAGAACAAGATCAAACCACCACGTCAAACCCTTTCTGCCTGAAAAGCTGATCTGTGTGACATGATCCAAACTGTCAACATTGCCCCAAAGCCACCAACCAGGCAGGCAGCCACCATCTGCCCCCACATGCTGGTCCCCCACATCAGGCAGCAGATGATAGGGGAAGGGTCCCAGCTGGATCATTACAATACCCATTTCCATCCTTCCATCAGTGTCTGGGAAGTTGCCAGCAATTTGCACAATCCAGCCCTGCCATCCCACTGCTGGTGCTCACCGTCTCTTTGAGTTCTGCCAGGTTCTCCTGCAGCTGCCCAAGCTTCTTGGCCAGCTCTTTCTTTACATGTTGCTCTGACTGCAGGGCACTTGTAACCTCCATGTTTTCATTTGTCTGCAAGATAAACACAACTGTGTAAGGAAACTGCCCCAACCACCATGAAACAGGCTCTCAATAAACCACGTTAGTTCCCAATACAACAGGGTGCCATCCCTTGTGTTTTTCTGGACTGTAACTGGGGGCCATAAATTGACTGTTTAGGACAGTAAATAACTTACAGAAAGGTTCAGAAGATGGGAGAAGAGCAAGGAAAGAGTCAGGGGAATCAGTGCTGGGACAGTGCCAAGAAGAGGCCTGGCACATCATTGCAGCCTGTCAGATCCAAAGCAGATGGGTGGTATGAATATCTCAAAGAGAGCCACAGACATTCAAAAACACGAGTTCAAAAATGACTAAAGAAAAAAAGAATCAACAGCTAGACCATGTGTCAGTCTGCTAGGGCCCCAGAGGGGAAGGTGTTACATTGAAAGAAGCAAAGCAAGAGTAAGGATTCAGCTCCAGGATGGGTAAGAATGACAGCAGCAGGAGAGAATACTGTTGACAGCTTCCTCGTGGGCCAATACAGGGAATGGGAAATGGATATCTTCAGGTAAACGGGCAAGAGGAATACTGAGGGACAGAAACTACCTGACTGCCAGGAGATGAGAAGGAAAAGGAAACCGTTCTGGACAAAGATATTGGTTCATCTGCTAGAGCACCTGAGGGAGTAAGGAATTGGAGGGAACCTCCTGGTATGGCACTACACATCAGAGCGTGGAGCAGCCACAGTCTCAGAGGATAAGAGAGGAATAATATTGCCAGTTTTTCACATCTGCGTTATGAAAGGATTGCACTAATGCAAGTGGGAAAAGATGCACAGAAGAGACGTACCAGTTTGACAAACCCATTCTGCAGCTCAGCCAGCTGCTCCTTCAGATCCCGGTTCTGGCTCAGTGCCCTACTGATTGTGGCCTTGTCACTCTGCATGTCCTCCAGGATCTGCTGCCTGTCCACAGCCTCCTCATTGTAGCGCTGCACAGTCTTTTCCAGCTCCAGCAGCCGCTCCTCCTGCTCCCGGTTGAGGTGGCTCAGCTGCTCGTTGTCCCGGACCTGGGCCTGGTACTGCCCCTGCAGCTCCTCCTTCTCCTGCTGCAGCCGCTGGATCTCCTCCTGCAGACTGAGCTCAGCTGCCGTGGGCCCCGGGGCTGAGGGAGGCTCGATATCCATGGGCTTCACTGCTGAGGAAATGCAATCAGAAGGGGCTCAATCACAGGGAAAATGGCTGGGTGAGACACATCCCTGCTGGGTACACAAAGCACACACCAGCCCATAGGGCTCTGTGACCCAGAAGGGATCACCAGTTGCAGAATCCAATCCTCAGTACATAGCACTGAGAGGGATCAAAAAGCAAACCTACCCCAAACCCAGGCATAGCATTCTGCTGTCTGCTGCTGACTCCCTCACAGCCCTAGCAGGAGCATCCTGCCTTCCCAAATTCCTGTGCCAGGGAGGCTGACAGTACAGTCAGGCCAATACTACAGACATAACCAGGCTGCTGATCCATTCACTGCAGGAGTTCACTTGCTGTTTCCCAGGAGAAAAGGGTTCTTAGGGTCACCTGGTCTCCAGCTGCCTTCCCAGCATCAGACCTACTTGCCCCTGCTGTGCAGAAGCATCTGCATAGCAGGACAGAGTTATCCAGCTCCACTCTGCAGTGGGAAGCCCCACTTCAGAAGCCCTACCTGATGTGTTCAACAGCTCTGTAACATTGTCTTCCAGCTCCTGAATTTTGGCCATGTGTTTCTCCTTCTCCTCTGCCATTGTGTGGACCTGCCACACAAGTGAAAATTACAAGAATGTTCATGGGGCATTTCCTGCTGCCTGTGTTTGCCCAGAGCTGGGATGCTGCCCCCGGGGTTACCTGCTCAGAGAGCTGCTGCACCCGCTGCTGCCAAACGCTCCCCTCCTCCCTCAGTTTCTCCACATACTGATCTCTTTCTGCCTGCAGCTGGTGAAGTGACTCTGAGAGCTGTTCAAAACAAAATCAAGCAAAATCACATTGGCTAAATAAATTTGGTTTAAGGGATAAAACTTGAAGAAACCAATGTTAGTGCAAAGCTTAGACTACATTTTTCTGCCCCACAAGTTTCCTTACAGAGATCAAGATTTGGATCGTATTTCATACAACCTCTTACCTGAGCTACCTGGGTTTCCAGGCTCGCCTTCTCCTCCAGAGCCATCTGCAGCTGCTGGTTTGCATCCAGACTCCCTCCCTGGCTTGAGAACTATTAGTAAAAATCAGAAAGTTCAGGCATAATGTTAATACTCAATTCCTGCACAGCCTTTCCCCTGAGAGTAACCTGCCACATGGTCTATGTTGTAACCTTCTACAGTTCTTTAAAGTGCTCCAACTCACAGTGAAGTTCAGTGTGGAAAAAACCAGGGGGGTTAAAAACAAAAAGCTGAGATTTTAGTCCTGTAAAATAGGCTCAACTGGGCAGCTCCTCCCTACCAATTTTACATTTACTATTTTTTAATTAAGAAAACAGGATTCAATCAAACTTTGGCTCAGATATTTTGTGCATTTCCAGAGTCTGCATTATACAGCCAGATCAGATGGTATGAAAACCTGTGACCTTAAAAGTTGTCAGACATGTCAGGAATTTAAAGCCCATGTCTGGAGCATGTCAGTGGACTGAGCAGCAAGGCTGGTTCAGCTGAGGCACAGCACTTCTCCCAGAAGAGCAGCAGTTGGCTTAATTTCAACGGTAACTTAAGCCACTGTCTAGGAATAAAAAAAAGAGGATTTTCTTCCCTCCCAGGTTCAGAGTTACACCAAACTTGCTTTCTGATCTGCTAACAGCTGGCTCCATGCATTCTTTCCCCAGCTGACTTCAAGCTGCCACTGTCCAATTCACCACCTTCCACTGGTGGGTACAAACACCACCCCTACTCAGCTGGTTATTCAGTGAGACTGCACAACTGAGTAACCAAAATCCTGAACAATCAGAAAAGTCACATTTCACCCTCTCTCACTGTACAACACTTGTAGCAGACTAATGTCACATTGCTTTTCAATCAATGTACAGCTCCAACTCCTTAGAGAATACAAACTTTCTGTTCCCCTGAGCCTCGCTGAAAGCTTTTTTCTAGGAGGATGTCTTGATGAGATTTCATGCCTTCTTTTAAAGCCAAGAGTTAAGTCTTGCCCCCTCTCTCAGAAGGAAGTGTGGCAGTGTCATCAGTGTCATTTGCCCTCACCTGCTGAATCATCAGTTCAGCCATTTCCAGTTTCTTCTGCAAATCTTCCACATCCAACTTCATAGCTGAGTTCTGAGACACCAGGGAGTGAACTTTCTCTGACAGCTCCGAATTCTGCTGTTTTATTTCCTCGCTACTTTTGCTAAAACAAACAAAAAATTAAAGTGGCTCTGGGTCTGCTGATATCTAGGTCATAAATCTACAAACCAGTGCTTCTTGGCAGCTAGAATCACAGAAACATCACATCTAGTGACTACTTTGTTTTAGAATTGAATATCCAGCCTCCCGAGTCACCACCTGTGGTCTGTGCCACTTATGTTTTGGGGCTCTTCTGCAGTAATGAGCAGACGGCACTTACCTTCGTTTGTACAGTTCCAGTTTCAGGTTGTCTCGCTCCTTCACTAACTCTTTATTATGCTGGAGAAAAAGGAAATTATTGATTCATCTGTAGACTTCAGCCAAACAAGTAAGTTATTTAAAAAATACTTCATTTCACCTTTAACAGATCAGCTGAAGCAGAAAACTTTAGCAAAAACCTCAGGACAGGTTTGCTTAGAACCTCCTGAATTTGCCAGGAATAAGTCTGCTCAGTCTTTTCAAATGTGATGCTACAAGTATTTCTGCAAACTTCTGGATTAATGTCAATACTAAAGTGTGTGTTTGATGGAGATTTCTGGGACAAGGTCTCTCTCTTGTGTGGAGCTGCCAGACTAATGAAGTGAGGTGCCAGATCTGAAGACACCAATTGGACCATGATTAGTCACAGAAACCTGAATGAAGTTTGCCTTGATCATGGGGAATACAGGGCTTTACATGGTTAATTAACAATTAACAAGGTTAATTTCTGCCTCTTCTCTAAGCAGGGACTGCAGACTGTGCAGCAGTGTAGTAATAAGCAAACAGCCAAAGGCAGAGCTGCTGGTTATGCATCAACAGAGGTGACTCTTACCTTCTCTGACTGCTTTTGCTGCATGGAGATGGAGGACAAAGTGCGCTCCAGCTCCGAGACCCGCTGGCGAGACGAATGTAAACGGGCAGCAAGGCTTTCAGCTTCTCCTGGACAAGTCAGAGCACAGTCAGTGGAAGCTAAACCACAAAGAGCATTTTGGAACTGGCTGAACAGCACTTTCTACTTTGTCAACAAGCTCTTCAGGCAGCACAGAGCTTTGTGAATCAGCAGAGCTGGCTCCCCTCCTGGCTCTACAGGTGATTCACTAACAGCCCAGCACAGAGGAGCACAGCTCTCTCCAACTACCTGCCTCACTTTTAGAGGGAGATGATGAAACTTCCTTTGCAGAACAACAGACAATATGTTGTTTGGGAGAGGGGGGTTTCTGTTAGAATAAATTGCTCAAATTTAGTTCAGAATAAAAGGCTCGGGTGAGACCTACATTAACATGACAGCTGTGTGGGACACAGGGTGGAAAACGGGAACAAAGTTTTAAAAGATTTAGAAAGGAACAGTCTGGGGTAGTCACCAGGCCCAACAGAGCTGACAAGGCTTTAGTGATGCACAAAAGAACCTCAACTGCCGTGAGGCCAACATGCTCCCATCTGGGGACAGCTATGATGCCAGCAGCAGTGCCAGTGGCAAAGGCTGCTCACAGAGGGGTCAGGGAGTGCTGTGAGCTGGCTGCCAGCAACTGCCATGCCTGTGACTTGACATCCACAGTTCAACCACCAGCTTGAGCTGCAGACACAGTCATGTACCTGATTTCTGCCGTGCTGCTTGCTGAGTATGGCCAAGGGCTGTCTGCAACTCAGACTTCTCAGAAACGAGAATTCCAATAGTCTGGATATGAACCTTTGGGAAAGGAAAATCAGCTCAGCGCAAAACTTCTTTGCTTGCGACTGCAACACCACTGTTGTCACAAATGGATAGTTCAGTAAAGAGCTCCTGCAGTTCAGTACAGTCTGGCTGTCACCTGCAATTTTCCTAAAGGAATGGATTTCTGGCTTCCAGGATAAGGACTATGAGTGCTCAATAATCCACAAAACAGCAGAAGTCAGGTGATATTACTGTAAGGGAGGCTCTGCCTTACCTGTAACTGTTCCCTCAGTGCTGCTTGCTCTTTAGAAAATTTCTGTTCAAACTCCTTCTTTTCCTGTAGAAACAAATAATGCCTGGTCAGCACAAACATGTGGATAGTTAACCCTTGTTTTATGTCAAACTAAAAAGGCAAGAATTCATTGGTACTATTTCTAGCACCTGAATGATACCAGACACACTTAATCTTCCATTATTTGAACTACTTAATCATTTTTCCATCCCAGGCCAGCAGCAACAGCACGTTGCAATCACTGCAGCACACACGTGACAGCGTTGGAATGGAAGCTCCTGGCTAGGACCTAAACTGTAACCTCCTGCCCCCAATGCACTCCTCCAACTTGAGCATTTAAATATTAGCTTTGGTCAAAATAAGAATGCTGCCTGTCAGGTCCAACTCATGACGTCAAAATACTCAAAGCTTATGCTACAAATAAAACTGAATCTAACACAAGACAAGATCACACACGCTTGTGCCACAATCCACTGTGTTTTCCACTCCTCAGAGAAACAGATACCTATTTCTGTATCTATCCAAAAATAGGACACACTTTTACCTTCTCCAGCTGATTCACTGCTTCTTGGTTCTGCTGTTTCTATGGAAGAAAATTGATGCACCAATATTAAGAGAAAATATTTTCATACTGCTGAAACACACATTTTCACTTTGATTAAGTAGGATATATGTCCAGTAAATGCAAAGAGAATTTCCATTTCTGTAGAAGACTAGGAAGTTCATCTTAGCTATTAAAGTAACAGACTGGGGCTCCCTTCACTAATACATGTGATATGTTTTTCATTGTCCCGTACATTATCACAGTTCTCCTCCAATACCTCTGCTGAAACCCCTCCATGTTCCTATCTGAGCATCCAGCAACTTCAGTTTAAGCTTGCAATATCCCACATCTATGCAATTAATCATAGTCAAACTGGTGTGTTAGGAGACTCAGCAAAAATGTTTTCAATAAAAAATAAATACCTAAATGTCAAACCAAAAGCTCTTTCCTTTAAGTGATTCCTTAGACCTCTATCCCAGTTAACAACTGGCCTCTAAGTCATGCAGAGCCACACGCACATTGGCAGGCTCACACCAAAGTGGTCTGAGACAGAGCTGAAGCCAGATGCAAGGAAAGGGATAATTCTCTCCCAGCCAATTTCAGGCTTATGGGTGAAGTACTGGACATCTGTGACTGCACAAAGTACATCTGTAGGTGTGAAGGGGACAAAGGCTGCCCAGGCTGCCACCAAACCCTGTTTGCCCTTTGCTGCTCTTGTCCCCCCGGCAGTTTCCTCACAGATGCTTCTTCAGTAACTACATAATTAGTGATTTTTCCCCTTCCCAAATAATTAATATTGGCCAAGCTGTTTCTTTATTACCACTGCTACCTCAGTGCATTTTGAAATATGACTGCAAATGGAAGGGTGATGATGTTTTGATTTTAGCAATGCCAGTGCACAACATAACCAGGAAAAGCAAAGGCAAAAGCACAAATGCAGCAAAGGCCCTACAGAGTTCCAGACAAACAGAAAAGCTGGCAAACAATGAGAATCCTGGGTGGGCAATGCACTGTACCTCTGCAGCCCAACTAAAACACAAAAAGAAACACAACAGAACAAAAATAACCCAAAACCAAAAATGAAACAAAAGGAGGGGTCATGGGGTACACTGGGAAATGCTGAACTTTGGGAAAAATGTAGTTTTAGAGAGGAAGATGGGGGAAAGTATTTCACACAAGAAAGGCTATTTTCAGCCTGGAACAGATCCACTTAGCTGCATTTCTTGCAGTGTTAAGGCTGAAGGCTGAAAAGCAGCAGCAGGATTCCATGCAGGCCACAGGACAAAGCAGTTAATTCATTGTGCCAAGAGAAGCTGAGGATATGATCAGAAAACAGCCCCAGGCTCTCTTGGACCTATTGCTCCCACTCTGCTGATATATTTAGAACAGCATCACCACCTGCAGAAACAGGTTTTCACACTGCTGCCAGCACCAGAATTCTGTATTTCAAGGATTCCGACCAGGACCAGAAATAGCTGTTTTATCAGGATGTTTATCATCCAGGGGCAGTGTGAGTAGACCAACAGAGCACACTTAAACGGAAAACAACAAAACTCTGTTCCTGCTTCCTCAGACGAGCCACCACACTCACAAGTGGCCTTAGGCTTGGATCCTCTCACAGGTTTTCCATCCAGCCCATTGTGTTCAGTACAAAGTGCTGCGTAAGCAGCCTTGCTTGTGGCACTATGAGGGAACCCACAACCTTGCAGACACCCAAAGAGTGTGGAGGAGCAGCAAAGACAATGTCAAACTGGTTGGTTGGATTGTTTCTTACCAATTCCTCTATCTTTGTAACGAGCTGTTTGTTAGTTAGATTGCTGGAATCCAGGGCTACTGCCAGCTCCTGGTAACGTGTCTGACGGGCACATGCATATAGGAGAAAAAGGAAGGAGCAGAAGAGGAGGAGGGAAGGAAAAAAGCAATAATTAAAAAGGACAGAAAAATAAATCATTATCACAGTTTGATATAATCAGATTCTCCAAACAAAACAAAATCTATGGTTTCAACAAAAGCAGCTGGGATGTCAACCTACTTTATCTGTTTCTGCTGAGGCCTCATTTTGATATAAAAGTGAATCAAATAAGAATTGCAGTTGCATGGAAGCCAGCTTATCCCCAGTCCCCAAACTGAGAACATCTCCAATACCTGCCTCTGACTGTTGTGATCACAACTACCCAATTACAGCCCCAGGTGACAGTACACAGTGATGGATGTGACCTGTGCATTCAGTTAGGCCTCAATAACACTACTGTAAGCACAGAATCCAAACAAGTGATCAACAGCTGCAAACAGGAAGAAAAATAAAAAACATGACAGACTGAGAACAACTTACTTCCATTTCCTTAATATTTGTGGAAGAAACAGCACTTTCTCCATTCACATACGATGTAGACTAGAAGTAAATCAAGTAAGTCAGATTTAGTTCCCGAGGCAACAAATCACTATTAGGTAAAAACTCAGCATAACAGTAACACTCCTTACAGCACCTGTCACTTCAAATGACCACATATAGGCACAGGAAACACTTTTCTGACTCAGGATAGATGTCAGCTGCCCCTGTGACAAGCTGATGCGAATTATTCAGACTGACTTCAGATTCTTTTCCACTAAATCAAGAGTACATCTTTCCATGAATACGTACAATTCATTCATCCCCCTCTGCTTTTCTTCCTACTGCTGAAATCTTGCATTCCTAAACCAGGATTTTTTGCTCCTCAGTGTTTAAATATCACATTGATTAGTAGGATGGCTGCAGACGTCTCTGAGATTGAAGAGTGTTTCCTTGAGCTGTCTGCTTAAAGTTCCACATCAAACACCAAGAGAATTAATGGGACAAATGGAGGAAAAGGAGTACCTGGGAAACCAGGCCATTGAGTTGTTCAGACAACTGACGGAGACCCTCTGTTGACGAGAAAGACCTGGGAACAAAGACCTGGCAATGAAAACCTCTCCCAGAGAGCTGCCCAAATCAGCACAGCATTGGGGCAGGAATAAAACCTTAATTTGTTGGGATCCTGTTGCAAAGCCAACACAGACACTCACCTGTTCTCATCCAAAGCATTTTTATGATCCTCAGCTTCATGCATCTGTGGATTAAAACATAAAAACTTACAAGCCTGTAAAAGATGGGAGTCACACTTATGAATGTGTCACTAAGACTTGATTACACCTGGGCTCAAGTTCCACACCTCTTGTAATTACTGCTTCCCAAAGGAAGATGAACTGAAAACCACCGACTCAGCCCTGGCTTACACATAATTTCTGAGTGGTGTGAGTCTGGGTTTCCTGGACTAGAGAAACTCAAGTGTAACAGGCTTTATGTCTGCTGTTACTATTTATCAGCATAATCAACACTTTGCTGGAAAAAACTTCAACTGAATCTTTAATTAGTGAAAGGAAACACAGACTGATTGGACTGGAAACCTGTCTTATTAAGGGTACTTTCTACTAATGAAATAGGAGAGAAGGGGAAGGAAAACAGCTTCAGAAGCTGCAGGGACACGTGCATGCTACTACTCTCTCTGCTCTCGCAGACAGATGATGACTGCATGAAGAGTGGAGAATGTAGTATTTTTAACAGGAGAAAACCTGAACTCGTCATGCCATATTTATGAAGGACATCTTTCTCCACAGTAATGTGGCATCACTAACCAATATTCAGTGATTCAATGGCAGTATTGATGATAAGTCACAAACCTGTGTCAGCTGCATGCTCTCAGGAGCAGGCAGAACAGAACCACAACTAGGGAGGCTGTTGCTGTTAGATAGCACAGGGACATCGGGAGCAAGCTGTTCAGCACTACGAGTGGCAACATCACTGTCAAAGTATGCCTGTCACAAAACACAGCACAGGATTACAGCCTTCATGCAAAATGAACAAACACACACACCAACACATCACCGTGTGACCTGCCTGTGAAAACCACACAGATGTGAACAGTTGGTCATTAAGAAACACGTGGAAGGGAACCTGTGTTCTCCCCAGAGCAAAGAGGTGGCTGCATCAACCACAGACAAACACTGTCCCAGAGTGTGTCCTTTCATAAACAACCAGTGTCTCACAATCCAACTCCCTTTTTTAACACAGGGCAGTAACATCACCCAAGCTCTAAGTTCACACACAAGATTCACTGCAAAAGATTCAGCAAAAATCAAGTAAGGGCAAAGCCAGATGTCACTGTGCTTTGAAAAGCACCACCTTCGAGGTGTTCCTGGGGAAAACACAGATCACTGTATGCAAATGAAGATGGAAAAGAACAGAGGAGTGAGTGCTTGCAAATTGGGTTAGTCAGACTCAAATGCTCCGTCTAAAACTCAGTGAAATTTGTAGCATACCATGACCCATCAGTTTAGAAACAGGACATTTATGAACAGGCCAGAGGGAGGGTGGCTGGGAGCAGGTGCCTGTGGTCCTGCTGCAGCCATGGATCCCATGACTAGAAGAATCTAAATAGAGAACAGAAGCACCAAAAAACTATTTCTGGACAGCAGTGCAAGTTCCCATCCAGCCTTTGGGGGAGGATGAATGGCATCTGCAGACCCCTCTATGAAGCCACACCGCACTGGACCATTTCAGCTCCTTGCACAGCACCAGAGCCACGAAGCCCCAACAGTGGTCTTGTGTTCTCTAACAGTTTGATTGATTTCATCATCCAGCTCTGGTAAGTCATCACTTAAAAACAGAACAAAACAGATGAGATAATCTTTCAGCATTCAGCCCCACCAATATACTGCAGCTCTAAGACCTCCCTCTTACTTCAGTTACTTCCTTCTTGGCACTTCATAGGAAAAAACAAATCTCTCTCTCTCTTGGCATTCCCTATTTACCTGCTCAGCACTTCACTCACTAATCCAGCAGCAAGGTTAAAGCAGCAACAGTGAAGACAGACTTAATGAAGGCAGTAAGTTGGAAGACTACCAAGGGAAACAGAGTTTTCTGAATTTCTTTTTAGCAGGAGAGGTACTGATGCTCTGAAGGAGCAATATATGTTAGGTGCTTATAGGAAGGTCAGGAACTCCCTCCCTTCTTCCAGCTAAAGGTTACCTCACCTTCATCAATCACACACTCATCAATATAAACATCAGAGGGACGGGAGGAATCTATTCCTCAGTGCATCTCAAAATGATCATTTCTTCTGATCAGAACATTCTTTCTGCCTAATACTTCCAAGATGCAGAAACCAGTAATGTGCTTTAACCAAAAGAACTCCTTCTTTCTTTCTTCACAAGGAGCAGTTTTGTAATAAACTGTCAAAAACCCCAAAACTTGAACAATCGAATTTGTTGAAAACAGAAAGCATTAGAAGCAAACCACTTATACAGAAAGTATGCATTGTGACATTCCAATAATATAGAATAAAAAGCCAGTAATTCTCCTCAGCTTAGCATATAGTAGGATCTGTTTGCTTTCACACAAAGGCTTCTATTTTGCTGCTTTTCCTGTGTTTCAGAGCCAAGAAAGCTGAAGTGAGAGAGAAGGGAGGGCTCTGCCTCACATCAGACACCAGTGGCAGCAGCAGCTCAGCTGCCAATGATCAGCTTTTCTGCCCTATTAGCATCGAGTTTCTGAACAGCATTTTCCTGACTCAGGATTTTTACAAGACAGCAACCAGAATGAGAAACCTTCCTTTCATTACATATTGCAACTAAAGATTAGTTTTCAAATAATTCCTAAAACCCCAGGCACAACAATCCAAAAATTCCATAACAGATAATCAGGTCAAACTTCATCTCTGAGGAAAAGAGAAAAAAATGGGGGAATAAGAATGAATAGAGTAATAAATTCTCCCTGTGCAGAACACAACTGAAGCTGTAGACACAGGTAGGCCTTCACTGCAAGGCTAAATGTCACCTCAGCAACAGCACTGGACCACCTATCTTCCTCTCACCCTCCAATGTGAAACAAGTCTCTCCAATATTGAACTTACTCTGAGCTTACAAGTATTAACTGAAAACAGACCCCAGGACAACAGTGACACTTCAGTCACAACACAAGTCTTCTGAGGCCAGACAGGCTCACCCAGCACCCCAAAGCTGGCAGTGTGGCTTCACATCACTCGAGTTCTGCTGGTACAGAACCTACACAACACAGTCCAGCTGGTGGGACTCTGTGTGTCAGGTATATTATCACACAAAAGAAAAAAAAAGGCTACAAAGGCAATTCAGAGGGAATTGTATTCCACCTTGCATGTTTGAATTCATCTGTCAGGTACCCCATGTGATTACTATAGTTGTATCAATGAGCTACTTTATGACAACTACATTGAAACAATGGTAGGAAAATAAGCTACCAAAATGATGCAAGTGAAAATGAAAAGCAGAGCTTTGGTACAACAAAACTGGAATAACATTCTGGGCTACAAAATTTGACTTCTGTGAGTTCCTGTCACAGTTTGGGCCTTATTTTAAATAAACTGACTGTCTGAAAATAAATATTTTTAAAAGGCTGTTTGTTCATGTATGCTCCTGAACACCTTTCTCTTGCTTCTTGGCATACTTCCTGCCCTTTCCTCTTCAAGATCTTTGGAATGTGAAGACACTAAAGCCTGTACATGCCTGGCTTTGAAGTATCTGACTTTCTGCCTAAGCATATTTAAACCCCTGGTACTTGCCAGACTGTGCATCACCTGTGCCAGCTTCATCGCCTGTCATAAAATGGGTGGCTGGAATAACCAGCCAGGGCAGTTGCTTGCCTGGAGATGAGCAGAAATGTGCCCTTCAGAAACCAAGATCCAGGAAACAAAGCAGTAGCACTCAGAGCAGGAGAAATACAAAATAAGGAAACACTACCTCTTCCTAGTGCAGTTTTCCTCAGCTGTTAAATGAGTTTATTGCCTCACCCCAAATTCCTGTTTTCCTCCAAATTCAGCTGTCTCAAGGAAGACTTTTTGACAAGGCTCACTTTTTGAAGTGTTAACTTTGACACAAACCAGAAGGAAACAAGCACTTAATGAGCAATGGTAACAAAGAGCTCCATGTTAATAAAAACAGCAACAAAACTGAAGCAACTGACAATGGATGTGTGAGGACAAGGCTCCATCCTGGAGATGGAGCTCAGTGTGAACAGAACCCGAAGCATGCGGGAGGGAGAGCGAGTCACTGCGAGGGACACGAGCACTGCCTCACCTTCCTCTTGTCCAATGAGGGTATGGCTACCCCATTGGAGCGGTTAAGGTCTGACACCAGCACCTTCAGAATGTTCTGAATCTACAGGAGGCGAAAGAAAAGGGGAAAGAGAAACGGCTCAGAGACGGACAGAGAGAAAACATCAATCCAAGGCAGCCAAGGAACCAGCCTCGTCCAGCTCATGAGAAGCACACGCCTCAGTCCAGCAGCTCTGGGCACAGCCAGGGCACCATCGGACAGACTCCAACTGCAGCTGCACCTTCCAGCACGGGCAGCTGCCAACTACTGCAGCACACTTCACACAGCACCTACACCACTCAGCTCTTACCCCAGCACAACCACTTCCCAGCTCTGGTTAGATTGTCCAGAAAACCAAAGAAGAGAGAGGTGGCAAATGATTTGGAAGAAAGAATGAGACACTCACATTCTCTGGAGGCTGCTGGTCATCAGTGGTGGGAGTCGCAGGTCTGCTGCCTTCTTTAGTTTTGCGTTTTTTCTTAGTTCCTGCAGTTGCTCCAGGGCTGTTCTTCTGCTGATATTCCTTCAGCTGTGAACAGAAGAAGAATCTGAAGTCCAAACAAAATATGCCTTCTATAACCCAAAAAAACCCTCAAAACCTAACTCGACTGAGTAAAAATACAGATCAAGTAAAGGGCAAGAGAAATGCTCTTCCATTAATTCATCCATTTGGGGGGAAAACATGAATCCAAGTAAGGCCAGAGAAGGCTAAAGTAAGACCTAAGTGATGGGTTTATGACAAGAGTTGTAAACAGTCAACTTTTGTTTACAGCCAATGCTGTTCCTGGGAAATTATTTGATATTCCACAGTGCAACTAAAAGGAGATTGAAAGCACTGGTTTGGGGGATTTTTAGGGTTATAAGTAAGAACAATAAGGCAAAATTAATAAAGGGCCATTAATCCTGCATGCAAAGTGAGAAAGCAGTGCCTGATAGTAAAATCTACCACGCCGTGAAAGATTTTATGAAGGACAGTTGCAATCCCCACAGCAGACACTGCAACAACTGCGAACCAAGGGGAGAAACAATCTACAAACGATTTTTAATCACATCCACTTCGCCCAGGAAGTGCCGGTATGATAAGGTGTAACTCGAATCCCGCCAGGTCTGCCGGCGTTTCTGTGCAATTCCTGCACGCCCGAGCCCCAGAGCGGCCGGTCCCGGCAGTTGTTTATGTAAATAAGGCACCCCCGGCCCGCAGAACCCGGGCAGGGCACGGCGGGGCAGCGGGGGATGGAGAAGGACCAAGGACGATCCCATTATTGGTAGGATTTCAAAATGGAAGCCTGAACTGCTCCAGGACACTTTCCCGTTCCTGTGACTTTGACACAGAAGCGCATCCCGCCGGGACCCTGGCAGCCGGGCCGCCCCGAGGAAAAAAATACAGGAAAAAAACAGGAAAAAGGGAAGGGGGAGGAGGGAGAAGGGAAAGGAGAGCGGGGGGGAACACACGACACCCGCACACCA